>OZ004701.1:0-319065 GCA_963924545.1 Pogonocherus hispidulus
TTTAAGGAATAATCGAAATGAAAATAGTAAATAGTAATTATCAAGAGCTGCGAATCATGGCTCGAATACCTCCTCGTGGTTTCTGCTCTCCTGATACCAAATCTCATATTTAAGGAATAATCGAAATGAAAATAGTAAAATAGTAATTATCAGGAGCTGCGAATCATGGCTCGAATACCTCCTCGTGGTTTCTGCTCTCCTGATACCAAATCTCATATTTAAGGAATAATCGAAATGAAAATAGTAAAATAGTAATTATCAGGAGCTGCGAATCATGGCTCGAATACCTCCTCGTGGTTTCTGCTCTCCTGATACAAATCTCTATAGTTTAAGGAATAATCGAAATGAAAATAGTAAAATAGTAATTATCAGAGCTGCGAATCATGGCTCGAATACCTCCTCGTGGTTTCTGCTCTCCTGATACCAAATCTCATATTTAAGGAATAATCGAAATGAAAATAGTAAAATAGTAATTATCAGGAGCTGCGAATCATGGCTCGAATACCTCCTCGTGGTTTCTGCTCTCCTGATACCAAATCTCATATTTAAGGAATAATCGAAATGAAAATAGTAAAATAGTAATTATCAGGAGCTGCGAATCATGGCTCGAATACCTCCTCGTGGTTTCTGCTCTCCTGATACAAAATCTCTATATTTAAGGAATAATCGAAATGAAAATAGTAAAATAGTAATTATCAAGAGCTGCGAATCATGGCTCGAATACCTCCTCGTGGTTTCTGCTCTCCTGATACCAAATCTCATATTTAAGGAATAATCGAAATGAAAATAGTAAAATAGTAATTATCAGGAGCTGCGAATCATGGCTCGAATACCTCCTCGTGGTTTCTGCTCTCCTGATACCAAATCTCATATTTAAGGAATAATCGAAATGAAAATAGTAAAATAGTAATTATCAGGAGCTGCGAATCATGGCTCGAATACCTCCTCGTGGTTTCTGCTCTCCTGATACCAAATCTCATATTTAAGGAATAATCGAAATGAAAATAGTAAAATAGTAGTTATTAGGAGCTGCGAATCATGGCTCGAATACCTCCTCGTGGTTTCTGCTCTCCTGATACCAAATTCCATATTTAAGGAATAATCGAAATGAAAATAGTAAAATAGTAATTATCAGGAGCTGCGAATCATGGCTCGAATACCTCCTCGTGGTTTCTGCTCTCCTGATACCAAATCTCATATTTAAGGAATAATCGAAATGAAAATAGTAAAATAGTAGTTATTAGGAGCTGCGAATCATGGCTCGAATACCTCCTCGTGGTTTCTGCTCTCCTGATACCAAATTCCATATTTAAGGAATAATCGAAATGAAAATAGTAAAATAGTAATTATCAGGAGCTGCGAATCATGGCTCGAATACCTCCTCGTGGTTTCTGCTCTCCTGATACAAAATCTCATATTTAAGGAATAATCGAAATGAAAATAGTAAAATAGTAATTATCAGGAGCTGCGAATCATGGCTCGAATACCTCCTCGTGGTTTCTGCTCTCCTGATACCAAATCTCATATTTAAGGAATAATCGAAATGAAAATAGTAAAATAGTAATTATCAGGAGCTGCGAATCATGGCTCGAATACCTCCTCGTGGTTTCTGCTCTCCTGATACAAAATCTCATATTTAAGGAATAATCGAAATGAAAATAGTAAAATAGTAATTATCAGGAGCTGCGAATCATGGCTCGAATACCTCCTCGTGGTTTCTGCTCTCCTGATACCAAATCTCATATTTAAGGAATAATCGAAATGAAAATAGTAAAATAGTAGTTATTAGGAGCTGCGAATCATGGCTCGAATACCTCCTCGTGGTTTCTGCTCTCCTGATACAAAATCTCATATTTAAGGAATAATCGAAATGAAAATAGTAAAATAGTAATTATCAGGAGCTGCGAATCATGGCTCGAATACCTCCTCGTGGTTTCTGCTCTCCTGATACAAAATCTCATATTTAAGGAATAATCGAAATGAAAATAGTAAAATAGTAATTATCAGGAGCTGCGAATCATGGCTCGAATACCTCCTCGTGGTTTCTGCTCTCCTGATACAAAATCTCATATTTAAGGAATAATCGAAATGAAAATAGTAAAATAGTAATTATCAGGAGCTGCGAATCATGGCTCGAATACCTCCTCGTGGTTTCTGCTCTCCTGATACCAAATCTCATATTTAAGGAATAATCGAAATGAAAATAGTAAAATAGTAGTTATTAGGAGCTGCGAATCATGGCTCGAATACCTCCTCGTGGTTTCTGCTCTCCTGATACCAAATTCCATATTTAAGGAATAATCGAAATGAAAATAGTAAAATAGTAATTATCAGGAGCTGCGAATCATGGCTCGAATACCTCCTCGTGGTTTCTGCTCTCCTGATACCAAATCTCATATTTAAGGAATAATCGAAATGAAAATAGTAAAATAGTAATTATCAGGAGCTGCGAATCATGGCTCGAATACCTCCTCGTGGTTTCTGCTCTCCTGATACCAAATCTCATATTTAAGGAATAATCGAAATGAAAATAGTAAAATAGTAGTTATTAGGAGCTGCGAATCATGGCTCGAATACCTCCTCGTGGTTTCTGCTCTCCTGATACCAAATTCCATATTTAAGGAATAATCGAAATGAAAATAGTAAAATAGTAATTATCAGGAGCTGCGAATCATGGCTCGAATACCTCCTCATGGTTTCTGCTCTCCTGATACCAAATCTCATATTTAAGGAATAATCGAAATGAAAATAGTAAAATAGTAGTTATTAGGAGCTGCGAATCATGGCTCGAATACCTCCTCGTGGTTTCTGCTCTCCTGATACCAAATTCCATATTTAAGGAATAATCGAAATGAAAATAGTAAAATAGTAATTATCAGGAGCTGCGAATCATGGCTCGAATACCTCCTCCTGGTTTCTGCTCTCCTGATACCAAATCTCATATTTAAGGAATAATCGAAATGAAAATAGTAAAATAGTAGTTATTAGGAGCTGCGAATCATAGCTCGAATACCTCCTCGTGGTTTCTGCTCTCCTGATACCAAATTCCATATTTAAGGAATAATCGAAATGAAAATAGTAAAATAGTAATTATCAGGAGCTGCGAATCATGGCTCGAATACCTCCTCGTGGTTTCTGCTCTCCTGATACCAAATTCCATATTTAAGGAATAATCGAAATGAAAATAGTAAAATAATAATTATCAGGAGCTGCGAATCATGGCTCGAATACCTCCTCGTGGTTTCTGCTCTCCTGATACCAAATCTCATATTTAAGGAATAATCGAAATGAAAATAGTAAAATAGTAATTATCAGGAGCTGCGAATCATGGCTCGAATACCTCCTCGTGGTTTCTGCTCTCCTGATACAAAATCTTATATTTAAGGAATAATCGAAATGAAAATAGTAAAATAGTAATTATCAGGAGCTGCGAATCATGTCCTGATACCAAATCTCATATTTAAGGAATAATCGAAATGAAAATAGTAAAATAGTAATTATCAGGAGCTGCGAATCATGGCTCGAATACCTCCTCGTGGTTTCTGCTCTCCTGATACCAAATCTCATATTTAAGGAATAATCGAAATGAAAATAGTTATTTATTATCAGGAGCTGCGAATCATGGCTCGAATACCTCCTCGTGGTTTCTGCTCTCCTGATACAAAATCTTATATTTAAGGAATAATCGAAATGAAAATAGTAAAATAGTAATTATCAGGAGCTGCGAATCATGGCTCGAATACCTCCTCGTGGTTTCTGCTCTCCTGATACCAAATCTCATATTTAAGGAATAATCGAAATGAAAATAGTAAAATAGTAATTATCAGGAGCTGCGAATCATGGCTCGAATACCTCCTCGTGGTTTCTGCTCTCCTGATACCAAATCTCATATTTAAGGAATAATCGAAATGAAAATAGTAAAATAGTAATTATCAGGAGCTGCGAATCATGGCTCGAATACCTCCTCGTGGTTTCTGCTCTCCTGATACCAAATCTCATATTTAAGGAATAATCGAAATGAAAATAGTAAAATAGTAATTATCAGGAGCTGCGAATCATGGCTCGAATACCTCCTCGTGGTTTCTGCTCTCCTGATACCAAATCTCATATTTAAGGAATAATCGAAATGAAAATAGTAAAATAGTAATTATCAGGAGCTGCGAATCATGGCTCGAATACCTCCTCGTGGTTTCTGCTCTCCTGATACAAAATCTTATATTTAAGGAATAATCGAAATGAAAATAGTAAAATAGTAATTATCAGGAGCTGCGAATCATGTCCTGATACCAAATCTCATATTTAAGGAATAATCGAAATGAAAATAGTAAAATAGTAATTATCAGGAGCTGCGAATCATGGCTCGAATACCTCCTCGTGGTTTCTGCTCTCCTGATACCAAATCTCATATTTAAGGAATAATCGAAATGAAAATAGTTATTTATTATCAGGAGCTGCGAATCATGGCTCGAATACCTCCTCGTGGTTTCTGCTCTCCTGATACAAAATCTTATATTTAAGGAATAATCGAAATGAAAATAGTAAAATAGTAATTATCAGGAGCTGCGAATCATGGCTCGAATACCTCCTCGTGGTTTCTGCTCTCCTGATACCAAATCTCATATTTAAGGAATAATCGAAATGAAAATAGTAAAATAGTAATTATCAGGAGCTGCGAATCATGGCTCGAATACCTCCTCGTGGTTTCTGCTCTCCTGATACCAAATCTCATATTTAAGGAATAATCGAAATGAAAATAGTAAAATAGTAATTATCAGGAGCTGCGAATCATGGCTCGAATACCTCCTCGTGGTTTCTGCTCTCCTGATACCAAATCTCATATTTAAGGAATAATCGAAATGAAAATAGTAAAATAGTAATTATCAGGAGCTGCGAATCATGGCTCGAATACCTCCTCGTGGTTTCTGCTCTCCTGATACAAAATCTTATATTTAAGGAATAATCGAAATGAAAATAGTAAAATAGTAATTATCAGGAGCTGCGAATCATGGCTCGAATACCTCCTCGTGGTTTCTGCTCTCCTGATACCAAATCTCATATTTAAGGAATAATCGAAATGAAAATAGTAAAATAGTAATTATCAGGAGCTGCGAATCATGGCTCGAATACCTCCTCGTGGTTTCTGCTCTCCTGATACAAAATCTTATATTTAAGGAATAATCGAAATGAAAATAGTAAAATAGTAATTATCAGGAGCTGCGAATCATGGCTCGAATACCTCCTCGTGGTTTCTGCTCTCCTGATACCAAATCTCATATTTAAGGAATAATCGAAATGAAAATAGTAAAATAGTAATTATCAGGAGCTGCGAATCATGGCTCGAATACCTCCTCGTGGTTTCTGCTCTCCTGATACCAAATCTCATATTTAAGGAATAATCGAAATGAAAATAGTTATTTATTATCAGGAGCGGCGAATCATCGCTCAAATACCTCCTCATAGTATCTGCTCTCCTGATACCAAATATCATATTTAAGATTGTTGGTCCTGTTGAATAAGTACAGTACATTACATTACATTATATACATTACGTTACTACATTATATATCACTTACCCTGTTGCTGATGAAGAAAGCAGCGACATCTCGTGGTAAAATGAAGAATAGAGTTAACGAAAGAAATAATATCCGACACTGGGCTTTTATATAACCACCTCAGTGCCGAAATTATATCTGCCGTTTAGCTCAAGTAAGATCTTCATCTAATTCATGAAGTTCTCAGTAAAAAGTCAGTGGTGTAGAATAAAGATCTAAGGGTTCAATGATAGGGGACCTAAAGAATAAAAATACATAGCCCCACGTTTGCGTCAGTGCGCGCAGAAAGGAAGGCAAAATGTTATATACCCTGTATAAAACAGTAGAACAGACTCTCTAAAATCAATTACACAAAGTAAATCTCTCTGTTGATTTTACTTACCTTAACAAACACCATACAATTCAACTGATTGCAGGTACCTACTCTTGTATTTTTAGGATTTTGGTATTTCCATTTTGAGCAAAGTACGTGCAAATAAGTACACGAGTGTTAGAATTTCCTATTATTTACATCTTCATCTGTATTTACTTTAGAGATGCAATCTAAACTCGAGTATGTTGTGCAATATAAGCTTAGATATATGACAGGAAGAAATTTAGCATTTCTGCGACTACTTTTCTTGACAACATTAACGTTGAGTGTTTAGGAAGTATATATCACTCGAACAGCTTCCTCTGAAAATGCAACAGGAACCTAATGTGATTAACTTAAAAATACAATGTACTTCTAAAGAAAAGTTTATCACGGAGATACCTAATTAAATTTATAAATTTTCCTCACGGAACTGTCTTTGTATCCTCGACAGTAGCCAGGATGAGAATTTGTGCAGCTCCAAATTAAAAAATCTGAAAGAAAATTTTTAGAAAATAATTGTTAAGTATATCGATTTGTTAGTAAAAATAGAATTGGGGCTAATCAGCTTAGATTTTTTAAAATAGCAACACATTCCGAAGGTATCTCATATCCAGAGCGGATTTTTAATGCATATTTCTTGTATAACTTCTAGAAATGTAGAAATAGATGTAATAAAATACGAGCATTATTTTTAATCGATAGAACGTGGCATTTTATGCCCAAAACAAATTTTTTTTAATACAAATTTAAATTAATTTCGCCTTAAATTGTCAACTCGTCGTTGAATACAGTGTATATAGGAAAAGTGTCTAATTAAAATTAAATAAACAGTTACAGAACATAGTTTGAATTTATTAATGATAAGAAGCGCCAAAAACGAGTTCTCCCTTACACTTTTAGAGCTTTAGGGTTCTCACGACCCTAATGTTTCAGACACACGAAACAAGGTATATGGAGCCCCGATTTCAGCGTGTTCCACGGGAGTTTTGCTCAAAGAGACCTGCGTGAGTAAAGTAGGTACACTAATTATGTTGCATTTTGCATTTTATCGAAGCAATAATGCCAGGCTAATAGTGGTTAAATAGCGCAGAGGCGCTCGGCTTATGGCTTTAATATACTCGTAGCTGGTAGAATGTCGAACACACATTGTTGCAAAATATTTACCGGTGAGAAATAGGATATAGTTCTTGATATTAATTAAATGCTAGACCTCACAAGCTGTCAGTCAAAATATTGGTGCTTTTAATACAATTGACGCTTGCTCTTGAACTCAAATAACTGTCAAAATTAATTGTTTTACTCGAATTTATTAAAGCGATGCAAAACATACAAAATCTTACACTCCCGGAACAGCTAGATTCAGGTACAGAAATATTTTAAACAAAGAATTTTCTATAATGTAACTCTTTCCTGGTGTTGGCATTAAAATATGAAATTTTTGGGCCATCCTATAAACTATTGAATTAGGTGAAACATTGCGAAAGAAAAAATAAAATCGACGTGTCCCAGCGATTTTCTTAAAAATATTAAAACAATGCAGTTATGAACTGTGTTCCAGACATCCTTTTTACCCGGTATATGGAAATGATTGCATTAGGCGATCTATTTCGTTATAAAATAAAGGCGATTCGGCGAAAAGTAGTTGAAATTGATGTTAAGAAATATATGATGCAAGAGCTAATTCTGAAATTTAAATCTGGGCATAGATCTGCCGGCACTGGGACTGAAATTTACGACATGTTAATTATATAGTAGGGCTTTTCTCTGAGAGAGGCAAGATTGATACACACTTGATTCTAGCTACTTTTTAAAAATAAATACGCAAGTACAATCACCGGCAGTAAACCAAATAAAAATATAAAAGTATCTACTTTAAATTAAAACATATTATTTAAAGTTACTTAGATATTATAAATAATTTTTAATATAAAGTAGACACTTATTTACTATTTTGACATTGAAAATAATGATAGATTGATGATAACGATCCATATTTTAACAGTGTCAACAAATTTTGTACTGTTTAATTTTTTGGCAGGAATATTTTCAAGAAGAAAATATTCGACGCCGGAGGTTGCAACTTTATTACCAATTAGAAAAGAAAATAATTAATTACCTAGGAGATACAGCAACTATAGTTCTCAACAAACAGACTTCACAATTGGTTTAAAACTTTAACAACTAATCCAACTTGTAACAATTCAGTGTCCGGGCTATTGAATGGTTGCCGTTGAAAAGTTTGCATCGGGGATCATTGTTTGAATTTGTATATTCTGTTGCAGCGAGCCAGCTATAATACATGGTGACCTAAAAATTAGGAAACAAAAGTTACAAAATAACGTCAGGTAATACGAAATAATATGTATAATGAAAGTCGTAATTTCCTTAGAACGATATAACACGATTTTCTTATACCATTTTGAAATTAGTCAAAGACAAGGACAACTATCTTTCTGTCCCGAAAATATCAAAGTATACAGGTTGTTTCACTTGGAGTGGATCAAAACGTCGAAAAATGTTTAAAAAGTAGAAAAATCGAGAAGGAAACATTCAATATGCGTTAAAAAGCCAAAAGATGTAAAAAATAACAAAAAGTTCAAACATTCCAAAGAGTTGAAATGTGAAAATGTACGAAAAACACGTACAAAAAGTCGAAATATATAAGATTTCCAAAAAAAAGAGAAGACTTACACGGCGGCATTGCATTGCTGAAATGCGGTTGCGTAAATTGGTTCTAAAAGATTTTGATCACACAAAATTGTATTTTCTATATGCTATAACTAAACAGTTGAAAGCACAAAAACACGAATAAAAAACCGAACCGTGTTACGTACCTCAATTCTACTCAGGTGGTGGATGACACCAGAAAGTGCACTATCAAAACTTTTTAGAACCACTGTAGGTAGGCCAAATTCCTAATAATAAACCGTCAATTTAATAGTTTACCTATCTCAATTTTTTCCCTAAAAAAAGTAGCAAAATTCCCACTGTGTATTAACACCATTATGAAGGTAATTTTACTTTGTAGAAATCTCTCCCTGCACACGAATTAAGTACCTAACAGTATTAAAGTTTGCTTGGTTTCTAAATTATAAATAATGAGTATTCCGACCCCACTTAATATCATAACCCTAAATCGAGTTAAAATTCTTTGGAAAGATTAAAGCTAAGCGTTAAACCCTCTTACTTAAATGTAAACAAATATTTAATACTTCCCAACACATTTGGGGCGCTTGAATTTCAACCAAGGAAATTAATATGTCACATGGACAAGTATCACACAATAATTAAGAAAAAAAGTTGCCGACAAATACGTACAAGTACATAAATATTTTACCGTACTGGATACAATTAAAACTTGATTAAGTTCCATAAAATTATAACACTCTGTATTTAGTTAACTTCCATATAAAACGCGATGACGTAAATAAATAACTGTTTCTAATAAATCAACAATAGTAAGCTAATTAGCATTTTGTAGCCACTAAATAAATTATATAGTGATACCTCGCTGTGATCCAAATATTGTTATACTGTTTAATCCATTAGATTAAATACGTTACCTTTGTTTTAATAGCTTTAATAGTTTTAAATATCCAAATGAAAACGAATTACTTAAACCAATAGAGTTTATTTTGTCCAGTTGTTAACTTCAGAGCGAAATGCTCTCAGGGTGCGAATCGATTTACTAGAAACTACCCTCTATTGGATCTTATAGGTTAACATTATTTGTGTGCATTTGTGGGTACGTGGTACGTTATTTACAGACAGGGGAAGAGGAATATTAGCCGAATACTTATACAGGGTGCAAAAAAATAGTATCTACACCGAACTTCGAGGGATGATACCACATTTAAAAATAAAAATAAAAGTAAAAAAATGGAACGTGGCAACTTTTATTTTTATTTCTAATTGTAGCATCACCCGTCGAACCTGAAACACTTTTTTTTACACCCTGTATACATATAGTACGTTTTAGAACAAAAGATAGAAAAGGCAAATATATTTTATATTTATTGGCTTATTTAACTTTTAATATATTTATTTATAAGAATTAAGCCAGAAAAAGGTAATAATTTGATGGTCATAGGTTGAATGACGAGAAGTTATGAATATGGAAACACATTAAATTGTATTTTAATTTGCGGCTGACGAGCGACGATACAGCCTTCCATCTCTACGCAGATGTCGAGCTTTAGAACCGTTCATCAAAAGGATATTAATGGAGAAATATCGATATCGGTACAAAAAACACTTCATTGCCATGTTTATACACACAGATGTGTTCAAAATAAATAATTTCATTTATTTTATAGAGAACCAAAGTTATACCGACTTCCCAAACTCGATTCCACTACCATATAAAATTTCGACCACTTCGAAGGATTAAAAGGTAAAAATATAATAAAACTAAAAGGAGACATGTTGTGAAGCCTCTCTTCTGTAAGATTTTAATAGTGAGTAAGAACGTGTCCCAAAAATTAGAGGTCTATCTTATCACCGCTGTATCAGGTGAAGGTAAAGGCTTCAGGGTTTCCGTAGCGTGTTGGTACAAGGTGTGCGTACCTTCTGATGTAGACGGACCCGCTCATTGCATTAAAGACCCTCCTTAAATTCGCGTGCATTTTCCCAAGTTCCACGACTTCTGTTCGTGGCTTTTCCTCTAAGCAACGCTCCGCTCCCAAGTAATTATATCTGGGAAAGCTTTGACGTTTGGCAGCAGAAATAAACGAAAGCAATTGAGAAAAATGTTATATTTACGGGTTTTTAAACACAATAACTTCAAACATCAAAGGGATACTTTAACAAAAATCGGGCAGGAAACAGAAGTACTTGGTAGACAACTTTATTATAAATTTATTGTTATTGATTAAGTAAAGCTATGTAATTTATTAAAAAAAAAATAATTTAAAGTTTACTCCATTACGAGGGCAAATGGACTAATGGAAAAGTTTTACTTTGCTGATACTATATACAAATCACTTTTTATATGGCAAGAAAAAATTTATGATCCTCCATTACATTTCTTTACTGTTTTTGAAATGTGCTCTGGATTGTCCCGTTTTAAATGTTGTCCTCAGTTTACAGCAAGGCTTTGTTTAGTTCTGGAAAGAATCCAAATTTGTACATCGCTATCTAAACAAAGTATGCCGGTTCCATCTTGCTATTATTCTAAATGGTTAAATTGCAAACTTTGACACTACTTTAAATCGTTTGTAGCAGCAGTCGAAAAGGATAAATTTGTTGAATTTTAGTGCAATCACTGGTTTCGTACATGTGCAAACCACTTATGTAATTAAATTATTTGCGAATAAACGCTAGGGAGGATTTACGAGTAAATATGGCATATTTATTTTATGAGGCGTTAAAATTCGCGATAAAACAGCATCTCCACCCCTACGCATCTGTGTGTGGTTGGTTTAGTTTGGTTTAGTTGGTTTAGTACAATGTTATTACGTATGCGGCAGAAATTACACTGCTGGATTACGAAGATTTCGTACCAAAATGGGTTTGACAGCAGGGTCCTGTCAAATGAAAGCGTACTGTAATTTGATTAGCAAATTTGAAAGATCAGGGTCTGTAACTGATCTACCAAGATCAGGAAGACCAAGGATTAGTGCTGTCCAAGTTGCAGAAGTTCTTTGGGAAAATTAAAACATAGCCAACACTAATCCATTAGCAATCAGTAGTGTGAATTCGATATCAAAACGATTGCAAATACCATACACCACGATTTGAAAAATTTTACGCAAAATCCTAAAAATGTATCCCTATAAACTTAAATTGCTGTTTGAATTAAATGATGCAGATTTTTCCTATCAGGTATGATTTTTCTTTGCAAATATTGGCTCAGATGGAAATTAAACCCGAATAGCTATCCTGTACTTTTTAGACAGATGAGGCCCATTTCTCTCTAAATGGTGGAGTCAATACTTAAAACTGTTGAATATGGTCAACAGATAATCCACATGAGATCGTTCAGGAAGGTCTTCATGACAAGAAAGTCACCGATTGGTGCGGTTTCACATCTAATTTTATCATTGGACCACATTTTTTTGAGGAGATACAGAATGGAAAGGCCGAATCTGTAACTATTACTGGTAAAGGGTACAAAGCGAGCACGAAGAAAATGAAAACATGACTTTTATGGGGGATGGAGCATCGCCGCATATTTACCGACCAGTTAAAGAATTTTTAATTGATGTTTTCCAAAATCGTGTTACAAGCAGACATTTTGTAAATTCATGGCCTCCAAGATCGCCTGATCTTAACCCAGCGAATTACTGGCCGTGGGGTTATTTAAGAAATTTGGTGTTTAGAACACGACTAACAACGCTGGAAGAATTAAAACACTCTATTAAGGAGTAAATTGCTCCAATTCAACCAGAAATGGTGAATATTGCTCTGAACAATTTGGAGAACAGTTGGTGAGTGTACAGCAGCAAAATGGACGGCGTATCGAACATTTGCGTTAACCACAGTTGGACATAAGAAATCCCATTGTTTAAGCAATCGATTTTTTTTACATCCTTACATGACTTATTAACTTAAATAATTAACTATTATTGTGTTCTTACACTCTCTACGATTGGATACATCTTTATCACAGTGTGCATGGAAACTTTGTTAAATATATATTCTTCCTTATTTTTTAGGACATTTACCCTATTAGTTGTAGGCTCAAATGAACTTCTGTGTCAGATTTCAGAACATGAGGAGTTTTTTTATTTTATTTAAATCAGACACGCCTAATTTGACAGGACTGTATGGTGCTGAAAAGCCCCACGTTGGCCTGTAATTGCGTGAAGGAATTCGAGGATTTGTCATTTTTATTTTCCCTCTTTTTTTGCGACGCAAAACAAAAACATATGTTGGAACAATCAACTTAATTGTGTCAGCACTGTTAAATATTCATTTTTTCGTTGCCGCCGCGTTAGTCGTAATATCCGCAAAAAATTTCTGTCCAGAATTAAGTATGAACTGTTCTGTTGTGGAACCGAATGAGTTATGATTCCGTTAAACAAAACAGACTAATTAAGGGCCGAAGGGACAAAAAGAGATGGCAGAAAACCGAGATTTGTTTGGTTGGACTTTATTTTTCACTAGAGATTAACGATGCCTATACAGTGCCATTAAAATACTTAATACACGGACCATTCGGTATCTTGAATTTTATCTTTAATAAATTATAATATTTTGCAGGTACAGAAATATCCTAAATTATTGATGTAATCAACAGCAACGCTAATAATCTAAAAGTAGAAAATTGTAAATACAGTGTGTTCCAAAATAATGGAGCAAAATTCGTATTTTTTTTCTAGTTGAAATAAAAACTTACTTACTTTTTCTGCAATATTTTCTATTTTTTTTTAGCCAATTTTGAAGGAGGATATAACATCCAGGATAAAAATCCAGGTAAATCTTTTATACTTCCGGTTTTTTCAAAGTTTGTGGATATTTTACTTATTGTAGCTCGACTAAAATCTCAACAAAAAAAAATATTAATTTTGTTCCATAATTTTGGGTCACACTGTATATATTCTCAACATTTAGAATGTTTAAAAACATTACATTATAACATACACTAAGGGAAGATATTAATAATTATACTTGCAAATCGCTACCTTTATTTCAATTCAATTTTAATTTAGTAATTAATTATAAATCAAATGGTTCATAATGTTACTAAATTTTGATTAAAAGAACGACTAATGTCGCTTCCCTTGAATGATTTCAACTATGACCCTAACCTTTCTTTGAGTGTACATATTTCGGATGAAAAATATGTACCTCTAGTACCTAATTAGTTTTCATAATATAGGAAGTCTTATTAATATTAATGTGAATTTTAATTTTAATTCTGCTTAGTTAAAATACATTACAGATTCTTCATAACCAAGCATTCTATTTTTTCCACTGAAAGTATACCAAGTAGACAGCTGTATTTTTCCAGGATCGCATAACAAACATTTTTCCACACATAGCTCCAAATCCGGATGGAAGTGAAATGAAAAACAGTATTATTAGTGCAATCACTTTGTTTCTATCTCTTCCTGTTAGTGGAGAGATTTCCTTGAGGCCTAAAAGCGTTTTCTTATGGACAGCAGAGAATATCCGTAGGGTTTCCTCCGTGTTTCCCTTTAAACATATGTCTTGTTAAGAGGAAATGTATGTACTAAGAAAAATACCACTCTTTTGTTAGTTTAGGCTGCCTTAAATTACGGTAAAAATGTTCTCTCTGAATGCTGGGCTGTAAAGCACGTGGCAAAAATTTCAATATTTTAAACTCTAAATAGAAATAAGATAAACGGTAGTAATTTATATTAATATACCAGTTTCTCAATAACAATGACATATCCAGTGATTTTTATAAATGGTATTATGGTGTTCTATTAAAAAAATACAAGTTGTGGCAAACCTTTCTTTTTCAGTCACCCTGTATAAATGTCAATAATATAAAAATGTATCCTTTTCAAATAAAAATCGATCTGTACGGGCATTTTCCATGGACAGATAATCGGGGATGAAACTTTTAGTTAACTGAACCTGTATGTAAAAAAAAAACGCCAGTGAATGCATGCAATATCGGTTAGTGTTTTTTTATGAAAATTTACGGGCATATTAGCAACAAATCAGTTTTTAAAATTTTACCAACTGATAACAAATTTTTCCGACTGCCCAAAATTGTTGTTATAAATAGAGATATTATTATTTTCGAACGCGTACGCTATATATACATAGGGAAATGATTGCATTATATTATCGAGTTCTATATTATAGCTGTAAAGATAATGGATGAATGTTTGCCATATGAAGTTCTATCAACTATAAAATAAAATTGCCGGACACAAAATTACTACAATTAAATTCGAATGCGTTGGTTGACATACAGCACGTAGCAATCTCACTCACTTGTTTGTAAATGAGAATAAAAATAACAAATTATGCCACCACATTCGAATTATATTATGCCAGATATTTCAATCCTGCAAGCTGCCGCTCTATGCCCTGTTGAATTTTTAAATAACCCAATTATTTATTAGTGCCATTATCACTTTAACATAAATATACTAAACGTTGTGCTATGTTTACTGTTACTGTAAGAGAATTTTTATTATCAAGTGAATCACAATCATAATTGTCGATTGCTCATGTACTGTAAAGTGAAAAACCATTGCTAGCGCTTCTAAATATAAACAAATTTAAATATATCAGAGATTTTTGTCATTTTTACTCATAGATTTGATTTGTAAATTACAGAATGACAAATTCCATTTTGTCACTTTCATAAAAACATTGTCTTAAAAACAAAACTATGGAATTGTTATTAGTCTCCGCGATCTTATTGAAACACATACCTGATAATGTTTGTAGTGGCGAGATACAGTGAAATACACTGCAGTGCCCTCTTTGGGTCTTTGCTACTACCCGTCTGACAATTATTGTCTAATTGACAGACAGATAACGATCTGCAGAAAGCAGATGCCATTACAGCGACCTCTATTGTCTTTGAGGAAGACAATCCTACTTAATTATTGGAAGGAGATGCCGAAAACAACTACTCCACGGGCAATATGCCCCGACTGGCGTTGCATTACATCAACATCTCCATGGATGTCGCCACATCCTTCATCAAGACCAAATACCAGACAATGACCGGTTTCGATCTTGTTATGATCTCATCAGATTGCCATAGGTATCGGAATCGATGAATGATCTGGCGACATTGATTGCCTAAGGGGCATATGTGAATGTTTGTAGTGGCGAGATACAGTGAAATACACTGCAGTGCCCTCTTTGGGTCTTTGCTACTACCCGTCAATATGCAACGCCAGTCAGAGCATATTGCCCGTGGAGTAGTTGCTTTCGGCATCTCCTTCCAATAGTACATACCTGATAATTTGTTTGGTAACCTGGTAATTGATTTGTCGATAATTTTTATTTGTTATGACAAATAAAAACTATCGGGTTGTCGAATAACATTTTCCAAAAGTGACCCGCTACGACCAGACCGGTTTATTCAAGAACTATGTCCCAAGAACACACAGGGGGAGTGTTAGGTTGTGTTTATTATAGGAAAGCTTCATATCTTTATCTCATGCAGGACTGCTTTTGGTGAAAGTAAGATCCTTACACTAGCATCCTTGTTTATTTTGAAAATGCAGTTTTTAAAAACTGTTTTCATTGAAGAACGATATCTACGACTTCAGTGCCAGGTTGCGTCTTGAAAAGATATTTACTATCAAATTGTTTTGACTCCTTGTATGAAAATTTTGTTAGTAATTGATTGGATTATTTCCGCTCGCCCTGTATTTATTATTGCAACAGAAAATATGGTACAAGTGGCTGTTGTTAGTAGGTGCTTGGATCATTCGAATTTAAGGTTTCGCTTTACCGTAATAAGCTTCTAGAGAAAATAAGGAAAACTGGGGGTATTAAGCAAAAATAAAGAAGCGGATGCCTAGAATAGAGAGACTCCCCAGTGTCTCTCGCGCATGAAAGGCCGCAGAAGAAACTAGAAATCCTCGATATTCGCAGAGACGAATAGCTACATTAGATTAAATTTTAAAAGCTTTTAAAACAGGAAATGTTTTAATGTCGTCAGGCAGAGAAAAATGAAGCTCGCATAGGATATTATTTTCATTCACTTAGTCATTTTCCACAGTTAGATTTTTTAAAAGTAACTCACTGATTTCGAAATAGCTAATAAATAATGCCTCTTAAAGCTAATAATAACTTCTTTTCAACTAAAGAAAATTAAACAAAAACACTTATGAAAACTGATTGAGGTGAGTTCATGAAGATGAATATAATTAATTACACTTTTCTTCACATACATATCTATCTATTAGCAATGCTAAATGTCCTACATTTCGAGTACTAAAGTCAAAGCCAGAATTAAGCAAATTGCAATGACCGGAAAAAGAGTAAATCTATGTTGTCACATTTATTTCTAAAGTATTCTTATTTAAAACAGGAAACGTATTAATTACCTTAATTATCCATTTTTTACTTGTCTTTAACGCCCCTTATCCCTATTGTACTTTATTAAAGCAAACACAATGTTTAATTTGTGTTTTACTTAATAATATCAACGAATTTCCGAATACGTGGCAACTGCGAAAGTCGTAAAGTTGACGACAAGCTGTTCATCCTTATTTAACATACATATTCTTGCATTTACGCTTTGTTTTCTCTGAGCTTCAACGACGTTGATTGGTCGAATCAGGAACCAACAAGCGACTGCGCTCGAGGTAGTAGGGAAACAGTGGCGTGATGTTGGGTTATTTCGCGCGCGTTTCTTAACGGTAAAAATTTGTGGTAAAATTATCGGTGTATTTATTCTTTGTGTCAGTGTTTATACTTATTTGTGTTAGTTAAAAAAGTGGAAGTGCATATACTAGAAGTATTCTATAGAATAGTATACGAGTATATATTAACTGAAATGTGCCCAATGGTAAAACAGAATACGCACGCCCATGCATCATCACATTTTACCAGATCGGCGAGGTCATTTCACTTTGCTTAATTCTGGCTTTGACTTTATGTACTCATCGTCGGTAGCTTAAACACTAACTAAACTTAGTGTGCAAATAAATCTGATTTTTCCAGGGTATGAAATTCTAAATATTATAATTAAAAATCTTTTCTCTGTGTGTAGAGAGAGAGAGAGAGAGACAGAGAGATATGTACACTCTTCTACAAATGTTATTAAGGAGTTCATAATGTTTAGATTTATATTAATCTGTTTATCACGCCTGGGTTTCACCCTAACCAAATCCTCGTTTCGCCCAAAATCATTAGCTTATCAGCTTTACTATCACTGGGGAAACTTTTCTAAAGAAAATCGCCTTTGACAAACGACTCGATAACATGTCCTGAAATTACAACTCGGGATAAATATTGGGTGATATATTTTTAGACCTTAAACACAGATCTACACCTCCTCGCATTTTACAGATTATTGTGAACAGCGCAATCTATTGCCAGAAAAAACAAAGCAGCAGTCAATAATTCAAAATATACTAAAATAAATATGCTAAAGCAGGTCCCTTTCTATATAGAAACAAGCTCCCCTACAGACAAAATTGGTAATTATTTCTCACTCTGCAAATCGCGTCTCTATAAAAAAATATTTTTCTCATTTCTCTTCTTAGGATGGAGTTTCCGGTGGGACACCTTGTATATGAATCAGAACCACTGGATGTATTTTAGTTCTCTCAATGTCCTTGCAATATATGCTAAATGGTATTTTGCCAAGAGCCTAACGCCTATATATTTGGAGAATCCTTTGTTGTTTTTAGAGATTATTAAGCCGAGGAAAGTTCGGTTCCAAAAAGGCCTGACCAATTGTTAAAAAAATAACCGGCGGTCACGAATAAATAGAAGGATAAAAGTTTATATACGAAGGGTTAAGCAAGCTAGTAATATCCCATACATATTTTCTTCACAATGCATTTTAACGAAGAAAAATATAAATCATCACCAATAAACATGTAATTGCATTTGTGTATGTCTACCAGAAGTCTGTCTAGGCAGAGAAATTATAGCAGTCACTTAAAATATTACTATCCGTAATAATACAAGAAAAAGGGGAGTATTTAAAATAAGAAACCGAGATGGTAGAGCGTGATAGCCGGTTAATTTCAGCCACTGCTATAACAGATTGTATCTATTAGAAGAATTATAGCAGACTAATTTGGTTCATATGTATGACTGGTGTCTATTTTCGGGTGACATTTTTAAACGAGTAATGTAGAAGATTTAACATTTTACTTATGTTATACGACATTTTATATTTGTATTTATGGAGCAGCATCAATTATGCACGTCTCCCTAATAAAAGTAGCATTTTACTTTCACCTTTGTAACTGATGGGGCTTGCACATGACGAAATAGCTACACGAATAAAACAAGCGTATATAACAAATATCCTCGTTCAATATATATCTATGTTTTCATAAATAAGAAACACGCGCAGTGTGTAAATTATTAAACTGCCATGTAGATGTTTAACAAAAAATACACGAGCTGATTTTTTGTCAGTGATGAATTTTCATAATACAGCCCTGGAATTTATTAATAAATAAGTAAATAATCAGAAGGAATGAATTATCCTACTTTACGACAGTATATCCTGTTCGTCGTGAAACATCCTGTAGAGACGAGTTAAAGTATTTGCCTTGAATTTATTTCTCTTTTTAATAATACATAAAAACATTCAAACAGATGCTGGTAATTCAATAAAACTTGAATAGAAAGTCAAAAACTAAATTTACAACTATATACATTTTACCTAAATTTGATGTTTGCCTTCGTGCTATCATACACTTTAGAAAATTGACCTGTCTACAGTAGTTTGCCTAACTTTTATTGCATGTGTGCTCCTTCTTAATAATTTACTAGCAAAAAATATTCAGGGAGACAAAAATAATAAAGCGCACCTACCTTGAGTATTTATAATACGAAAACGTCTTTCCGTCCTCATGTAAACGTGTGAATTCTGATTTATATTATTATACGAGTATAAACGGGTCTATCCAGTCTTTGTTGTCATATTTCTCAGTGCAATTAGCATAGCAAGATGTCATAAACTAGAACAGATTCAAAATAAATTTACGTGCTTGTACATTTTTGTATAAAACTATTATTTTCGATTTTAATCTTCCCTAATTCTGGAGCACACTGTACAGTCCTTAACTAAATATCATTTAGCTGTTTGTTTTTCGAAAAGGTTCCGGTTAATTCTATGAATTTAAAAGGAATTTCGGCAGTACAATAAGAAAAGTCTGAATAAGGTACAGCAAAAGGGCGTCACCTAAGAGCAAGGAATTGCCAGAAGGGCCCGAGCTGTCTGTCTCATTTAGCGCAACGTACGAAACAATGTCGACGAAGCTATGGAATAACGAGTGAACCGGTATGTGACCGAGACTTCGGGACCCGGTATACAGAACGACCCAAAAAATCACATAAGACCTTTTTGATTATCTGTAATTTTTTATACAGTGAGACCCAGATTGATTTACCTGATTCTGAACTGGTTTACCATCAAAACTAGTTTCAGTTTGCTAAAATTACGTCCTTTCCTATTGTTAGTTCTTCGATTTCGAAAATCGATCAGTTGACAAAAGAAAATAAAATTAACAAACGGAAACGAGTTATGAACAGCAATTGGGAGAGGGTGAGTTCAGAATCCGGTCAATCATTCCAGACCGCACTATACCTTAGGATTAAATGAGACTTACCACCAATAACACTAATTAAATTAGTAAAAACTTAGTAATTAATCTGTTAAGGGTCCATTCTCTGTAGATTTGACAGGCATGAATGTTGGGTCGGATTGAGAGGATGGGTGGCCGATGGGTGGAGACTTATATATTCCAACTATCGAATTATTAAGATTTCGGAGGTGCACGTAAAGCCGAAGTAAAAAGGCACATGGAAATAAAGTTAGCCCTCATTGCAAGGGTACCGGATTTGTCTTATAATTGCAACAAAATTTCTTTTTATTGTTATAAATTATATATCACCGGAAAGATAAAAAGATAAACTAGATCCCTATAGTAGCAAATTTTTGTTTAATACATGTATTTTAGAGAAAATAATTTTTGAAAATACGCTATTTTAGTACAAGATTGTTTGCCTGGAATTTTAAAAATAAAAAGAAATACCAAAAATTACTACTATAGGGACTTAGATTAAAGTCTTATCTTTCAATACTTTTTTACTAGAAGTCGCTATCTTTTATAGTTTTTTTATAATTAGACACGAGACGAACGCCGATTTAGGGCTTATTTCGACCTAGTGAATGGACTCTTAAGAAACTCTAAATACGACAAACTATTAGATTAAAAATAAAAAACTTTGGAACAACTTCTGTCAATGTTTCTTATAGTCTTTAACTCGTATATTTTAACAATACCGTTTAAAGAAAAACTCAATTTGAGAAAAAATAAAACGACGAATGTCGTTAGTAAACATGAACAGTAAAAGAGGACCCGAATGTGATCCGTGTGTCACCTCTGTCGGTACCACGGAAAATTTAGAAAGACAAATGTTTTTGAAATATAACACGTAAACAGGTTATGGACAAATTTTTGGCCCCACCGTGTAATCTCGTCAGAGCGAAGACAAATATCACGTTCGTCGTTTGCACGCATCAAATTGCATCGCATCACATTGTTATTCATTTCGCCTGCTTCAAATTGAGCCGAACTATCGGGGCACATATTAACACATGAGTTTAATACGGCTAAACGCCGACCAAAATGTGATAATGGTCCTGTTCAAATAACGTACTCGTATGCTGCTTTTTATCGAAATCGTCCTGACTGAGAAGTGTGACACCTGCAAGTCTTAAATCATCATCCCCACACAGCGGAAAATTATATAGAATTTGGACAACTGCATGCGGTTGTAATGATTATTTAAAAAAAAGTATTCAACCGTATTTTTTTTCATTAGTGATATCTAGATCTTATCTAATTGCATGATAATTACGTATAAAGAAACGCGCCTAACATTAGTTTTGGTGAATAATTAAGAAAGTAAGATGTGTATCGTACACACTTAAAAAAATCTATTTTTATAGTTTCTTAATTTCGTAGGGGTTCCATTTCTATTTCAGGACCAATTATTAAGATTTTTAAGAGGTTGTTAAAGACACGAAATATTTTATAAAAATTATGTTATACCTGCAATAATTCTACATGCATAGAAAACGATTCGCTTTATTCTATACGGGGTATCCCAGCGAAAACTTTTTATGAAAATTCGGAAAACCGGATTCAGATGTAAATTGACAGTACATGCATGTAGCCTCTCTCTCTCTCTCAGCCTTTCTTACCCAATTTGTACAAAAATTGATTTGTTCCTGTTAAGTCGATAAAAAAATAAAGATAATTAAAAATGGGTTTCACTGTTGTTTTCTAAATAAAATTATCTCTAGTTTGAGATAGCACGAAGGGTGTAATGCCATTTAAGATTTTAGGGGTGCAGTGGTTAGGACTGAAAGGGTGAGCGCCACATGGTGCCTAGTATTGTCAATTATTAATTAAAAAAAAGGGTTTCTCCGAATTTTCATATCTGTTTTACTTTAAAAAAATATCCCGGATAAAAGTTTTCGCTAGGACACCCTGTATACAAATTTACCAAACATAGTATTTAATATTTGGCAATTATCTTTTTCCATATTTAATATATAGGAATGAGCTTATTGAAAAAATAAATACACTTTGTGATACCTACTGTTTTTTCTGGTCTATCTGCAGAATATATCACAAATAAAAACGTTGCATTAATTTATCATGGTACTGTTTCTGAGGATCGATACATAAATCAATAAAAATACTTTACGATATCTAAACTGCACTTCTGTGATTGGTGCAAATTTTGTGATGTTCTGTTCTTTTGTTGAGAGGGTGGGGATTTAGTAAATATATTTAACCTGCAGAATATCGCTCCCCCATTTATTATTAAGCAAATTTATTAAACAATATATGTATCGTGTATCTTCGAATTGGTTCAAAATGGAAGTTAAGTGCTATTGAAGTAGTGTCACTGTTCAGAATTTTGTAATAGCCCATAATCCTATTCGACAGTATACGAAGCTGTTAAATTTGCTGAAAGACCAGGAATATTATTTGGTGAGTATCAACTAAGACTGCTTATATGTAAAACATCATACAAATACCTTAGATAATAAATTGCGCTCTAGCTAAAAATGTACAATAAATATGTAGGTATGTGTAGTGAAAAGAAAATCATACAGTAAATAATATGGAATACAGTGGACATCAATTTCATACAAACAATGATTTTACAGTCTAAAAATTTGAATCAGTAAAAGATTTTGTACATCAAAGGAACGATTTTTGTTATTTTTGACTAAAAAATTGTTATAATTAATAAGAACGCTATATGCGTCTTCTTGTCACTTATTTGTCAATCATTTTTCCTTAAAAATGTAATACTGCTATTGTGTGTGCTATTGAATTCATTGAATCATAAATATTTTAATAATTTCATTAATATTATATTTCATAGTTGCAGTTTTCTGCCTTTATCCTTACAAATAAGTGTGTAAACAGTTAAACAAAACTAATAAATAATATTGAAAAGTATATCTTAAAGTAACACATAACATTTAAATTGAAATTAATCAAGAATTGTTTTGAGACTTTAAAATAAATACAATAAAACAAACCACAATTGCAGTCATCAAGGCAATCTTTTTTTACATTTGACTTGAAAACTATTTTTATTAATTTTTAAAGAGAAATGTTATAAAATACTGTCACCTAAACCTAAAACTGTCCCTTAGGCAAAATAAGGGATTTGACTGATGTTGCGCAAAGTAAGGTTCAGATGACCTATCTAGATTTAAAATGTGTATTCGATATTTTTAAACCGTTGGGAATACATTGTAGAAAAACTGATATATGTCATTCATCCCTTGCTGAAGGTGGTATATATCCCTTATCATACATTTTACCCGAAAAAAAAAATAGAAAACATGGTTACGGTCTCGACAAACTAATACCTGAAACGTTAATAGTTTTTTCTTTTCAGGAAAGTTAAGATCTATAATTTGTCAACGAAAATTTGATTTATCAAGGAAGGTTTGGAATTTAGTGGACTCTGACATTAAGAGGATATGGATCATTTAAACAACGAAGTTATCATAACACTGGTGTCACTTGCTATATATTTTGTTTTGTTGATTACTTTGTATATTTTGCACAGATTTTTTAACTAGATCCGACTGTTATTTTTAGTTTGATCTGTTAGTTATTCCAAATGACTAATAATATGGATGCACTGTACCTTATGTCGTGTTTTTTAGTTTTGTATGTAATGATTTTGATTTTATTTTTCATTCTGAATTACCCGTTTGGTAGTTTCTTTTAGAGAAAAGGTCAAATATACCAAGTACAAAACCCGAAAAACACGTGAATATATTTTCTCGAATTATGATTGATTATAATCATAGTTATTTTACACATATATTATATTATACATGACGAGTTCCTGAAAAATTAAAAAATTATGGCGTGTCTGAAATGATTTTAGTGTACACAGCGAAATTCTACCTCTACTACTAGAATCTTCAAAACAATAAGGGATACGAAATTATATATACCTAATTGTACCCAACAAAAAATAAAAATATATTTATATCACAGTTATTTAAAAAAAAAATTATTTTCTCCTTGTCTTTTTTTCCCTGCTTCAATCGCAATTTTCTTTAATTTTTCAATTCTGTATCCCTTATCATTCCTGAGGTTCTAGTGGTGGGATCGAATTTAACTTATTTTTTAAGAAAAATTCAATAAAAACATGTCTTCATTAGTTCTTTACTTTCATCGTTCATTTTCTTGATTATTTATTTTCTGCATTGTTGATATTCTACTTACGCGCTAAAAAAATTAATTAAATAAATTTCAAGGACTTGCTCTATATTTTCTGTTGACTCTATTTAATGTATGTATAATGTATTTAAAAATAAGTTTGTCTCTAACGTTTACAACATTTTTCCATTGTATTTGACACACCTATGACGTCACCAATATTTATTTGAAAAGGAAAACCCTATACAGTTTACACACTTGCATGAAAAGTTTTCTCCCGTATCCATCGATGTGTCTCTAATAGTAAGGGAACTATGGGGAACACATATCTCTTTTACTATTAGAGACAGACTCCAGCTTGTTTCATTCAAAATAATGACAAATACCTGTATACTTTATTATACGGGTATAATATACCCGTTATTTTATTATCCAGGGCTATATGGAGTGAATAAGAAAAATCCACGCAGTACCTACTAGACTGCAGCTTGAATAGCATTGTCATTACTTTAATGTATATCTAAAAATAAAACCGTCACTTGCTACGGGGCCGTATATATGATTTATATATTTTTTAGTTTTAGGGTGTTCTTAGTCTTAGTCATAAAATGCTACATCTCCTATTTATGCTTACTTATAGAATTAGAAATATTATACTCCTGGGATAGCTAATAAATTTAGTTAAGGTAAATTTAAAACTTAAAATGTAAATGTTTTAATTGGAAGAACTACCCGTAGAATTTATTTGTAGAAATGTATCAATAAAATTTAGCAAATGATCTATTCTGATTTGATCTTTTCTTTTATATATTTACTAGGTATATTTGCATCATTTTTTGGTTTTGCTACATTACCTGTAAAGAAAATATACATTAATCTACTGTCAGTATGTTTTTTAAATAAATATATATATACAAACGAAATATTTTATATATAATAATGTCATTACGAGCATTCGATTATATATTCCTGCGCAAAATGTAATCGAATTAATGGAATATTGACACATCTGTGCCGGTTCAAATTTATTTATTTATAAAATGCAGAGTATACACAATGGCATTTCGATGTCGTTTTGATGTTGTTTGATAAAGGCTTTATAATGATGCACTACCTTAGATACTGGGTATTCAATTTGTGGCGACAACGGTGAAGTACATAAAAATTTGCATGTAGTAATTATTGCAAAAATTCTATGATTTTTTACTAGGTATTAATAAAAAGCGGTGCGATTAAATATTAATAAAAAACTAATTAAACTTAAAATAGTTAGAGAGACAAGCAAGGTAAACTTTATAAGTTTTGATATATTAGATTTTGTTGAATATTTCTGGTTTACTGTTTTTTATTTTACAGGTGATGTAATTCCAAGATAAATTACAATGAATATTAATATAAATTTTAAAATGACCGAAATAAGTACATGAAAATTATTAATAATAAACATACGGTAATTTTTCTAAAAAAATCAATCAATATTATTCTTACAAACGAATTTATTTCATAGCTTAAGCTGATTAAGTATCTAAATTATGATATTATAACCAACGCAATACAATTTTAAAATCATGAAAAATATACAAACAGCAACAAGAAGGACCGTCGAAGTGTAAACTACGAGTCCGTTGTCGAGTCGAAAAAAGGCGTCATGAAATGAATTCGCCTGAAATGAATTCCGAATAAGAATAAAACTACTATTATTCTTAATACTGTGGTAAAAGTCTGGTTAATTCAGTAGCTATTCTAAAAGAAAAATTTTCGCACGTGCACGTATACAGTTTATTATAGCGGCATTTAGGAGGCTGGTACAATTAGGTGAAGAATAATTGGGAAACTTTACACCACCAAAATATGTTCCGGCAAAATTGGAGTTGTTAATAAAGTTGTATAGTCTTAAATTAAATTCATCTGCGCAAACATTTGAAGGAAGATAGAATCCCAAATCGGCAGATCAACCACTGAAATTCACCGAGACTGACCGACTCGGAATGAAGTCAGTCGTGCAATTGCAATTTTCCCTGGCGAATATCTGGCTTGGTATAATTCTCAAGTTTAATAACTTCACACACAGATGCGGTGAAATTCGTCAGATAAGGAACCAGATACAGAGTTTAAGAATGAACAAAATTTGGAACTACATACTGATCATTAATAAAATGGTACGCGATAAGTTGGTACAATTTTAGATTTTTTAAATTTTTAACCTAATAAAATGTTGATTTAAGGTCACGTTATCAACCTTATCAAACGATGAAATTGTTATTAGTCTCTGAAACACAACAATTTTACGAAATTCGATGAAAATTCGCATAAGAACCACGTCCCCTCAGAGCAAATTATTACTTAAATTACATGAACTAAGAAAAAAAAATCTAGTTTTATATAAATTTTTCCTTAACAATGCGAAATAGTTTCAGTAAGTTACTGCTAGATGATATTGCCGTCAAAAGGTATCTAAATTATGTTTTGTGCTATTTTAAGGACAGTAAAAACGTATTGGAAACTAGCCTAATTATTCTTTAGCAACTACAGAGTGAGTTTTATGTTACGATCAAAATAATCCAAATTTTTTAAATAATGTTATGTTTTGTGATGAGGCCACTTTTTGTATTGATGGAAACGTAAATCGGCATAATTGCAGATACTGGTCACGTAACAATCCTCGTTGGATGAGAGAATCCCACACCCAATTTCCACAAAAGATTAATGTATGGGCTGGAATAATAGGCGACAAAATAATTGGTCCTTTTTTCATTGAAGGAAACTTAAATGGTCCGGCGTATTTAAATTTATTACAGAATAATATTATACCTGAGTTGGCTCGGTTATTTCCAAATCTAAGTAAGTATTCTCAATTGCCTGTTAATTTAGAAATTTTATTATTTGAAACTTTCAGACAATAACAATGTCCCAAATAACAATATTTGGGTGCAACAAGATGGAGCTCCACCTCACTATGCGCGTGACGTGAGGCAATACCTAAACGATGTGTTTCCCAGAAGATGGATTGGAAGGCGTGGTTTTATCGAATGGCCCCCGCGATCACCCGACATGAATCCTTTAGACTATTTCCTGTGGGGTCACTTAAAAAATATTGTTTATAAAACCAAACCTGCCAATATTCAGGAATTAAAAGATAGGATTACCACAGAGATAAGAAGAATTGAGCAGTCAGGAATGTTACAAAATGTACTGCAAAGTTTTAAACATCGCATGGCTTCTTGTATGGAAGTAAACGGACAACATTTTGAGCATCAGCTGTAACCGCCTTTACTTTATGTTTTCAAAAGATCCTATGGGATTTCTATTAGGATATAAATTCGTCAAAATTGTTTTTGTCGCAGACATAGCCGCCCTGATGTAATATTTTAACTTCGGCGGAGATATTGCAAATGTAGCTGTAACTCCGAAATTATGGCAATTAGGTATAGGGAACATTACATGAAAAATATTCTAAATTTCTTAGAGATTTCAAAAACAAAAAAATATATAGGGTGATCCATTTGAAATAACAAATTTCAGTATATTTCCGGAAAAACGAAAGATCTGACAACAATGTAAATGCCACAATAATATCGGCCATATTACAAAACCCTTATAAACCAAAATT
Organism: Pogonocherus hispidulus; assembly: GCA_963924545.1. NCBI lineage: Eukaryota > Metazoa > Arthropoda > Insecta > Coleoptera > Cerambycidae > Pogonocherus > Pogonocherus hispidulus. Next base: position 27,868 of record OZ004701.1, read on the forward strand.
CATAAAAATAGGGCAAGCCGTTTCCGAGATAATTGAGGCGTTCCATACATAAAACTCACTCTGTATATGGAATAATGGGACACGACACGCTGACTATTTCATATAAGTAGGTCGTACAACATAAAAATCTCTAAATTGCAGTCGACCAGCACGGTTTTTTTATTAAAATATTACAATTTGTTTAGTCGATTGTATTTTCAGTGGGACATCTATGTTTCGGTAGCCTAAGTTCACACTGAAAACGTTTAATTCATCTTTCGACTACTTCATCGACAAGGGGGTGCAAACACGCCCTTAGGGTCGTAAAAGATTTTCTCTTGATGGTACTTTAACCTTTAAAAGTTGATTTATCACAATGCCTGCAACACTTTCTACTGACCCAATTTCTCAGAGATTAAACTAAAAACTCAAATGTTTGATCTCCTCTGGTAATTATGTAAATTCTGTCCTTGCTTGCGCTAGAATTAATAAAACTGCTAATATTTGTTCTTATAAATTCCGCATATAACCAAGTTTTAATTATCAAAGCCTCATTAAATATAAAATATACATGCCCTAGAGGTTGGTTTTGTTCCTACGTACATATATAACTTCTAGGAGATTTTCTCGAATTATATTCAACCTCCACAAACAATACTACACAACAGCTAAAACAGACCAGGATAAACATATTCAATATGCATGTAATAAAGTGTCGACGATATAAGCCCTTTTAATGTGTAAGGATTATATCATAATTTTACTTGACAAGTGCGCTTAGCAAGGATAATTATGAAACTTTTGTAAGGCTCATTTTTGTTTTTGAAATTCACTATTCCTAAACAAAACAAAGGAGCTCCCATATTTGCGTCCTATACCAATAAAAAAAAGGACGATATATCCTTTTTAGATTTCTTAATTTAACATAATAGAACTATTTAACTATATAATTAAAAAATAGCCCAACCAGCCAGTCTTTTTTTATTTCTATTCCACTATGAATCTTGTCAAATGCAATTCTATGTGTTTTGATACTTAAAATTAATTGTTTTCTTATTACCAAGGTTATAACCATCATGTACACGATTAAACATTATCTAGCAAACGAAATAAAATATTTTAAAGAACTGCGGGCGGCTTAGGGCTAACAGGACAAAGGCGTAATTTAAAACTGCCATAAACTGCCCCAGTAACCAGAGAGAGTGAAGTTAGGCTTTTACGAGGTCAGTCTGAGTGCAATTTAGCTGGGATATCTAATGGTCTAAAGATTCTGCCCTCTACAACGCCAATTCTCACAACGCAAACGAATTTATAATATTATAGTATTTTTCTGTGCACTACCCGAATAGGGCTGCTTATGCTATGCATTCAATTGTACATTGAATCGTATACCGAGTGTCAACAGCTTTACTGTACTGCTGTGTACTATACACCACACAACCTTAAAGAACTATTTCCCTACCATATTAACCACAGCTATTTTGGAGTATGCACTACGAGTATTATTGGGTTGAACTTTGTTTGCAATTTTTTTCTTTGTTACTTAATTTTTTTTATTTCATTTATACAATTAAATTATAATAATACACTGAAAACTTTCACTAAACCTCTCATGGTATCTCATTTATTATTCGACTCTTTCCAACCATTCTACCACAAAATATCTATAGAATGTTGTCATCCATGTGAATATGTGACGCAAAAAAAATTAAACTGGTTTTAAAATAACTGGAAAGTTTTGCATTATGTTGCATACCTATATATTTGTATGCCGTTTATTAAAAATCATAATCAAATCATCACTAAATCCGTATTTTACAATATTTTTCTTGAACTAAAACTAGTTGGTACAGATTGCAAGGTCGACGGCTTCGAATGGGCTATAAAATTTTATCTGTAGAGATGTTGCTGGATCAGTGTAATAACAACGATACGGGCGTTCGAGATGCACGATGCTTCTAACAGCGCATTTAGTGTTCTTGAGTTCTTTATCAATTTTAGTGAGCAGTGATGCACCTGACTGTGGAATACGAAACCAGTTTACAGGACATTGTTTTTCGTTCGAATCGTGTAAATTGTTCTCATGCATCAGTCAAAAATGTGGACACTTCCCTCGCGATAGTGTTCTACTAAAAATACATTACTCTAAAATTATACCACAGTGCGCTATAACCAACTCATCTACACTTAAGCATATAAGCGGCATTAATAGTAACATACATGTGTTAGCATCTGGTTCCTTCGCAAATTTGCCAAATTTGGAAAGTATTCAGCTACCTTTCAACCGGATACGTGAGCTACATCACGGAATTTTTTATAACGTGAACGTACCCTTACTCGATTTGAGCTGGAATAAAATTATTTACATATCCGAAGGTGCCTTCAACGGAATAACTGGCCTGAAATATTTAAACTTGAGCAAGAACGAATTAGGAACCCTACCGGTTGAATATTTGCCAAAAAGCATAGTGCAAATAAATCTGTCAAACAACTTTCTAGAACGACTAGCAGTGAATGGCGCCAAACGGCCTGATTTGACATCCATCGATCTAAGCTACAACAACTTAAAACACGTTGCTCTTTCATTTGACACTACACTTGAAAAACTGGATTTAACCAATAATAAATTAAACAAAATCGACTTCTACGACGTAAACGATTGTGAAAATCTGAAAATCCCATCAAATTTGTTCACTGAGGCTCCGCAGTTTTTGGAATACTCGAGAATACGGCGTGTAGCATTGCATCCAAATCCATGGAAGTGCGACGAACTTAAGAGGCTATGGACACACTTACAAAACAACAACGTCGAAGAAGAAAAACCACACGATCACGAATCTCAGCCGTTGTGTTCTATTAATTCAGAAGTACTGTCTTCCCGTTTACAAAATGCGAATGACTTGGAGTGTGAGGACGATAACCACTGTGACCATCGTATGTTGTGTAGAGCCCATAAATGTTGGGACCCTTGTACCAGTGCATGTGACAGCACGAACATATGCGAAGTAGACAACCATGAAATTATATGTCTATGCCCAGGTATCCAAAAAAAAGACCCACAGAAGATTCTGTCTCCATGTTATAACGTTGAATGTTTCCTAGATGCTGACTGTGAATTAGGAAGTATCTGTTACTATAATAATAAAACCTGTCGAGCTCCTAACTATTTTGGAACAGGTGCCAGTTCGGGTTCAGCTGTTGCTATATCTGGGTTTTCTTCCCAGGTACCAGATCTTCCACCAGTATTAGAAGAGCCAATGTATCCATTTCCTAATAGCGACAACAATTTTGCCGTAGCAACTCCATCAAGTCCAAAGGTTGAAATTTTCCAGTCTACACCCGTTTTCACTCCATGGTGGTTCGAAGAAATACCGAAACTGACTCCTTCCAACATCAAACCACAAATATCTCAGTTCAGTAATGTTCATGCTTAAGAAACAACTATCAAAAAAGACATTAAGCTTTATATATGAAACGATCATATAGAAAGATATTGTAAATTCTGTGGGTTACTTATTGTGTGAAACTTTTCTTAAGAATAACCAGCTATGTGGTTTTCAAAATAAAAAACTGAGTATCAATGTAGGTAACGTAAAGGCTCAGCATGGTAAGCTGTGGTAAATGTTTCTATCAATGCCAATTTTGGTAGAAATAAATATTGCTTTATATAGTTTTAAAAAATTTAAAATAATAAGGAATGCTTCTTTCCTTTGGCTTTTTATTTAAAAGCAACAAACACATTTTTGATATAACTTTTCACCTATTCAGGGTTATCATCAATTCGATCATCAATTACGTTTTGTTACAAGCTCAGCATCAGAAATTATAAAGTAGTCCAAAAAATTAAAAAAACATTTAGTACCTCGTCAAACAGATTGAAAAAATTGTCTTTTAACAAAAAAATCAGACATTTGAAAATATTTCAGTAATATTCCGAACGATAATCTTGTTAACCTTGATTTAGCTAAACACGATATATAATTAATTATATTTATAAAAATTACGGCGGAATCATGAATTCACTTTAGTAAGAACTTATACAATAGTTCTTACTATAACGTGCATTTTATCTTAAACCTAAAATTTATTTAGCAGCTATAATTTGTTGGGATCCACTACATATATTTATATATCTAAGTATGTAAATTTTAAATTAAAAAGTGTACCTACATGGAGAAAAACATCGATTTTCCCAGATTTGTCAAGTCTCAAAGAGTTTAATAAAATATTTTCCTAGCAGACTATACAAATGAACATATAGAATAGGATAAAGTAGCTGAGCCTTAAATTTTGGAAATACTGTCGTAGACTATTAATTAACCCTATAAAAATGAATATCCAATGAGAAGTTTTCAAGTGCTGCTGAAAATGAAGGGTCGCTTCCAGAGCCCTTTTGATCATTAATCATGTGAATTTTTTTGTGCTAGCACGCCTGCTTTTAAGCATAGGTAATTTTAAAGTGTGTGAGAACGAAAAATGTATAAGCAGGAATTTAATTAACATCATCAATATGATTGTCGGTAACTGAAACTATCGTTTTTGTTTCGAAACTTATAGATGGCACCACAGTCAAATTGAAATTTTTAAATGGCCAGAGGTGTGCCATGTTTCATATACAGAGCAGTCCATTTTTGATGGGAATCCAGGGTATCTCGAAAACTACAAGATGCGCAACAAAACCGCTTGCACATCCTCGAGCTACTTTTTTTAGTTTGACTTAATGGTGAAATCAGATCGGGTCTACTTTGTTTAGGTTTTGAGATACAGGGCATTTCTCAAATTTTGCCATTTTCGTCAGTGCCCTGTAACTTTTTTATTTTCAGACCTACCAAAAAAGTTTAAAGAGGAAAGTCTTAGATATTTTTAAGTGGAATCCATTGGCGTAGCAAATTATTTTTTATTGCGTCCCGTTTTTTTAGATACAGACCAAACTTGTGTTTTTTTAAATGCAACACCCTGTATATTTCTGGTTAATTTGAAAGAACTTTCAATTCTGGTTACAGTAATATATATTATATAGGGGTTTATTTGAATTTAAGTCCCTTTATTAAACATTTTTATGGTTAAATGGAGGGAAACGCGTATTTCCATTGATTTATTTCCTTATAAACTATATTAAACTCTTGATTTAATTAAACACACTATTTTATATAAAGATTTAAATATTTCCGAATACTAGATAATAATTAATTATGGAAACATAAAAATGTCGAATATTTTTACAAATATAAATTATATATAACATTAAGTATAACATTAAACAGGAGTTCAATGTAGTTTATAAGGAAATAAATCAATGGAAATACGCGTTTCCCCCCCATTTAACCATAAAAATGTTTAATAAAGGTACTTAAATTCAAATAAACCCCTATTTATTATATATTACTGTAACCAGAATTGAAAGTTCTTTCGAATTAACTAGAAATATACAGGGTGTTGCATTTAAAAAAACACAAGTTTGGTCTGTATCTAAAAAACGGGACGCAATAAAAAAAAATTGCTACGCCAATGGATTCCACTTAAAAATATCTAAAACTTTCCCCTTTAAACTTTTTTTGTAGGTCTGAAAATAAAAAAGTTACAGGGCACTGACGAAAATGGCAAAATTTGAGAAATGCCCTGTATCTCAAAACCTAAACAAAGTAGACCCGATCTGATTTCACCATTAAGTCAAACTGGAAAAAGTAGCTCGAGGATGTGCAAGCGGTTTTGTTATGCATCTTGTAGTTTCCGAGATACCCTGGATTCCCATCAAAAATGGACTGCTCTGTACATATTTGAATCACCAAGTGAAACACGTTTGAACATACTTACAGGGTGAGTCAACAAAGAATTTTAAAAAAATATGGAAGTGACTTTGAAGAAACCGTACATACATAATCACAAAAAGCAGTCACACTTTATATGTGCAATTTAATACGAATAATTACAATAATATACTATCACATAATCATAATATCACAATAATCTCTCATTCTAATCACAATTACTAGCCTGCAAGCTAGAGACTTACGTGGAAGAAGGGTAGGCATATTATTATTCTGTACGCCGCATTAGAATATAGCCACCTTAACTTTGAAATAACAATGCAAAGCAGCATAACAGTGATCTACTGATTTTGAATGTATGTAAAATTATTATTATCCACACTCTTAATAACAAAAATATCGTTATTACTAAAAAACTACACAACAAAGTAATCGGCATGATCTGAGGGTGCTGTGTGGACGTGTCGGGCAAGCATCATTAAGTCAATCGAAATGAAGACAAATGACAATAGCGAATAGAGTTCGTCATTACCTTAAAGTAATAAAAAGGCTGTAAATTGTTACCTACGGAGTCGCAGTATCTTTAATCACCGCCGCGCCGTTCGCTGTAGAATTCTGACAACGTAAATACTTCGCTGAAAAGTTCCCACTTTTGTCGAACTAATTTATGTTAGGAAATAAGCCAGGATGGATATTGTTTAATCAAATTTATCGAATGGCTTCCGCCTGTACAGGGCGATCCTTTTAAGGTGGGCCACTGTCAGTTGAGTGAGCCACATGATAGAAGGTTATGGTAAGCTGTGATAGGAGGTACAAACTCGATTCATTTAGAACCACATTTTGATATAAATTATTATCTGTATTAGAAAATGTCAGCTATCTCTTTCTAATCCAGAATCCAATAATCACATTTTATAAAATTTGCCATTTATATACAAAAAAGAATAGTTATTATTTTAGCAAAACAAATTTTTCTTGTAGAATAATTTTAAATATAATATTTGTCTTAAAAATGTAGGTACGGTATTTTTCCAACGATCAGTGCTTTTTTACAGTATGGTTTTGTTTAAAGGATATTCTAGAATTCATATATACAGGGTGTCCGGAAATTATGCACAAAAAAAGGATTCTAGGAAGAAAAAATAATGTCCAAAGTTCCTACAATAATTTTTCGAAAACTCAAAAATAACGGAGCTACAGGGCTTTGAAGTTTTTCAATATTTTAGTTGCTGGTTAACCAATTGTTTTAAAATTTGGTACACTTAGGTTCTTTTGTGTAATTTTTCCAAATTTGAGATTCACCTCCTGTGCCAAAGGGTTGAAATCACCGTTGCAATTAGATTAAGGACCTATAACTTTTTTATTTTTTGCTTTTTATTAATTATGATTGCATAAAATTAAAGAGCGTATAAAAACATACAAAAAAAGACGTAATATCTTTAAAATGAACGATTTTCGAGAAAAATTTTTTTAAAAACTATTTTGCACTGTATTAATAACAATTCATTTTAACTATTTTAGACATTTTACTAAGAGATTTAACCTAATAAAAAAAAGTATTGACATAAAAATTACGTTTTTGTACCACCCAATATAAATATTTCACGTGCTATATTTCACACGATTCTTTAACTGTCAATATCTTGAAATATGTACGTTTGCATCATTTTAATTTTAATAGCTTATGATTTATGATGCTGTTATTTATTTATTATCTGGATTAAAACCTTGGAGTCAACTTAATACTGCACATTCGTAGAATTTTCCAGTTTTAATCTAAATAAACACATATTTACAATTAATTTATTATTCTACTCAAAGCATTTGGAGCAAAGAAAAATCAATGAAATTTTCTGTATATAGCTGACAATTTTTTATAGCTACAATTTTTTTTATATTAAAACCTTATACATTCCCTAATACTGAAAGTATTTTCCTCAATGACTACCCCCTGTATTAAGCAATCGAAACATTAAACTCTGGGCCATCGATTTGGTATATAAAAATGTATTTATATATAAAGTGTTTTTGTCGTTTTTTTGTTTAATTTTAAACTGAATTAAATATAAACAAAAAGCCATAAAAAATCTTGTGGGAGAGATTTTGAAATAAAATCCATAGTCGACAGTATGTGACTAATTGACCTGTTTCAGCAAATCATTCATTCATTTTCAATCTCATTCATTCAATTCATTCAAAATCAATCATTTTTAATCTCAACAAAAAAAAATATGAATTTGTTCCATCATTTTGGGACATATTGTATACTGCAAATTCCTGCTGAAACCGTCAAACATCGACAAAAATAACTCTACGGATGTTCCGGAAAACCGATAGCCGGTTTGCGGACGGGGCAAATGAGAGCCTCTCTCATTTGAGCTTTCTTTAAGACGGTCACCCAGAACAGCACCACCAAAGAAAAGATACGGCTCGCCGTAATCCCAAGCCATTGATTTTCTTCTTACCCGGAGTAAGTGACAGCCATATCTTACGGGCTCATATGTATGACTTCATATTTTTGGCGCAATCCGGACGCCAAATCGTTCTAAAACAATCTCAGAGGTTACGGAAACGACCCCGAGAATTTGATATATCGAAACGACTAACTTTTTCCTCAATCCAGTGACATACAGTGTCAGCCAAAATAAGTTTAATAAAAGCACTTTCCTTTAAAAAGGTTAAAAGAAAGTGGTTTTATTAAACTTAAACGTGACTTCCTCTTTTCTAGAAGGATGTTACCAGTGGAAAATTAATAATAACATAGTGATCAGTGCATCTGATGATTTTTGATTTCGAAATTAAATTTTTTATCATATAAAGTTCTACTGACCCAGAGTCGAGGTTAACCGGTGTGAAGTTAGGTTTTTCCGTTGCTAACTTCACACAGGTAGTTAGAAGTATAATAATAATAATAATAATAATAATAATAATAATAATAATAATAATAATAATAATAATAATATCTCTACCCCTCATTCTAATCATAAGGATTAGCCCGAAAGTCTGAGACTTGTGTGGGAGAGGGGGCGGCATATTATTATTTCGCGGCCCGAATTTGCGCCTTTTTATTTTTATAAAAAATAAATAAATTTAAAAAAAAGAAAATAAACACTTTAAAAAGTGTTTTCTTTAAAGTGTTAAAAAAATTTTCTTTTAAATTTTGTTATATTTTTTTTGTTGAGACAAATTAGAAATATCAGACATTTACTCTATTGAGAAAGGCCTAACAAGTCGAAGTTATAGAGTGTTTTCTATATATTTTATAAAACATCTAAATGAGAACTGTGTTCTTTCAAAATAATTATTACAGAAATTACATTATTTTAGAAAGTTAGTTCATTTACCTGTTAGTATATTTATTTTTATTGCGCCTCAAAATATTTTACAAATTTAGAGCAATTTATTGAAAATATATAGATACCTACAACGAGGCCTTTTCATTGACTTTCTGACCTGTTCAGGCGTTTTCATTTTATCATTACGTTAATTTTAAGTAGGCTGGACGCTACAGAAACAGGATAGGTTCGGCTGTCAATGCGTATTTCGCTAACCGAGTGAACATTATTAGAACTGACTTTTTTTCTTGCTGTAACAATACTAAAGATACTTGACTACAGCTAGAAAAGAATTTGGTGGGCAGAATTCCATGTAAAGCGTGCGAGGTTTTTTATGCGCTTCTTTTCATTTAAAGAAGTCTCGTATTGTAGAGCAGCGAATTGCGAGAATAATAGAATTAAAAACACCGGCACAGCTAACTTGAAAAAATTACTTTCAGGAACGATTTGACTTATAGAACTGAATGCGATACGATCATCCTGCCGCGTAACAATGTAACCACAATATCTGGCGTTCAGAGCCGCTCTGAATCCAGGAACTTTTCAGATTGGATTTAACTAGGGTCGCTGTGTTTCGTGTTGTCTTCCAGAAAGTTTATTGTAAATGTTATTTTCTTGAGTGTTTTCGAGCTGAAACATCACTCAAACTTACGCGAAAGTTTCATTTTCACAACGATGTTGTTAGACTGCTTATTTACAATGAATTGGTTAAAGAGACCCAGTAAGATATTTTGCCATTATTTTATACCAGACGGTTTTTTATGGGCAAAGTTCTATAATGTCTGTGGATATTTTATTTTTCATTATATATGTAATGTGATAGCATACCAATGTCGATGGGGGCCATTTGGCTAAAATATTATTAAGATAGTGGCATTTCCTGTGGCAAAAAACTGTCAAAAGTTAATTTTTTCAAATGAAAACTTCCTATTTTTATAATTTTATCGTATTCAAGATTAAAAATAAGGCTAGCTTTGCATAAGGTTGTCTATTTTGAAATTTTGTAGTTCTCGAAATATTGGCAATTTATCATTTTTATATTTCTATTGGACAAATGCTACCTAGTAGGGCTTTTAAGTTTAGTTACTCTTAGTAGGCCATTATTGTTGTTAATTTTTAGCAAGTAGGTGATAGTAACATTTGATCAGCACTTGATTGTTTTCTAACGCCGTCATATTAACCTTTTTGTATTTTTGGCCTTGAAAAAATTCGAATTAGGCCTTGAAATTCTAAATTTCAATCTGAAATTTGGCACCAAACTCAACCCACTTAAATTTCCATTTAAATTGAACACATCTAGGAAATATATATGTGCGTAAAACTCAAAATAGTTGGCACTGCTCATATAGTCTGTTGCTACAAAACTCGGGGATCCAGTCTTCGTAGCTCACCCTGTATATAAAAAGCAATAAAGCTCCGTCTTTAGAGTTTAATAAATTATAAAGAAACAAAGGATAGGAAGTGATTTGGCCGAAGTAAAAAATTCATAGTAGTAGGCCTTTGGGGATATTAGTCTTGCGAAATTTACATTCACACTAGCTGCGCCTAATATACGGGAGCACTTTCACAGCCTTCTCTACTAACACTTTAAACCACAGAACTAGCCAGGCACATACACGAGGACAACACATACATTTGTAGATGACATGAATGTACCAGTATACATCAATAATTCAATATACTTTACCCGTTTAGTACATGAGTGAAATGTCATTATCCGATAACGGTTTCCTCTTTACTTGCATTCAGTCGAATGCAATAGCTTCAATGACACTATCGATAGTTCCATCGAATTAGCTCAACAATGCCAGACGAGGCGAATAGCGGGAGGAAGTGCAAAAATCTGCCAATTCTATGTTAGTCGACCCTTATACACGTTGATTATTTGCATATATAAATAAAAACCATGTTTCTATAAACACGTGTCTGGAAACGTTTCATTTTTGAGGTACAGAGTGTCAAAATGTTTATAAAAAAAAGTCAGTTGATGAGTCTACATTAGTAAAAGATGTATGGGACAATAGTCACCGGACTGATTGGACACAGGCTAAAATTTTACAAAAAGAAGAAAAATCAGATAAAAGAAAATTAAAAGAAAGTGCTTTTAATGAACTTAATGTCGATAACTGTATCTCGTTCTTTACTCTAGAAGGATGTTACCAGTGAAAAATTAATAATCACAAACATAGCAATATGCCAAATAATTTCAGGCGAAATCCTTAGTGATACAAAAAATTCCTGTGTTGATTTTACCTCATATATGAGCCGAGCCGGTGGCTTAGAGCTTAGCGTCTCGATCGCTCAATCCAGAGGTCATGGGTTCTAATTCCCATTCCACCAAACAATTTTTCATTAAATTGTTTACTCGTAGATCAAGGCTTATTTGCAGGGATGGCTTGGCAACCATCCTGGCAATGGACTAGGATGGAAAGAATGTCAACTTCGTGTTAATGTGAGAGATTAAAATCAGTTGATGTTTTACTTACTTGTCTCCCTAACTAATGAGGTTTTCCACGTTTCCCTCATTCCAGCACTGAATGGTGGTTAGGGGCTACCAACGGAAGTCGTTCCTGAGGCGCAAATGCGGCAAGATATTATTATTATTATTATTATTATTATTATTATTTCTGAACGAGGCTAAATTTCTGCCCACGGAGGTCGTGAGACAGCCAGTATAGCATCTGATATTAAGTGAACCAGTTATATTGTCCGGGTTTTCCCACTCTATTAAGTGAAAATTTCTGGGACATTAGAATTTCAGCCACACGCAGGCACCCACAAAGTGTCCCCTGCTAATTGTTTATAGAAATGAATAAGACAAAAGCGGTCCGTTATCTGCCGCGGCCAACCACCGGTCGCTGTTTGGCCACATGTGAGTCCCGGTTGGCGTAAGTCCATTATTAAGGTCAAAGGATAAGCGCCCCAATAACTAGGGATAAGTGTATCCTTACGGAATCTCTGCTAATGCTTGGGTGTTTTTAAATGAAACATCCTGTATATTTTCCAGTGCTTGAAACTTGAGCTTGTAGCTCCATGTGCTGACTCCTTATCATTAAGTTTATTACAGTATTTTGCAAGTAGTTTTTAAGTTTTCCTTGCTATAATAATTGTGGAGGCCTCATCATTTCTTGTTATACTAAAGTCCTTTGTGCTGCTCGCTATCTGTTTCTATGAACGTTCAAATAATTTATATAAATAAAACAGAGTGAGTCTTTCAAAGCCATCAAGCAATATTTTCCCTTGAATGCTGGTTAACGAAAATGGTACGCACTATCTATACCTAATCCCTTGACGACACGTGCCAACTTTGTACGTTCGGACTTACGCATGTCAGGACTGATACTCTCCCTACAAATGGAGATACCTGTCGTGATCCCATGCAGGAAAATATTGAAAGCTCTGTTACTTTGCAAAGAGAAAACAAAAATTCTCAACTTTTAAAGTTTAATAAATAAATATTGCATAACATAAACTTATTAGAAAAAAAAAGGAACACAAATTTCTGTTACCTGTAATCGACATCTTTGGTATTGGAGAGAACCCGCGTGGTGCTACGACACTACGTGTATGGGCCCCGTACCGGGAATGGAAACACGCACTCCTCACGAGACGGTAACCTGCGAGCAGTCCAGACTGATCCAGATCCGGACAGTGGGTATTAACATTCATGTCCCATACTGCCACGACCGTAAATCGTTTGAGTCTGCAGGGTCCGACCTGCCAGTTGCCTCTTAATTGCGATTTAAATAGAACGAAGAACGCGTTTCTGGTCTTTCACTTTCCGGTCCGCTTCGCTATCGACCACCGTTAAAACTAGATAATGCGTACTAAAAACGGGTAATGTCTTTTCCACTGGGCGACTTTAACAGTACCGGAAACCGCACATCGAATTGGTACTTCCAGCACGTTCTGATTTCTGATAGAAGAGCCCAATATAAGGCTGAGGACAGCTGAAGGATCATATGCTTTACTAAAGTTTATATCAAAAATATAAATACATATCACACACAATGCAGAAACCAGACGAAAATGCAAAAAATACAATATGGTATCAAAATGATGTAGAGCAACGAGAAAGTTAAGACTAAGCTTAAAAAAACTAAATGAAAAAGTTGTAAAATAATTGGAATATAGTAGTAACAAGATAAACAACAATCAATTAGGAAACACCTTAAAAGCAATGAACAGAATTCAAGAAAGTAGTTATAGAAGAAGATAATAAAAAAGAAACAATGCACCATAAACGAACTCAACATTTTCGAACATGGAGAAATGTGTACTACAAGAAAACATAAATATTGACATATATTATAAAATAAAAAAGATGGGGAGCTCAATTCACCATACTATTCCATCGCTTGCTTATATAGAAAAGAACGAACAAAACAGTAGAATATTTAAAAAAGCTTACTTTCAGGTTTTATATTCCATATTAATAATTCCACTCCTATTTAAATAAAAAATTCTGATGACTAAAAGTTCAATATAAAGAAAAACCCCCAAGAAATAATTTCTCTTCTTATTACTTTTATTATTTAATTATTTCGCTACTATTAGTAAATATCTGGATGATACTCAGTGATAACTGCTTACGACCTCCACCCCTTTGTTGACTATTATAAAATTTTCTCTGCTCGAAGAGTCTTTGAAGACGGAGTTTAATTGAATTTTTCACTTTATTATACTCGCAAATCTTTTAGTGCATGTTAACAAGCCCCTTAGCATTAATAAAATGTCATTTTGTAGTACAAATACTTTCTTGCTTCATCTTTGGTTGTAGACACAATTACACTAAAATATAGAAAACTAGGCGTTTACCTAATTGGTATTATTTACTTGTATCGTAGTGCCATTTTTATGAGCAATTAAAATTTAATAAGAAACCGTCACGAACTTACGTGAGGTGTTAACAAAAAAAAGTTTTATGTTTTCTAAATGGAAACAATCACGCAGCTACAGCAATCGATAGATCGAGCCTTTGCACCTCTTCAGTGTAAAATATCTACTATAGTACCTACTCTATACTTATAAATATAGAAGTGGCAGTTTCGAGGCCTATAACTTCGGGTAGTTTTTGTTTATTGGATATGGACGAATATCTCTTAGTACATTTTTGGCTTAATCCCTATAAAAAACAGTTAAAAGTCAATAAATAATATTTAAAGAAGGTTATATGACTCAGTCAACATCACTAAAAATAAATGCAAACAATACATTTTTCAAATCTTTGTAGTTACAAATTTGATAGTATTTCTTTCCCGTCTTGAGAAATTTACATACCCTGTACATATTCCCGTGGCCATTCGATCCCGTTTCTTTTTTTATTTTATGCCGAAAAAACCCGTGTTTATTTCAGGATAGGTAGAGGACGCGAAACCAATTAAATAATAAATTAGCAATTCCCGTCACAATAGAACCCGAAGCTTGGCTATCAATCAGCTTGTTTATATGGAATGCCCGAAAAAAAAGGCGACAGACGTATATTTTCCTTAAAAGCAACTGTTGGTACAGAGAACCGCTCTATACAATGTACTTAATATGGCATTACTAAGCATCATCCGAGATTCCCACTGAGTCCCCCATTTTCTAGTCCTTTATATTTCTGATTTGTCCATACCCTTGTCCTTGAAAACCTTACTATGGTAATTGTACTAAACTCTTTTAAACGTAACTTTTTAAGAAATATTCATTTTGTTATTTTCTAGTTATTATCTAATATTCTTTATATTTTTGAAATAGGTATGTAGCAGTTTTTCAATAAACAACTTGTCGACATAAACATCCGACATATTTCACCTTGCAGAGAGTCCTTTTAGGTGCACGATTTTTAAAATACGCTGCCATTTTGCCTTTTACAGAAATCATGTAATCCTAGATGAAAAGTTGCTAGCTAGTGATGTTCAAATTCCCGTCAACAAAGGATGTACGCCATGTAATTTGCTTTATTGACTGCAGTCATCCGAAAACGGTCAATATAAAAGGTCCGCAGAAAAATTTTAGAAATATATTCACGTAGAACGTTAAACATTAAAATTAATGGCTCTTTTTCTGAATTATGTACAGGGTGATTCACTTTCGAGTGTGTAACATGGGTAGCTCGCTTATTATAAAAGATAGACTGTAGGTTTAAATTCGGCAAAGTTGCGGAATTTTGTGCTCAATAAGTTGGCGCAAACAAAACCCCCATATGTGCTTTTGTTTTTGAGTAAGAGGCAAAAATATTTTTTTTCCGGTTTTCGTTTACTGGCTATAACTTCTATATTTTTTAAAATATTGGCTTATCGTTTTCACATTATTAGGACTCTTTCTTGAGACAAATACGATGCCGTAAACCTTTTTTTAGAAAATGTCACTTCTATTGTAAATCATCGTCAACTTTATTTTTTCTTATGCGCGCCACATTAATTTTTTTCATATTTGAATAAACCGATTTTTTCTGAATACAACAATATAATATATGTTAATATTTGTATAAAAAATAAGGGCATTATGAAGGAAAATAGGTATTTTTTTGAAAATGTCTAGTTAGCCATGGCCATGACAGTCAATTCTTGACAAACCACAAATGTCACTTATAATTTTTATAAACTGCGTCTGTGGAGTACTTTTTACGTTGCCTAACGATGTATTCAACCGAAGAGAAACAAGATATTATAGATATTTATTACAGATGTAATAAAAATTTAAAAAGAACAATTGAAGAATATTTAAACACATATCCTGAAAGACGACAACCATGCAAGACATATATTACTAAACTGCACTGTAAGTAATTTAAGAAATTATGGCAGATCCATACCTATTTCTTGGTTTAGAAAAACTGCCATAATTTCTTAAATTACTTACAGTGCAGTTTAGTAATATATGTCTTGCATGGTTGTCGTCTTTCAGGATATGTGTTTAAATATTCTTCAATTGTTCTGTTTAAATTTTTGTTACATCTGTAATAAATATCTATAATATCTTGTTTCTCTTTGCTTGAATACATCGTTAGGCAACGTAAAAAGTACTCCACAGATGCAGTTTATAAAAATTATAAGTGATATTTGTGGTTTGTCGAGAACTGAAGTTATGTTTCCTTCATAATGCCCTTATTTTTTAGGCAAATATTAACATATATTATATTGTTGTATCCAGAAAAAATCGGTTTATTCAAATATGAGAAAAATTAATATGGCGCCCATAAGAAAAAATAAAGTTGACGATGATTTACAATAGAAGTGACATTTTTTTAAAAAACGGTTTACGGCATCGTATTTGTCTCAAGAAAGAGTCCTAATAATGTGAAAACGATAAGCCAATATTTTCAAAAATATAGAAGTTATGGCCAGATAACGAAAACCGGAAAAAAATTTGTTTTGCCTCTTACTCAAAAACAAAAGCAGATATGGGGGTTTTGTTTGCGCCAACTTATTGAGCACAAAATTCCGCAACTTTGCCGAATTGAAACCTACAGTCTATCTTTTATAATAAGCGAGATACCCATGTTACACACTCGAAAGTGAATCACACTGTACAGGGTGGTCACAGGAGGACAGAGTAGCCAGAGGGATGTACCCAAGGTCAATGACCGGCATCTTTTAAAATGTTTAAGAGAATTTCTTTAGTTTGGCTATAATCCTGCACCCCTCGTTTGACCACTCTGTATATTCTGAAATTATTAAAATAAAAACTTTGACACTTACCGTTGGTTTCTTTCCTTAGTCATTTTTAGACCTCAATAACTTAACGATTTGGAAATGAATCCATAAAATAATGTAAAACACTTTCTGCAATCTGAGTTACAGTGTCTTGTCCCTTAAATACCTTCTCTGACCCATTTCTCGACACATTAATATTCTGAAACCGTTCCTTAGTTGGAAAATGCTGTGTTTAAAACCGCGATTTGAATTTCTTGAATTCAATATAATACGTACCTACTACGCACAAGAGGGTTTCATTTTCTTTTATCAACGATTAAAATTAATAAAACCTTAGACTAGGATAGAGATAATAAAACTGGTGTTTTATTAATTTAAGTTATTGAACCAGCACAAAAAGCAGATAAAGTTATTAATATTTTTTGCTACAAAAAATATAAGTGCTAAAAATAAAACTAATCATTCAAATTTTGCATTTCCTTATCAGGAAAATGTAAATATTAAAGCCCATGTATCAAAATCCGTTACACGACTAGAAATCCAGCTGAAATAACCTACAGATTATAATTAGACCCATAATCAGATTCCCTATAAATTGGTTGTAAATAAATAGAAGAGCTAAAAGTAATATGGAGCCCGGGAGGGTCCACTTCTACACATTATAACACATAATAAGGTCCGCTTTCTATGACGCCTAACCCATCTGACCTATCTAAGTGAACCCGGAGTTTTAGCCGGCGAGTTCGGCTAGCATTATGGTCATTAGGCTGGTCATAAATCATATCACAACGCTAGTCACTGATAACATTCGGTTAGCTTCTCGACGGAGTGTCGAAATTTTACAGGACCTCCGCGATATTTAAAATCACTTTCAGAGGTTGACAAATTATTTACGCAATAATAAAGTTCTGTCAAGGACTTCGCCACCTTCTAAGCGTATTACTTCTGAACTCGAAATTTGATAACGAAATCAAAATGCATCTCTACACAGAGTAATAATACCAAATTCAACTTTAAATATTGGAACATACCGTACCCATCTCTATTTGCAAGGTGAATTTTACTATATTCAAGCAATGACCAGTGAGCATCTATTAAAAACAAATATTACATAAGTGAATCACTGCCACATATCTTTTTAATGTACCCCTTTTTGATAAGAACAAAGCTGATTATAAACTACAGATACACAGGTCGAAAAAAAGCAGTTCCAATTGTTTATCGAAAATTGATGACGTTACTAAAATAATACCATAGATATAACTTGAATTTAGACATGAAATATTTAAAAAACAAAATAATAATTATTTTAATCAAGAAAAAACATTCTGTAATCAAGAAATAGAGGAAAACTCAGGAAAAATAGTTTTGCGGAACCAAAAATGTAATACTTACACTGAAAAAAGCAGACATATATTCTGAAATAATAAAGACGTCACTTTTTTGTTAACGTTCCGAAAAAATGTACTTATTTATTTATCAAAACAGTGTGCAATAAATCAAAATAGTTGAAAAACCTGTCATATGCGACTTTTTGTTTGTCTCGTATTTTCTATGTCTTGTTTCTCTCATATATTAATTTTGATTTCTCGATATGAAATTTTAAATAATCCCTATACAGGGTGTTAGATAAACATGCGGCAAAAATTCAAGAGGTTATTCCTTGGACTATTTTAAGGATATTTTATCCTTAGCTTTGTTAAAAGCGCTTTGTTGCGAAGATATAGGGCGAAAAAATTTTTCAACAAATAACAATTTATTACTAAAAATTACATGTAACATTTCTGAACCTACAAAAATTGTTCAAAATGGCTACCTCCAGCTCGGATGCAACCTTCCAATCTTCTCCTCATAGACTCCCGAACTCTTTCAAAAACACCAGGGTCGTTTCTTATTGAGTTACACCCAGCAATTATCCGATCTCTTAAATCGTCCACATCTTCCACTGGCCTAGTATAAACTAATGGCTTTAGATGGCCCCATAGGAAATAATCCAGGAGGTTTAAGTTCGGGGATCGAGCAGGCCATACGTGAGGTCCACCTTCACTAACACTAACTTCACTAGCAACTTCACTAACAACCGTTTACGCAAAATAAAGCCCCTGCCTCAAAATAGTTAATCTCTCACATTAACACTTCGTAAATATTCTCCCCTCCTGGCTTATATGTAGAGTTGGTTGCCAAAAAATGTCTACAAAACACATACGTACATAATCAAAAACTCTTTTAAGGTTGTCACATTGCTGTTAAAAATACTATACATTTTCATTGCGAGAGTTTTTGCAAAATATTAGGACTAACTTTTGCTGCCCAGCTTACATAGATTGATTTTATGAATATAAATCGATGATTAAGAGAAAAAAGTGGTGGCACGGACGTTCCGAGATGCATATAAATGTTTATACATCACTAGATCCGCCATTTTGATAGATATCCTTCCCAGAAAAATCAATTAGAACTAGTGAAGTGTATGTAAAATCTGGTGATACAATGGCAGAAGTGCAGTTTCAACGTAATTACATCCACCAAGTTAAAGAAAGGATTTGGATGTATTCAGTATATTTCGCATTACTTCAAAATTTGTTGTTTGACTCTACCGAAGCGATCCCAGAAGCAGCGATTGATGCTGCTGAAGTTGCTCCTCACTATGATGTTGATAATGATATTAACCAAAATGATGGCACTTACGCTTTACAATTGGAAAACCTAGAAAATGTGGAAGAAGATGCAATCTCCGAGGAGACAATTACAAACTCAAGTAGTGTTAACAGTTGTAATTCTCGTACTGGAGGAGATTGGAGCTGCTTAAGCATATTCTTTTACAATAGAAGAAATGGACGATACTGCGGAAAGACTATACGTCAGATAGTCGACATCTTTACAGTTGTCCTTGTGGCTGTTCTTTGTGTCATTGTGATAATATCTTGGTCAGTCATTTTTTTTATGGATATGAAAACCAGGAATGTATTTGCTGCCCAAATGTACGCAAAATAAATATTCTGTTATGATTTCGCAGTTCATTAAACTTAAATTAGGAGAATATAAAGAGGATTCTCTAAATAACTCACTAAGTTGCATTTGATTATATTTTAATAATTTTTAGGTTAAATTTTAGATAACTGTGTGCTTTTACTTAAAATATACTTTTTTACTTAATTATTTATATTATATTTTGTGTGTTTTTGTGAAATTGTAAAATCCTACTCTGTAAATTTAAAAAAAAAATAAAAATTGTTACTATATTTGTGTGACGAATTTAGTTATATAAACTTGATTTCCTACTTTCAGTTGGTACAGTAAACAAATAAAATATTATATTTCTCAAACAAAAAATAATAACTGTGAATGTAATTTTGGTAGCACTGTTGTAGAGTTTGACCCAACGGAAACTTTTGACCAGCAGTTGTCTTTTAAGGAAATATGCCAAATTAGTGAAGATTAAGGTTTGTAATTTAATTCCTTTGCTTAAATGTTTTAGGATATTACTATACAGGGTGTAACAGAAAGAAGTGTATCCTTTTAAAGTAACCATTTGGATTTCGGCCAGCCTTCTAGCAAACAAAAATGAAATGCACTAGGTGTATTATTTTCCAGGTACGCCAATCGTTAAAAATGATAGAATTTTGAAGGGAAGTGTCAAAATTTTTTGTTAGTTTTCGTATATGTTTTTTCTTATTTTGTGATACGGCATCCCTATTTACTTTTTTGTGTTATCTGACTGGACTCAAATAATGTTCTCTTTTATATATTAAATAAAATTAATAAATTGCAAACTTTTTTATCATATGTATTAAGGAAATACCCTGTATAGTAATTTTGTTCATCGACACTATTTTCAACTCTTATATGCCGTTTTACTTACTTTTTCTACCAGTAATTATTGTATACAATAAATGTGAAAAGCCTGTGAGACCTGATTTTTAAAATGTATTAACTTTTTAACACAGACAGCAGTCTTGTCTTATCAACAACCGATATATCCTGCAACCAAATACATGATGCTATGCATTGCTGGGTAAAATCAATATTTTCATTATCTTTGTTGCACTGGAATGCATATTAAGTAGTTAATCCATTTGTATTTCTTAGTTTGTTTTAATATCAAATAACAGCTCATCTCTTTTCATCTTGTACAGTAGATATAGATAATGTATATCTATAATTCCCTTTATATATATATATATATATATATATATATACAGTGCGAACGCCGGCTGTGGAACGCTCTGAATAAAAAAATCCCTGGGGGTCTATGTCAAAAATGCTCGGACACGTCAACCTCAGTTTTTGAATGCGCATCTTCTCATGTAGTTGAAATTTGTTTTTACCCCCACCCCTTTTGTGCAATGACGTCATCGACTTTTTTTTAAATAGCAACCCCAATTTTCTTTTACGGATTCTGATTCTATTCGAAATTCTGGTACCAGCAATATTAAATTTAATGTCATATTCATCTGTTAAGTTAGCTGCATTATTACTTTTCATAAAAAATACAGCTTTGTAACAATCTAAGAAAAAACATCTTAGGGGGCCGTGGAAATTTTACTAATTTATGTCAAATAAAACAAAATAAGCTAAACTGACAGCAAAGTGTTAAGATACTTTATTGACAGTTTGTTGTAAAGTCGATTTGGCAGAGCTAATTGTTGTTATTTTAGTAGGTACTCATTGTTACTTTATATTATTTACTTCCCCCTATTATTTGCGTTTGTGAAAAATGGTTCGTTACTTAACAGAAAAACAACGAATTGAAATTTTGATTATGAGAGGTTGTGGAGATAACCAGCGTACACAAGAAGTCTGCGTTTTATTTAATATTAAATATCCCGATATAACCCCATAGTGCGCTCCACAGTAAGTAAAATTGAAAGAAAGTTTTCCGAAAGAGGTCATGTTAGAAGCGACTCAAGGCACCATCAAAACGTTTCCGAAGAAATACAACTGAATATGCTAGTGGAGTTGCAAGAAAATCCGCATAGTTCTACTCGAGTGTTGGCTGCTAATAATGGAATCAGTCAAACATCAGTTGTAAAATATTTGAAAAAACATAAGTGGCATCCGTACAAAGTTACATTAGTTCATGAGCTGAATGAAGACGATTATGACCGAAGGATTGAATTTTGTGATAGCATTATGGAGAGGTGCAATGCCGATGCAGATTTAGCCAACCGAATTATTTTCTCAGATGAGGCTACATTTTGCCTTAACGGCACGGTTAATAGACAAAATTGTCGCTATTGGGCAGCTGAAAATCCACACTGGATGATGGAGGCCCGTACCCAATATCCACAAAAGTTGAATGTGTGGGCTGGCATTGTTGGTAACAGAATTCTAGGACCTTATTTCATTGAGGGAACACTAACGGGTGACAAATATTTGGAACTACTTAGAGATCATCTCGTCCCAGCTCTAGCTATACTCTATCCGAATCGCAATGACGCTGATATTCCCGATAATGCTTTGTGGATCCAGCAAGATGGAGCACCTCCGCATTATAGCGTTATGGTTCGAGATTATCTAAATAATACCTTTCCTGAGCGTTGGATTGGACGACGGGGAACAATAGAATGGCCAGCTAGGTCACCAGATCTTACGCCCTTGGACTATTTTTTGTGGGGCTACCTTAAGAGTAAAGTCTATTTTAATAGGCCAAATTCAATCGAAACTTTAAAAGAAAGAATTCGACATGAAATCCGGGCAATTACACCAGCGATGTTACACAATGTTAGGCAGGAATTTATTCATCGACTTGCATTTTGCCAAGCGACAAATGGGGCTCAATTTGAACATTTAGTTTGATATTTGAATATTTTTAGTTTTTTGCCTTCTGTCATTCAATAAAATATAATCTCCACGGCCTCTTGAGATGTTTTTTCTTAGATTGTTACAAAGCTGTATTTTTTATGAAAAGTAATAATGCAGCTAACTTAACAGATGAATATGACATTAAATTTAATATTGCTGGTACCAGAATTTCGAATAGAATCAGAATCCGTAAAAGAAAATTGGGGTTGCTATTTAAAAAAAGTCGATGACGTCATTGCACAAAAGGGGTGGGGGTAAAAACAAATTTCAACTACATGAGAAGATGCGCATTCAAAAACTGAGGTTGACGTGTCCGAGCATTTTTGACATAGACCCCCAGGGATTTTTTTATTCAGAGCGTTCCACAGCCGGCGTTCGCACTGTATATATATATATATATGTAATTACAAAGCGTACAAAGAAATCGATGATATACTACTGACGTACATTGATATTTTGATATATGACGAGTATTTTAAAATAATTGCTTCTACGCTAAATCTCTAAGTAGAAACTAGGATTAAAATATCTAGTCTATCTAACCTCTTCAGAAACTGTTATTTAAATTTTTGTGAGTGTGGGATATGTAAGAAAATTTATTTTCTCACATTTGAGGTTTTAAAACTTGTTATAAGAGCATTGTCAAGAATATATATATTTTCTAATCTTCATCATATATTCTAATTCTAACTAACTAAACTTCTTTAGGTCTTTTGAATATTTCTGGCTTCCTGTTTTTTATTATTTTACAGGTGGTGTAATCCCAAAAAAAAAACTACATTGAATCTATGTTTCAGTTGGCTAAGTTCACACTGAATCCGTTTAATTCGTCCTTTGACTGCATCATCGACAAAAAATTGAAAAAACAGACTGCATTTTAGTATTTATGTTATGGAACGTAGTTCTAAAATATCTAGTTAAAATGTATGATATTTTAAAATTTTAACGGTTTAATTTGGAACCACATACTGAAAGTATAATTTACAAAATTATTACAAATACCATAGTAATTTCACCATCTATATATATTTAATTTGTTAATAACCGCATTTAGTAAATTATTGTCAGTAATATAGCATAAATTCGTATCTGTTTCACAACTGAATTAATAATAAATAGAAAATTGGTTCCTACCTATATATAATTCTGCTATCAACATTATTGATTAAATTATTAAATTAATACTAATGTGCAACACACCCTTATATTTTACAAAGTTTTATGCCTTCTTTAAGAGGCGTGTCTTAGAACAAGAGAAATAGGAGAAGATTGTAAATTTTACGACCAGTCACATCGTCCTCGGTATCTGTTATAGGAATAAGTACAGGATTTTAAGAAGGAAAAGGTCAAGCTAGTGCTATAGCAATTTAGTGCTAACGGCATCGACGCTGAACTATTTATTAGAAGCAGAATTATTTAAAAAATGTATTGGTTTATAAAATATCAAGAATATTTATGTATATCTTAGGTTGTGCTAATTGTAAAATAAAAACAAGAAACGAAACTGTATATTATACAGTTATGCCACCACAATAAGTTATGTACGATAAATATAAAACTAATTTGATTGTGCAACGCCCTGTACAAATACGCCTTAGGTAATTTTTATAAAGCAGCAGGAGATGCTTTTCCCATTTTTGCAGCATAAAAAACCATTTCACTTTACTACACTGTTTGCACCTATGTAAATATAACAACCATTTTTGTATCATCTAAGAATAGAAATTGCCATTAATTGAGCAGAAAACTAACATCATAACCACAAAGACGTCTCTTAATGTGAAAAAGTATTTCAGAAAATGAGAATAAATGACTGGAACCTTTTAATAACATCTTAATAATTACCCTATCTGAACTGTTATCAAGGGTTGAAGCTTAATCGAAATTTGGTAATGAATTATCTCGCTGGTCGTTACCCAAACCCTGCTTTTTGTGATTATCAGCCGGCTTCCTTTGTACATTTGGCCCTTTCAACGAGGTCGTCTTTTATAAATAAAAGTGGAGATGAATGATTGTCAATCATCTTGAGTTTACGTAAGAAACAATAATTGACATAGATATTTTTAAAGATGCATTATGATGGTATATTTTTTCGCGTAGTTTTTTTATGGAAAAGTATGTTTTATATGTCTGTATACTTACAAACTCTATATGCAAGATTAGTATATATTTTTTCTACGGCAGGTGGCGTAAAGAGAACAACATTGTTCCCCTAATGAAATTTATATGAAATATGTTTTTTCAATTTACTGTCTAACGATTTCACATTAACGGTCCATTCTCTGTAGATTTGACAGGCATGAATGTTGGGTCGGATTGAGAGGATGGGTGGCCGATGGGTGGAGACTTATATATTCCAACTATCGAATTATTAAGATTTCGGAGGTGCACATAAAGCCGAAGTAAAAAGGCACATGGAAATAAAGTTAGCCCTCATTGCAAGGGTACCGGATTTGTCTTATAATTGCAACAAAATTTCTCTTTAATGTTATAAATTATATATCACCGGAAAGATCAAAAGATAAACTAGATCCCTATAGTAGCAAATTTTTGTTTAATACATGTATTTTAGAGAAAATAATTTTTGAAAATACGCTATTTTAGTACAAGATTGTTTGCCTGGAATTTTAAAAATAAAAAGAATTACCAAAAATTACTACTATAGGAACTTAGATTAAAGTCTTATTTTTCAATACTTTTTTACTAAAAGTCGCTATCTTTTATAGTTTTTTTATAATTAGACACGAGACGAACGCCGATTTAGGGCTTATTTCGACCTAGTGAATGGACTTTTAATTTTAAATATATTGGGCAGGAGATTGCATGATTGCGTGGGCCACCAATGGAGTAGGTGGCAAGGTTTATAAAGTATCACCAACAAAACGTGTCTCTTCAATGGTCTAGCGAAGCTTGTATTAACAGTATACATTCAGAGATACTATCATAGGAAACAGACATTCCGCAAGTACATTTTTATTATGTACTCTTTCACTTGTTCGGCTTTCAAAACATATGCTTCACAATAAAAACGACAAAAAGTCGTTCACAAGCGCACACTTACTTCTTTCCCCTACTTTTTATACTTCATTCAAATTCTCTGCCGAATTGAATCAGCAAAATTACCAAATTCGGTCCGCTGGCTAAAGTTTGCCGGTGCCGTTCCAACTTGGAATACAGTGTGTTATGTTAACAATGCGTTGACCGCCTGTCACAGATTTGCATAAATTTAAATTAACTTGCAACTGTTGCCAAATTAAGCTGGGCATGTAATTACAGGTTTAGAAAATTATTATTCCAATTTATGTGGACGTGTTTAGGCGAAGGAAAGATTAGTAAACTGCTCTCTTAGTGACTCCATTAAATTGTGATACACTTGGAAAACAAATTACTATTACTACAATCAATTTTTAGCTGCGTGATTCGTTTGCAGACATAAAATGGAAAAGATGGTTTTTGGTCACATTCTAAGTGAGAGCTGTAAGATCATAGTAATCGTGGAAATAAACAAATAGGAGTTTGTCATTGGAGTAAAATATTGCCAAAATGGCACCGACGTTGCAACAAATTTCCAAAGTATCGAGAAGGCCATATTCGTCAGCTTCTTTTAGCTACTCCCTCAACATCTTTGAGGCGTTTGTCACTAGAAACAGCAACACCCTATATCACATGCCAAAGGATTCTGCGTCTATATTTAAAAATGTATACAAACTGTTTAGTTTACAAACTGGGTTTGTGAGCATTTCGAAGAAGATGAAAATTTTACGCAGCAATGAACGGCTGTTTAGTGATGAGACAACTTTGCATGTATCGGGTAGAGTAAATACCCATAACACAATCATTTGAGCTACCCAAAACCCTCAGGCTTAATACGAACAACAGCGTGAAGTCCAAAAGTGAACGTATGGTGTGCAGCAGTAACACACATTAGGATGTTTGAGCCATTTTTGGCCAAAAATCAAAGAAACACTTCTCTCATTGTAGCGCTTCAATTCAAAGTGTACGATTCCAGTAATCGTTAGAAGTTATTTAACGCTTTTGATCCCAGCATTAGTTCCTAACTCTGTTATTTTAAAATACGAAGTTCGTAGTGCTTCGGTACATTTACTTTGGATGACACAAATATATATTTGTGTGTGTATGCTCAGATAATTCTAGAAACCCTTTAAGTATGCACCACACCGACATTACTGTCACTGTCAAATATAGCTTAATGAAAATATTTTACGGCTTTTAAATAGAACTGTGCAGCGACAGATTTTCATATTGTATTTAATGGAACAAGTATGCCGGATCTTTTAATCCCCTTTTTATTTTTAAACTACGATCTGAAAAAACATTTTGTTTGCTTGAATTTAATGCAGCTGATCCTTATATGGATGAAACTATACATAATAATTTAAAACTAAAAACAAAGTTTAATATACCCAGAATTATTCCCAATAAAATGTATAAAATAGATGTTTTAAAGAAAATTAAACTGTAACAAGTACATAGTACATAGTTAGATATCAATTAAACTGTAACAAGTGCATAGATATCAAGCAGCAGTAAAATTGTCACTGCATTCCCTTTATATTAAGCAAATATCGAGAAGTATCTAGAAGTACGATAAATACGCCTTCATATAAAGTCAAACAACAACAAAGTTGAAAAAGTCATTAAAGCCTTACCACCGCAGTTTTTAAGTTTAACGTGTATTAAATGTTTACTTTGTACTTATATCCCTTTGTTCGAAATGCCTGTGCCATATTGCAGAATGAGATTTTAAAATATATTTTTAAACTGCAGCCAAAAATTTTGAATAGTAAAGTAATATTTATATTACAGTATGGTCACAAACAAATGGTTATTTTAAATAAAACGCTTTGTACAACGCACTGCTCGTTTATGCCACATTTCAAAAATGTTCCAGAGATATCCATAAATATCCTTATTTATGGATAAAGCTGACTAGTATTCTTTGAATTAAGTATAAAGAATTTTGAACATCCTTTGTAGCAGTGGAAAAGTATCACATTACTTGGAAAAGAAGACAATCACATTATAATGTTACCCTCCTTTAATCGAAGCTGCTTTAAAAACTTCCCTTGTTTTCAATTTTCAGGATCGTGTTAGGACAAAACGAAGCCGAAGGTAAAAGAAGCGCAACCGAAAACAAAAATATCTAATTAGTAGGTACATAAATAAATTATAAAGGGAATCAAAAATTCCATTTTGTATCGCACCGCTAGAGGCGCAACTGAGCCCCAGAAAATCTTCTATAATAATAATTATCGAGCAAACTAATTTGAGTTTTTAGTCTGCGAAGGCGTGTTATTGTTTGTTAAGCTGGAAAGCCATTATTCTGAATTTAACGAGCTGCATCATTCTCTTTGTAAGAAATATATTTACAACACAAAAAACGTTCCCAGTGAGCCGTTCGAGCATCAATTGAATTCTTGTACATCTAACACTTTTCCTTAGATTAGAAGCCAACGAAAAATTTTTAATACTTCTTGAATCTATCAAGCTATTTATATTTTAGCAAAATTACTACATTAGGATGTGCTGGGGACATCCTCAGAACTTCCTGTAGACTTTCTCAAAACATCCAGTGGACACCAATTATCACTTAAAATTCATATAAAAATATACTTAATGGTTTTGGATCTTCTTTAAACATCCCGAGAGTATCTTGTGAACGTTCAGTGGGCATCAAGTATCACATTATCACAGAATAGCCTTATGAACGTCCATAAGACGTTCTTACAATATCCTGTTGTTCTACAAAACATTTGGTGGACGGAAATATCGCTTTGTTATAAAAAATATCCTTTGAATGAACTTTGAACAACCTGAAAGCGTATCGTCTGCATTTTCTGGACATTCGGCGAGCATTAGTTATCAGATTATTACATAGATGTCCACATGATGTCCTTAAGAAATCCCGAGGTCGTATTCAAAGCATCGCTGGTGCGGGATCTCATGTTACAATAGGAGCGAACTGTCAATTATCTCAAAATTAGTAGTTAAGGATAATCAAAGGACATCGTGAGGATATCTCGCGCCATAAACGACATTTTGAAAAAGTAGGTCTTCTTAGGAAATAAGTACTATATATCTTCGATAATGAAAGTTTATTAAATTATTTTTATGAACCCTTGTACAGATTTCAATGCGGATTATTTTTCAAGATAAGTAATTAATTTTAGTTTCAATATACAGGGCGCCCTATTTCTTGACCCGTTGCATGGGTAACTTTTTTATTAGTAGAGATACAAAAACGCTTAAATGAGCAAATTAGTGCAGTTTCGTATTAGTAATTCTACGGTAAGGCGAAAAATTATATACGGGGGAAGGTTGAAAAGTTATTGACAAAAAACGAAAAATCCAACTTTTCTATTATCCCTCGTAGCTCGTTCATTTGAAGAGTTAGAGAAAAATGCCTCACATGTTTTTTGCAGTATTTTTCATGTAAAATGACATGCACTTGCTACTTTTTATATATCTCTTAAAATGGTTGAGAATCACAGTAAAATATATTTTTTTTAAATGTAATGGATAGGTGGCTGTGACATTAACCGAAAGTCCCCTTTTTTCTCTTTCAGATGATATAACATAGTCCATATTTTATCCTTACAAAAGTAATAATAATCGTTGTTTTTAAAGAAAGTTTATTGTCACATCAAGAATGCTATGGATTATGGAACAAAAGAATGTTTTGAGAACAGAAATTATTAATTAATTAATTATATTGAAGTAAATGTTCGAAATGACCACCATCCTGTTGGATACATAGTAAGCAACGTTTCTGGATACTTCTTAAAACATTATTTATTGTATGTCCATGTATGCTTCTAATTGCATCTTGAATCCTGACTTTTAGATCCTCTATATCTAGAGGAGCTGTCACATAAACTTTATCTTTCAATAACCCCCAAAGAAAGAAATCTAAGGGGGTCAAATCAGGTGTTCGCGCTGGCCAGTCGATATCCATTCTATTTCCTATAACATTATCAAACTGTTCATGTAAATATTGTTTTACCTCGCGGGAATTATGCGCAGGTGCTCCATCGTGTTGGAAGTATTTAAGATTTCTAAAAATATGAAGTGGTAATTCATTTAAATATTCCTCTGTTAGAATATTCCTTAGAAAATGAAGGTAATTATTCGCATTCAAATTATCTTCGTAAAAATATGGGCCAATAATTTTGCCACAAAAAATTCCACACCACACATTTATCCCAAATTGACGTTGATTTCTTCTTTCAGAAACAAGATGTGGATTTTCTCGGCACCACATTATGTTATTATGGCGGTTAAAAATACCATTGTTGGTAAATCTACTTTCATCACTGAATAAAATCTTTTTCCAGAAGTCTAGATCCTCTTCGCATTTTGAAATGTACCATCGACAAAATGTCATCCTTCTTTGATTATCAGCTGGATATAAAGTATTGCATATGGAATAATGATAAGGCTTTAAATTGTTACCTTTTAAAATAGGAAGTGTTGCAGTGATGTGCAATTTCTGCAGTTGAAGAATCAGGTTTAAAATTTACATAAGCCAAAACATTTATTTCAGTGTCTTCATTGAAGTTTCTTTCATCCTTAGACTTTGAAAAAGAACCGTATAATCGTATATTATTTTCCAGCTGTCTAAATATTCTATGATGGGGTTGTCTTCATTCCATGTAAGTTTCAAAATAAAGATTCGCTGCAGCTTGTGCATCTCGATTTTGGTTATAATAACAAAATAGCATATCATTTTTCTCTTCGTTGGTGTACATATTTGCAACACTATTATTTTGTATGCAGTATTAATAATAAACAATAAACTACTCAACAAAAACTAAAAATGTCACTTATGATCTGTCAATAATTAAATGCCAACTAGACGTTTTTAAAAATATCAGGAATCTTATTTTTTGTTTTCTTTCCATAGCATTCTTGATGTGACAATAAACTTTCTTTAAAAACAACGATTATTATTACTTTTGTAAGGATAAAATATGGACTATGTTATATCATCTGAAAGAGAAAAAAGGGGACTTTCGGTTAATGTCACAGCCACCTATCCATTACATTTAAAAAAAATATATTTTACTGTGATTCTCAACCATTTTAAGAGATATATAAAAAGTAGCAAGTGCATGTCATTTTACATGAAAAATACTGCAAAAAACATGTGAGGGATTTTTCTCTAACTCTTCAAATGAACGAGCTACGAGGGATAATAGAAAAGTTGGATTTTTCGTTTTTTGTCAATAACTTTTCAACCTTCCCCCGTATATAATTTTTCGCCTTACCGTAGAATTACTAATACGAAACTGCACTAATTTGCTCATTTAAGCGTTTTTGTATCTCTACTAATAAAAAAGTTACCCATGCAACGGGTCAAGAAATAGGGCGCCCTGTATATGTGTATACCACTCAGACCAACAAGTTATTTATAATTTGGTATATTACGTATTTTATAAACATATACAAACTCTGTAAATAAATGTTTATTTACTTTAGTAGGTATGCGAAATATTCAGTGACAAAATAATTTTTTAAATAAACAAATTTAATCAGCATCAGGGTAAATAGAATGTTGTTAATCACTTTAAAAAATTATTCTCCGCCGTAGAATTCTGCATATTGTGCCTTATTCTGGCCAACGAAAGCGAATGTTGCTCTGCCACATTCAATTTCAAAAACTCATTCGTCGCCGTTTAAATAAATAAAACTGGATTCTACAAAGGCTAAATTAATATGTTTCTTTACTCGGCGGAAGCCGACTAGTAAACACCACTCAAATTTTGAGCTGGCACATATCTTTAGCCAGGCGGAAGAATATACAATACCCAATGTTAGCCAAGTTCGAGTGACTGAGAAAATTGTAAATGAAGGAAATTATTAATTTTAGCAGGCACACAATTAATGAAAATTCAGTCTATTAAACTTAGAGATAAAGCTTGTAATAAAACCACAGAAGAGATATTATTTTGTGGCGATATTTTAGACTTTAGGGGTAATATAATATACAAAGTGTTCATTTTATTATTTCCCTACACTACAATTTCCTTATTAATCTTTGTTATAAAAATGGTCATAAATATTGAAAATAGGATTTACGTAGTATTGTATCTTATTTCATGAAAAATATTAGGGCAATATACGTAGCGTTCTCTAAAAGTGCGATAAAGGATAATCCATTTATTTATATACACAACTATTTTGGTAATACTTAAACAACTTCTTTCAGTGTAGAAGCAGGAGTGAATAAATGAGAAATAAAAAGCTCTTAATGCACGTCTCGTGTTGTCGAAAATCTAACAGAAATTTAAGTAATTATTACGTTTTTATTGTCGCCTATCTCCCTTGATATAGCTTCGCCAGTCACTTTGAATTATCCCATCAAAATTATTAAAATCCAGCTTTGGCACAGTTCACTTACAGAAGCGATTTGTTATTGAATAAAAAGTGACAGATCCGAATATCGCGGGATCCTCTTTCACGGAATCTTATAGGGCGGTCCAAATTCATCGATCACTTTCATATTATTGGTTCGCGTTGTCGCGAAAAGAACAAAGGATATCAGGATGTAAACCAAGATGTGTTTAGGGTAGTCCTTGAACTGCCTTTGCCCCATTGAAGATCTCTTTACAGTAACTTAAGAATAGAGACTTAAGCGAAAAAAACAGCTTATTCTAGACAAAAAGCTAGTGGTCACAATCACAGATTTTCTTGTGTTATCTTGGATTATTGATGGATGACACCTAATTATACTTTGCCTAATAGATTCAACCTCTTATAATGCAATGAAACTGAGAGAACTTATCTAGATTCTCTGCTAATGCTGAAATAGTTCTCCCTCAGAACATATCAAGAGAGCTGCTTCAGCAGTAGTAGAAGTCGATTTTGATTTTAGAAGAGTTCCTGATCTAGAAAGACCCATGTACTTCCCAGGTGAAGACTATTATTAGACCATTGTATGGACTTGAATAGTAGTTTCTGGATCACCAGACATTATCTCTGAACTCACTAGGTTCTATTTGGATTCTCCTTCTCAAGATTGTGTGAAAAACCAAGAAATGCTTTCGCTTAATGAGGTGTTACTCTCTAGTAGATAATTTTAGAGAATTCCTTCCTTTTAGAGAATGATGGATTCTATATTGCAAGAGGCAAGAGGAAACTTGTGACATTTCGTAGGTGTAACTTGTAACAGGTATACCATCCGAACGGTAAAAGACAGACGACTTCCCCTCCATCTGATGAGTCATTTCGTTAGCATGAGTTGAAGAATTAATTTAATTTAATTTCAGATATGTTGTAGAATAACGATGGTGTGGCGGAAATAGAATAGTTAAGTTTTGTGTATTACGTTGCATGATAATTTCCTTTACCTATTGTCGATTTTCGTGACTTATTTGCAGATGTTTTGTGTGTTCACCAAAGATAAATCGGGGTCGTAGAATCCCGTTTGTAGTAGTAAGTAGCGGTTGGGGATTTATCATTTTGTTGACTGTTTGTGTAAGTAAAATGTATTTCGAGGGATGGGGGTTGGTTGTAATAATGTATTCATTTAGTGTGTAACCTTCTAGTTATTTCTCATGCGTGATCAGTAGTAGAGAGTTCCTTCACATGAATCGAGATCCTAACATACATAAGACAATCTGATAGGTTCCGAGAGAGTTTCAGTATTACTACACTGTCTTAGAAGGACTATAAATTTTTAATGCATACTCTCTTTTCGTTCTTCTAGCTCTTAGTTATGATTCCAGCTCAAAAATGGTAGGGAAAATTGGAATGGTTATGTAATTACCTGAGTCACCCTGTACACAACCGGATTGCTATCGCACAAGCTAGCTTACTTTACCTCATATTTCCATTCTGATATATTTCTTGCGTGCTGTATTCAAATATCTTTAAATATGTATATATGTTTCGTTTTACAGGCGAGTTCAATTCCGAAGATATACATTTAAATGTCGAATTAAATTTAGTACTACAAAATAAAACAAATAAGTAAAAACTAAAACCAAATCGATAAAACAAATTTACACCGATATCGTAAAAAAGGGATAACTCGTTAAAAGTTTTCGGCAACAATTTACTGAAAACACTCCACAGTTCATAGTTTGTTAACTTTTAATACCGTTAAGTTCCTAAACATCAAATTAATGTTTCAAGTTACAAACACTAAACTGAGGCTTTAGGGACCTATAAAACATATGCGTATCGAGTTTAAAATAAGAGGTCGATTGCTGCTTTCATATTTTGTAAAAAAACATATTTATAAGCATCGCATGCTCGAAACGCGAGATGACAAAAAACTTCAAATCTGTACACGAAAACTATATATATATATATATATATAGGGCGCCCTATTTCTTGACCCGTTGCATGGGTAACTTTTTTATTAGTAGAGATACAAAAACGCTTAAATGAGCAAATTAGTGCAGTTTCGTATTAGTAATTCTACGGTAAGGCGAAAAATTATATACGGGGGAAGGTTGAAAAGTTATTGACAAAAAACGAAAAATCCAACTTTTCTATTATCCCTCGTAGCGCGTTCATTTGAAGAGTTAGAGAAAAATGCTTCACATGTTTTTTGCAGTATTTTTCATGTAGAATGACATGCACTTGCTACTTTTTATATATCTCTTAAAATGGTTGAGAATCACAGTAAAATATATTTTTTTTAAATGTAATGGATAGGTGGCTGTGACATTAACCGAAAGTCCCCTTTTTTCTCTTTCAGATGATATAACATAGTCCATATTTTATCCTTACAAAAGTAATAATAATCGTTGTTTTTAAAGAAAGTTTATTGTCACATCAAGAATGCTATGGATTATGGAACAAAAGAATGTTTTGAGAACAGAAATTATTAATTAATTAATTATATTGAAGTAAATGTTCGAAATGACCACCATCCTGTTGGATACATAGTAAGCAATGTTTCTGGATACTTCTTAAAACATTATTTATTGTATGTCCATGTATGCTTCTAATTGCATCTTGAATCCTGACTTTTAGATCCTCTATATCTAGAGGAGCTGTCACATAAACTTTATCTTTCAATAACCCCCAAAGAAAGAAATCTAAGGGGGTCAAATCAGGTGTTCGCGCTGGCCAGTCGATATCCATTCTATTTCCTATAACATTATCAAACTGTTCATGTAAATATTGTTTTACCTCGCTGGAATTATGCGCAGGTGCTCCATCGTGTTGGAAGTATTTAAGATTTCTAAAAATATGAAGTGGTAATTCATTTAAATATTCCTCTGTTAGAGTATTCCTTAGAAAATGAAGGTAATTATTCGCATTCAAATTATCTTCGTAAAAATATGGGCCAATAATTTTGCCACAAAAAATTCCACACCACACATTTATCCCAAATTGACGTTGATTTCTTCTTTCAGAAACAAGATGTGGATTTTCTCGGCACCACATTATGTTATTATGGCGGTTAAAAATACCATTGTTGGTAAATCTACTTTCATCACTGAATAAAATCTTTTTTCAGAAGTCTAGATCCTCTTCGCATTTTGAAATGTACCATCGACAAAATGTCATCCTTCTTTGATTATCAGCTGGATATAAAGTATTGCATATGGAATAATGATAAGGCTTTAAATTGTTACCTTTTAAAATAGCTCTTACAGTTTCCTTGGAAGTGTTGCAGTGATGTGCAATTTCTGCAGTTGAAGAATCAGGTTTAAAATTTACATAAGCCAAAACATTTATTTCAGTGTCTTCATTGAAGTTTCTTTCATCCTTAGGCTTTGAAAAAGAACCGTATAATCGTATATTATTTTCCAGCTGTCTAAATATTCTATGATGGGGTTGTCTTCGTTCCATGTAAGTTTCAAAATAAAGATTCGCTGCAGCTTGTGCATCTCGATTTTTGTTATAATAACAAAATAGCATATCATTTTTCTCTTCGTTGGTGTACATATTTGCAACACTATTTTGTATGCAGTATTAATAATAAACAATAAACTACTTAACAAAAACTAAAAATGTCACTTATGATCTGTCAATAATTAAATGCCAACTAGAAGTTTTTAAAAATATCAGGAATCTTATTTTTTGTTTTATTTCCATAGCATTCTTGATGTGACAATAAACTTTCTTTAAAAACAACGATTATTATTACTTTTGTAAGGATAAAATATGGACTATGTTATATCATCTGAAAGAGAAAAAAGGGGACTTTCGGTTAATGTCACAGCCACCTATCCATTACATTTAAAAAAAATATATTTTACTGTGATTCTCAACCATTTTAAGAGATATATAAAAAGTAGCAAGTGCATGTCATTTTACATGAAAAATACTGCAAAAAACATGTGAAGCATTTTTCTCTAACTCTTCAACTGAACGAGCTACGAGGGATAATAGAAAAGTTGGATTTTTCGTTTTTTGTCAATAACTTTTCAACCTTCCCCCGTATATAATTTTTCGCCTTACCGTAGAATTACTAATACGAAACTGCACTAATTTGCTCATTTCAGCGTTTTTGTATCTCTACTAATAAAAAAGTTACCCATGCAACGGGTCAAGAAATAGGGCGCCCTGTATATATAGGGTGTAAATAGTGTATCCAGCACTAAATGGTGATTAGAGCTTACCAACTTAACTCGTTCCTGAGACGCAAATGCGATTCGAGAAATAACAAGCCGCCCCCTCATCCACACAAGTCTCACAGTTTCGGGCTAATCCTTGTGATTAGAATGAGGGGGTAGAGGCTAGGGGAGGCTATTATATTATTATCGTCTATCTCTAATATACGAAAAACTCGTAAATTCCCTATCAAAGAAAAACCTAATATTAGTCAACCCCAGTAAAGTTTTAATGAGTTGGCTGAGAAATTCACTTGGCTGTACAGTTTTTCAGCTTATGCTCATTACCATTAACTTGATGCTAAGACTTAACTCAATATCTCAAGTTTGAACCTCAGGAGAACGGGGAAGGTGGTATTTAATATCGAGTGATTTTTTTAAAGGTATAGTCCCCTGTCTGTATCTTTGTTAAGATTAAATTTCCACTGTAGGTTCTTCGAAACTCTCTTATATTGATTTACATGCTACTTAAGGGCGCGTTTGCACCCCCTTGTCGATGAAGCAGTAAAAAGATGAATTAAACGTATTGAATGTGAACCTAGGCAACCGAAATCTACTTAGAAAAGTAGACCAGTTTCTAATACGTTTTTACTGTCCTTAAAATAGTTAAGCCCTGCCCTCTACAGTAACGCACTAAACACACAATATCCTTAATAATTTAGTTACTTTTTGACAGCAGACCTGTGACCTTAATAACGACTTATTTACGAAATATTTTCCAAAACTTCCGATTTCACTGAAATCCCGGCGGATAGGTCGGAGATACAC
The DNA here is from genome assembly GCA_963924545.1 of Pogonocherus hispidulus. NCBI lineage: Eukaryota > Metazoa > Arthropoda > Insecta > Coleoptera > Cerambycidae > Pogonocherus > Pogonocherus hispidulus. The sequence goes on from OZ004701.1 coordinate 64,758, forward strand.
CTGCTCAGTGTGTCTCAGTCTTGAGATCATAAGCTGAAACAAGTTTGTCTAATCATTTTTACAAGACAAGCAGTAATGATGGACTTATTTCAAATAGAACATCCTGTATATTAGTATACTTGTCAAAATTTGAATAACGTCCAAATATCTAGTGGATTTATTTCACATAGAACAACTGGTGACATAAACAAAGAATATAAAATCCAAGTATGCGTTGCATCGAGCAAAGATAGAGTACGTTAAATGTGGAATATCGAGATGGTTCACTGGAACATTTGAGAACTAATTTGGTGATTGTGAGACTTGAAATAAATAAATAGCAGTATTTTGTAAGTAAACAAGCTCTTCTAAAGTTCTTCTGCTTTCCAAGATTCCCTACAATCTGCCCCACACACAATAGAATGAATAATAATCCCTCTCATCCCCTAAATATCATTTTTGTCCTTGCCGCTTTACCATTTGTCCCTATGGTGTGCCTTATAAAGTTTAGCAAGTAATTTAATTATAAACGATTAAAATACTTCTTGGTTACAACAAAGTTAAATAGCGTCGTGCTCGCGGCTTTCACTGTACAGTGGCATACGAGGGACGATTTCATTCCATTTCAGCTTCAGGCCGAAATTGAAATGGAGTGTTTAATCTCCAAATAACGGTAACTCCGAATAAATACAAAGACGAGTCCCCAGAAATCATTGCTCTCGTTTAATAAAGCTTTCTTAACCGCTATGTAAATAAAAATTCGAATAGAGCCCGAATCAAACATTAAATATTAATCATCATCTACTGGAAAACCAAGTAAGCAACGAAACGCATTAAGGTCTAGCAATTATTTAAATAACAACCGTAAAAAAGTTGTGTTTTCAGCACTAAGGGAATGGAGGGAACTTTGATGTGGTTACCAATGGATTCTTGATCTCGGGGCCAAAACTAAGACGTAAATTTGAGGATATTTTATTGCATTTTATTGTTTTTCGATAGATGTTCCTAATTCATTTATATTTTATGGTTTTGTTTTGAAAACATACGTTTTAATATCGTAACAATCACAATGTTTTAAATTAAATAAAGCCAGTACCTATTTAATAAGTGTTTTGTTTTTGTCGTTCTAACTTTTCTATACATTTAAGGTTATAATATTTGTTTCACTCTACCAAATCTTTTCCTTACTGGTGTACAAATTTAACGTGTTTACCAGTGCTTTAAAACTTTTAAAACCCTGTTTTGTAAAATAATGCTTTCAACGCGTGATAGAAGATAAGCTTTTGGTTATTTATTTTTTCTTGTCCCCAAATATTGGATAACATTCTCCTAAATTAAATTTCTGGGTGCCCTACTGTTACCTGTCTTTTTGACCACGGATCGACAATGAAACGCGTCTAGTGCCTTAAAAATATCTTTGCAGGTATTGCGTTATTTTTTCTGCAATCTTGACATTTATTGGGAAAATAATTTCGAAGAGCGATAAATTTTTAAATTGTAATACAAGCAATCCGATATTTCTCTCCGTTTACACCTCCTTCAGTTGTATCCCTACATTTCGTTGATACTTGCTAAAATAAGGCATCGATTTATATAAGGCAAATTTAATTAAATTCGATATTACCCACTTTTAACTGGATGGATACTATAGTAATTATATGTTTAGAATTTAATTTTAGTTTCTTCTGCTTCTGAAGGCCTGTTTCTTATTTCAGAGAAAAATTTGAAGGTGAGATATTTTTTTCTTAAGGCAACTAAAATTCAGCTTAAAGTTATAGGCATTAATACTTAGAGAAAATTGTTTATTTAACATTTATTTAATGTGAGGACATTATTTATATGTAAACATCTCGATGTAATAAGATCTTCTTTTTGTGCAGATTTTGTGCCACATACTATATTTGCAATTTTTTATTTGTCTAAACTAGCCTGTCGAAATTTGTTTAATTTTTTAAATTATTTAAACATAATTTGTACTATGATGGTTATATCGAGTATATCCCAACGAAAACTTTCATCCGGGATAATTTTTAAAGAAAAAGAGATTGGAAAATTCGGAGAAACCCGTTTCATATACAGTGTGCCCACAATTGGTGATGCATGTATTGGGATCTCGGAAACTATAAGAGATAGAAAAACGGTCAAATGGGGAAAGTTTTAGACAATTTTGTTTGTAATCGAATGCCGTTTTTTTTGCGATTTTATCTTTTTTGGTTTTTGAGATATTTTGAAAAAACTAAAATGATGCATTTTCGAAAATACCCTGTAATTTCTTTATTTAAAACAATTTTTAGATTCTGTAAAAACTTTCTTAGAGCAACTTTTTACGTAGAAAACGCCTGTGTAGTCCGATTTTATTTGCAACGTTTCGGTTTTTTGGAACCATCATCAACTTTGTTTTTTCATATGGGCGCCATATTGGATTTTTACGGTTTTGGAAAGCCTCTTTTCTTAGCTTTTTAATGATGTATCACAATTACTAAAAAAAGTTAGGTTATAGTTAAAAAATCAAAAATTAATATTTTGTTGTAAATTTGGCAACGTCGCACAGTAAAACACTGAAATTCTAGGTCATATTAAATTTAATCTCTATCACAATAAAACATTAAAATAATTATTGAAAGTTTTTACCATGTAACAAAAAATAAATATACAAAAGCCGTAAGTTTGGATAAATACATCAACTAATAGTTTTCAGAACACCTGTCACCTAAAAATCATTTAATTATTATGTATAAACAGAAATTCAGTACATAATTTAACGCAATACATTTTTTGATAATACATCAGCTCCCTAGTAGATCATTTTCTGTTTAAACTCTAAGCTACAAATAATAACAAAATATTAACACAAATTAAAACATAATTAAACTATAAAGACTAATAACCGAAATAAAATATCTAAAGTTCAAAGTGTCGCCCATTTGCTTCCATATATTTATGACATTTTTTTATTATGGATCTGAATTTCTGTTTATACATAATAATTAAATGATTTTTAGGTGACGCAGGTGTTCTGAAAACTATTAGTTGATGTATTTATCCAAACTTACGGCTTTTGTAAATTTATTTTTTGTTACATGGTAAAAACTTTCAACAAATATTTTAATGTTTTATTGTGATGGATTAAATTTAATATGACCTAGAATTTCAGTGTTTTACTGTGCGACGTTGCCAAATTTATAACAAAATATTAATTTTTGATTTTTTAACCATAACCTAACTTAAAAAACAAAGTTGATGATGGTTCCAAAAAACCGAAACGTTGCAAATAAAATCGGACTACACAGGCGTTTTATACGTAAAAAGTTGCCCTAAGAAAGTTTTTACAGAATCTAAAAATTGTTTTAAATAAAGAAATTACATGGTATTTTCGAAAATGCATCATTTTAATTTTTTCAAAATATCTCAAAAACCAAAAGAGATAAAATCGCAAAAAGAACGGCATTCGATTACAAACAAAATTGTCTAAAACTTCCCCGTTTGACCGTTTTTCTATCTCTTATAGTTTCCGAGATCCCTATACATGCATCACCAATTGTGGGCACACGTATAGACAACATATATATAAAATTCATCATATATACGAAACAACAAAAAAATACAGGAATAAATATCCAACAAATTGATGTATTACAAATAAAGTTATAAACCAAAAATTTAAGAATGCGAGGAACCTCTTGGCCCGCCTCTCGGAACAAGTTGGCAAACTTCTTAATCAACATGATATTCTGTTCGCAGTTAAAGCCATCCGTTTACGTCTAGTGTCTTTTCATGTACTATTAGCGTCACTTTGTTAGACAAAACTAATTAAACTAAAATATTCATACACAAATAAATAGGATTCGAGACAATGCAATGGTTAAATCTACTCAGTTGTGTTTAATTATATAGGTATTTTAGGTTACTGAGAAAGGGGGTCAACTAAGGGTTACCACGGCAACGTCTGCTGAATGACAGTACGTTAAGTACTCAGTGACGTTTGTGAATGATGAATTTGTTTTTAAATCTACTTTGTTTTCAAATGTGGGATGTACTGATCTCTATTTGCTTGCTGTACACATACACAGTGAGGCGAGGTAACCAGCCATATTACGGGTTACTTATTTATTTTTGTAACAGAACATTACATATTGTAAATAATTTGTAATATATGTACTTTGCAAATTGTAATGTACATAATGCAAAATAACAATTTTACAGTTTGTAATATATATTTACAACGCGTAATCCGCATTCTATAACTTTTACAATTATAGGAATGGTTACTTCGCCCAGTGTGGCAAATATTTTCATCGGCAATGTACTCAAAATACGAATCGGCTTTATATCTCACACCAATTTGGGAAAGTCCGCTAGGACCCGTCTAAAAATAATTGAGGAGCGTATACAACAAAGACAGTAATTTAAACTTTATTAAAAGCTAATTGAAATGATTTTAATTAACGTTATTATTTCGATTTCGAGGGAATTTTCGGACGCTGTCGAGCATTCTTGTGAGGTCTGGGATATTTCGATGAGGTCGAATCAAACGGATACCAGCTAACTGTAAGGCGGAAATTAAGTGTTTATTATCGGACTGGAATTTGGCTTACAGAAATTTTGATCTCCCTTATCTCAAGAACTTATACTTATCGATTGCTATGGCAAACACGATCCAGAACCAAACACAAAATATACATTACTACGCGATAAGTCCTACTAAAAGCAATAGATAAAATAAAATGAATAAGTATAGATACTTCTTTTATATATACACGAAACGTCATAATTATTTATCGTTTGTTTTGTGTTTTTATGTACTAATTATTATTAAAAATTTCTAAACGTAATTTTCATTGGCGCATCCGCCAGTTTATAGAATTTTAATTATATTATTTTCCGAATTCGGCATTTAAATAATAATTAGAGTCCGATCGTAGTTCATGGATCATATGTTTCTTAATTTTTTACATTACTTTTCATTTTTATTTATAATATAAAGATCGTATGCCCATCCTACTGTATATGAGGAGATGCCGAAAACAAGCGCCCATTGCATTACTCCGGCATATCCATGGAAGTTGCAGCATCCTTAATAAAGACAAACCACAGACACTGACCGGTTTCGCACTTATTCTGTGGTCATCAGAGTGCCATAGGTAGTGGACTCGATGAACGATAATGCGACATAATTGCCTAAAGGCATCCGTTATGTTAATAGCAGTGAGAAACACACAGTAGTGACAATTATTGTTTATATAATTGACAGACAGATAAGAAACGAAAAGCAGGTCTGTCTGTCAATTAGACAATACTTGTCAGACGTATTGTTATGGTAGTGGAACTTCATGGACCAATTGTATTGGTCAATTATGTCAATACAAATTATTTTTAACTGTGAAGAAATAGGATGATATATTCTTAATATATTGATAAAAATATACGTAAAACCTCAGCTCAGTAATAAGGTGTAAATAAAAATACAGCGATACTTGGCAAAGGGAGCTTTTTGAATGGTGTAGATATAAAATTTCTCGTTGCAGTTACAGCAGTGTTAACATTTACCTAAATTACATTTTGGAACTTTCTAATTAATCCAATAAAAAGGAAACAAACCGCAGTTCTCTGCAACTCCCGCTACGTAGCGAATTAACATTTTTTTTTTAATTTAACAAACAAAATATTTTGAAATTTCGCTTGTGCCTTACATAATAATATGGTAGTTACTTACTTGATTTTATTTACGTGTTTATTTATGCTGAAAGGGTTCTTTTCTGTTTTCTCTCTGTTTCCTAAATGGATTTTTTTCTAAAAGTTAACTGATATATACATTGAGAAAAATAATATACGAGGATGTTTAAAGGCTGTAAAGCAGTTTTTATTCAACGAATATCAAGTTAACAATAGGGCACATCTCGTATGTCTCCTATTGCTACACTATAGAATCTCTACTGATAAAATTCTTGAGGAACATAAACCCTACTTCTGAGTCAAAAGTAAACCGCCGCGCTGCCATTTTAATGAGTTCTTTAATGGACAAAACACTACTTTTGATTCACTATACAGACGCGTAGATACAAGTTTTTGACTTGTATCTGTAATATTTTACAAAATCGATAAATATCTCAAAAGAACAAATTTAAACGCACAAAAAAAAGTATTTTGATGTTTAATTTTTTACCCACTTCTGAACACCCTGTATTTTTAAGGTAATATACATATTTTATCAGTAACAGCAGTGTTTTACTTACCCTACACGGCATATAGATTAAAAAATCCCCCCCTCCCCCTCGCGTAAAATATTTACACGGCAATGGAATATCCCTAATATTTCATTTATCAGCAGAAAAGGTGCCTGGCTCAAGAGCCAGTAATTAACATGTTTTACAACTCCTCCAACATAGCCAGCCATGAACAAGATTGACTAATTACTTTGCCGAACCTTCAGCATTAATTGGGAATTCACAAAGTCTCTATATGATAAAGAAGTTAACCATGCACAACCGAGAAACTGTAACAGTTGTTTACCTTTTGGAGTTACTTTAGCTGTTAGGGATAATACCAAGTTGGCTGTGAAAACATGGGGGGTATAATCTACCTAAAAGGTAGAAGGTATACGCATATAGTACAAATTAGATGGTTAAGCGATACGCTAAGCAAGCAAGAATACAACTGAGAACCCAAATACCTGATAGATAATTCTGTATGATCTTTAAACAAAGGAAATATATTTCAACTGATAGAAGTCATATCATAGAGTAGTATAAAATTTGCAACTTATATGTCCAATTAATTTTTCATTTGTTTGTTACACTAACTCTATTGTTGATTAATATGTTGACACTTCAAAAAGGCATCTCAATTCACTGCTTCAAATTCCAAAAAATAATACCGTTACAAATTAGAATTTTGTTTCTTAATGTTTCAATTAATTTTTGCTATGAGGTACACTACTTCTATATTAGATTGCTTTATTTAATAATACTCGTAGTTTACGGTGAAATAATCAATCTGTATGGACGAGATTTCGGGCAAATAATTTATATACACTCTTTTCCTTACGTCTTTCCCATATTCTCCCTTAGATTTTCCTGGAGTAGGTCGTGATCAGTACCTGATGAACCCCATTGGCCGGCAAGGGCGTCGAGATTGTGCTGGAAAACAACCCTGTTATACGAAGAATGTTTTTATTCCAGCCACGACACGGTTTTGTTTGAAATGCTATTTGTACCTTTTTTATAAAGCGTTCCCTATATAGACAAGCCGAGGACGAAGCTTTTGGATATTTATACAGTGCGTTCATAATGGAATACATGGTCTATATCCGACTCGTGCATCTCAGAAAAAAATACCCCTACTTTATCGCTGAATGATTACGGAAAACAACAGTTTCTTTGTTAAGCTGAAATGATGAGATCATGGAAATAAAAATGCATAAACCTTCTTTGCAATGGATTTTTGTACACGCCATTTGAACATTCAAAATTAATAATTGTCCTTAAAATCTATTTTGTTTCAGCAACAAAAAATATTCATCTGATAACTAAGGTCGACAATTCTCCATAAAATTCCATGTGCGTCATCCACGGAGGAAATCCAAGTCCAAACAGGGTATGCCTGAGAGCGACAATATTCGATTACGGACAATCAATTGTAAATAAATGATAATTAGCTATAGGGCTACATGTGATATACTGATATAAACGATATCATATGAACAGGTAGTGTAAGGCGAACGTTAGGTGTGGGTATTTTATAGAAGGTATATTTTCCATCCTTAATGTTCCTTAGTAAAAATACTGTCACGGGTATAACTCAGGGTATTTATAAGTAACAAGGCTGTGGTTCTGTGCGAAGATTTCAGTTAGTTCAAGCAACAACTAACTTACCTTATTTCCTCTCTTGTCCAAGAGTGCGAAGATACCCTGGAGGAGCTGGCCAGAAGAAAAGAGGTTAAATTGGTATGGGTACCAGGGCATAGTGGAATCCCAGGGCAGATGAACTGGCTCGACTCAGATCTTAGGGACCCAGCCAAAGACCAGAACCGATTTTAGGCATTACGCGGAGGCAGGTCAACATGATTCTTAATGATTGGGCTCATGAAACACTAAGTAAAAACTGGAGAAGGAGTGGAAGTTGTAGACAAGCTCGCAACTTTATAGTGGAGCCAAGCAAGACCAACACGGCCTGACTGTTAAGTTGTAATCGGAAGGCTCTAAACCAGTTAGTGGGAGTTTTAACGGGTCACTGCAGGCTTAGAAGACATCTATCATTGATGGGTGTTGAGGGAGACCCTATCTGCCCAATGTGCGGGCAGGGCGACGAAACGCCTTCCCACTTCTTGGCAGAATGTGTGGCTTTCGGCAGACTGACACAACGTCTGGGGGGCCGGGGAGCTGCAAAGGAAAGACGTCAGTTCCCTTGAATGGGCCAATATTCTGACCTACATTAGAAGGTCGGGAAGGTTCGACGAGGGAAGAGGTGACGGAGTTAGGTTGGGGACGACAGGGGTAGGCAAAAAGGGCCCGCTTGTGGCCTACTTGCCAGGTCTTGGCCGCCCCATACACCACTACCTTATTTCCTCGACCCCCTTAAATTAACTTACAACTATTGACTAAGTAAAACCATCTTCTGAGTGGTGGAAATTTGAAAGGGAGACGAAATGCATTTTAGTTGGCAGTTCTTGGCAATCAATCTTATCAGTGTTTTTTAAAGATCTTGGAGGAGGCCATGGCCCCCAAGAAATGGCCATGGCCAAGAAACGTATTAGAAACTGGTCTAATTATTCTTTGGAAAATATAAATTTAATAATGGGACACATTGCCTGTTTCATAAAAGGCTACTAAATTCGTGACGTGCAACATAAAAATCCCTGAATTGCAGTCGACTAATACGATATGTGATTAAAATGTTACAATTTGTTTGGCCGATTGTACTTTCAGTGCGACATCTATGTTTTGGGTGGCCAAGTTCTTGACTGCTTCATCAACATGGGGCGCAAACGCGCCTTTAAGGGGAATTGACTAGAAATGGAAAAGGCGGCATTCCACAGTTTTATGAAACACACTGTATATAAACGAATATATTTAAACGCAAACCCAAACAAATTGTATGTATTTTATTTTACACTAACGTTGGTTATATTATATTTATCTAAATGGAACGGACACACTTAAGACTATAAAATTACTTGTTAAAAAGCAATTACACTGTATAATACAAACTAATTTATCACACACACTTTAACGAACATTTCGTTCCGTACACAATGTAGTAAACCAAAAAATCAGTAACATAAAGAAACGCGGTCGGTCATTAACCACGTTAATTATATGACAGAAATATTTATGATCTATTAGAATATTGACAGATTAAATCTGTTTATACATAAAATAACGTGGGAGTTTTAGTTCGTTCGTACGGAGTCGGCATTTTCCGGAGCATTGGTCCATTCGGAAACATGGACTACGGTATTCGGAATCTTGTTTAGTACTGAAATAATCGCCGTGGGGGCACGTCACGGCATCCGCTGAAATATCCACAGCACGCTCGCATCTTCAATAACAAATTTTAATTTTCCCGAACACAATACCACCGAAGTGATCGATGAAATATTGTTCGTTTATTAAAATAAATTTCAGTGAGATATAATGATCCTCTTTGTGTTATGTGATCCTTAAAGTGAATACAATGACTTCCTGGATCATCCTTTCAGTTATCCTTTCTGGAGGTTTTTATGTTTCAGCTGATAATTTAGGTATAATGGTTTTTTTCTATTATTTCCATTAATTCGCTACCCCTATACGGGAGGTTGGGATATTTTTACTGATGGTTAAAAACCATTATTGTATACTTTTTAGCAAGGACCTAAAAATTGTAGCGTGGAAGGTTCTTTAAGTCTTAAAATTAATGACATCATTTCCTTTGAAAATAAACAATTGGTCAGTTCGTTTTTATAAAAAATATATGATGAAATTACGGCACTTATAGATAATTTTTTTATTTAATAACATTGTTGTAATAATGAAAAGAAAAATAACCACCAAATTTGTAGTATGTACTGTTTAAAAAAATATTGTAACACAAGCGTAAACATTTTCTGATATACCAGTTTTGTTTTAAAATATGTAAGTGGATTCAAATCTGGTGAATATGTTGGCCATAACGATAATAAAATTAAATCAGTACAGTCTAGGAACCTACTTTCAAATATTATTTACATAAAGGGCGTGGTGTGTAAAAATACGTGTTCAATTTTGAAAACTGACACGGATTGCATATTTTTTAGGTTTCTTAGATATAAAATTGAGATCAATATGCTTTTTTAAGCATTTAATGGAAATCATAGTTATTTCAAACTGCACTAGAGGAATCAGATCTAGTAAATCTGTTGGCTATATTAATGTTTTCTGAAATTTGTTGTATATGCAAACCGTTTACTACGAATTGGAGTAGGAAATACGATATAGCCTTGCAAAATAGTATTTATATTGAGGGAGTGGTTCTGAAATTTGAAAATAGACATTTGATTTCTGGGAAAGCAATGAAGAATTCTTCTATTGTAAAACAAATCTGACATCTATTAAATGGAAGGTGTGAAAACTAGCTAAGAATCATGTAAAGAACGTAATTTACTGACGTTGAAAGAACGACTAATGTCCTATAAATTCGTTTTTTTAAAGCTATCAGGTTAGCATACAACATTTCCTGTAAATAAAAGCTTATTTGGACGATAAAAACGGCACAAGGGAGATTCTTTAGAAAATTGACGAGTAACTTTCCCATTATGAGTTTATAAAGTGATATATTTTCAGTTTTTTAACAACTAAATTGTGAATTTCAGATTATCTTATAAGTTGGCTAGTGCAGTTTACCTTGATAAGCATATAAATCATTTCAAATACACACCCACAAATAAAATGTAACGCATTATTTACATAATTATTTACACCACATGTACGTAAAACGTAACATAAAAATATTAGAGTGTAGATTTACTGTTTGTCGTTTGTGTAGGTGCACGTAGAAATATATTGTAAAGTTGATTAACTTCAAAAGACTATCTGAATTAGTGAAATTATTATTGATACCCTGGGCATACAAAAATAATAAAATTTTTTTAATAATTACCCTACTTTTTGGATGCCCACTCCCTTGTAATTTAATTTTTACGTAGGCTTTAATAACTTTTAATGGAGTTATTATAAAAGTTATTAACTGATTTATTATATTTAACGCATTTAAATAACGCGTTTTTAAATTAAGAGGAATATTAATATGAACATTTTTAATGCTTAAAAGTTCGTACTTGACTAATTGGCTTTGGACCACAACTTTAACGTAAATAACCGAATTTGCCATAGCATTCGATTTTATTTGTCTACACAAGCATACAAATTTTAGTTTTCATTGATAAAATTAGTAGTTATTATTTGACAACTAAAAAATCATACATTTTGAAATATTTTTATGTAATATTGTTGTTAATTAATAATACACGCAGAAAGCGATTTATTGAAGTAAATAAATTGAATCATGTGGACAAATTTGTTTATTAGTTTTTAAAGTGGATGTTCCCGGCGCCTAAAAGTTCCCATTTCAGGCTTCTCTGTAGGTACACGAATATCGTAAACTTTTGATTTAACGTAAAAGCAATACTAATAATTGAAAAGTCTAAAGTTGGAGTTAGATGTTTTGAATATTTAAATTCCCCTAAAATGTAATTTTAATATTTAAACAAGGGTGATATTTTCGAGGATAAAATATGAATTTTAGTTAATTAATTTTATATAATTATACACTAGAAACATTTTTAATGGTCAATTTGAAAAAATTGATCTTTCCACATTACGATGATCGAAAATCATAAAATATTCTTTTCAATTATTAAATATTAAAAATTGTGTCAATCTAAAAAAGTATCATCTATTATTTGATGATGCGGAAGCATATTTTACATACGCTCTACATAACCTTCTACATATATTCTTTTATATATTTTGTCTGTTCCTCACTTTATATATTCGATAAAAATAATATTTCACTATACATACTGCATCGAAGTCATCGAATTTACATCTAGAAAATCTTATCTGACATACTTCGCAACGAAAGACAATCACAGAAATCATAATTCACCCAAAGAATGAGAAAAGGACAATAAAACCAGTGGCGGGCAAAAGAATCACCTACTCCGATAAGACGAATAAAAAATTCGACAATAGAGAGTTGCCCTCTGAATGAACCAACTTTTCCCGATAAAACAATTTTCACATAGATTAATTCAGGTTATGCAAAATTATAATTTAATATACAGGGTGTTCATCGTAAAAAAATCATAAAGTCACTGTCTTCAAATTAGTAAACATAATAATCATAAAATTGGACAGCTCCTATTAAAACTTTGACGTTCCGCAAGGTATTATAAAGAGCCCTCTTGTCTCCTCTGTCTATATATTAACGTTTTAGAATCAAATCGTATATATTACAAAATCATGTTTGTTACCAGTTATGGTAAATTTTTACAGTAGTTTCCAGCGTAACTTATGTCAAGTGTTTTGATTGGAAAAAGATCCATGAAATCTAACCAGAATAAATATTAGATACAAAAAGTAAGGACATAATTCACGCTATAGAAATAATGTATTTACAGTGGTATTGACTGTCTGTATTTACCAATATGTTTCTGTTTATTCCATAAATGTATCCCTAGAAAAATAACCTGTCACGCGATATCCTTGTAAAAACTTTAATACTACAAACGCTGCAGTGCACTTGAGCAACCAAGCTCTTACGTCGCACAACATCCTACATTTTCTGACAGATGCGTACATGAAAGACAGAACTTCGGTGCTTCAAAACTGAAAAAGGATCTCGAACTGAAACTCCGTGTTTACGTCGAGAAAGAACACGTTCCTTGCTAGTGATAACGCCTGCAGGTACAAGTAAATGTGCACATTATAGAATCGGATACATTTCCGGTTTTATTTTGTTTAGACCGCGGAATACGAATTTAGTTTATATCAGAATCTTTTTATAACAGTACTAATAACTTTCTTCTCACATAAAACCATTTTAAGGGCGCGTTTGCACCCCCTTGTCCATGAAGCAGTTAAAAGATGAATTAAACGTATTCAGTGTGAGTTTGGGTAACCGACTAACATTTTACTCAAAAACCGTACTGGTCCACTGCAATTTAGGGATTTTTATGTTGCATATCACAAATTTAGTCTACTATTGTTCTGATTAGTAAAAGCATCATCAAGTCATCGGCGGGTGTCAAATTTTTACTCTGGGAATTTTCTACGCGTTTTTAAAGTTAATCAAAATTAAATTGCTTTTGGTTACCATCATTCTTATTCCACACTAACGAGAACTGAAATAACTCTATTCGTATATCTCTTAAGGGGTAAATTTCTGCCGTATTTAAGGGCAAACAGCAGTTTGTAAACTTTATTTGCTTAAAGCAACGACATCTATGTTTAGGTTGCCTTAAGTTTAATCTGAATACTGTTAGTTCGTATTTTTATTGTTTCATCGACAAGGGCGCGCCAACGACCCCTTAAGGTTGAATGCTGTGGGGGCTACATATTACTTCAGGAAGCTACGAATTTCAGTTTCCAATAAATTCAAATCAGGTAAAGAGTCAATAAGGCGACCTGTTATGCATTAAAATTCGGATGATATCCAGAATACTGGAGTATTTACTAAGGAGGGCAAGACAGAGATACTTTCATTTTGTTGTTGACTTTTCCCATGCTAATTCTGTTAGTTCTTCTTTCCGTTTTGCTCTCGGAACACTGGAGGCCTGCCCTTTGCATGGCTCGTTGAACTCAAATATTTACAATAAATGCGCCATGCAGAATCGCCTCAATTCAAGAAATGGTCCAAATTTATTTATAGTAATGTCGACAGCACATTAAAACAAATTAGAAACAAATCCTAACTAAGCGTTGTATATGTTTACTTCATTACAAACCATCCCATGAAATACTAAAGATAAAAAAATTACACTGAAAAAAGTTTTTTAAGAACAGTTTGATGAGATAATCAAGCAGTAACTGTTGAGAATAAAAAATGATACTTTTAAGAAAAGGTCAGTAATTTTACTATAAAAATATATCGAATATTTGTTTGTGTTTCTGGTTTTAGAGTAAACGAATTATTGTTAAAAATCTTTTTTACAAAGAAAATGTAGACCAGGTAATTCAAGCTCCTAGCAGTAGAAATTAACACATCACCGTAAATTTTAGGATATTGCGACAATTGGGTAAAGCTTTTAGCTCAATTTGTAGTAATTGAAACTGTGGTTAAATAATATGAAGTAAACAGTTTGTAAAATTTTAATTTACACATTTGTTTACTATTAATTAAAACTTTGTGTAACAGCTCACTGGACACAGAAATTCTCATTATGTTAATTGTTTACTCTTGATTCAGTGCTGCGAATTTTTATTAAAAAATATATTCTATTATTGGTCTCACGTGACGTCTGTTTGGTGATAAAAAAACTTTTATCGGCTATCTCTCGCTATTCTTGTCAAATAGAAATAGAACATCACACGACTGAACTAAAATCAATATCAAATATACCATAATAGCTTATCTACTACAAATGCATTGTTTATAAACATGTAAAGGCCCCGTTTTAGGGTTTCGTTCATACCAAAATAAAACCAAATGGCTTATTCTTCATGAATAGCTATTGGAATATGAATAATTCTATTGTTGGTAAATAGTTAACACACGTGGTAAACATAGTTTATATAAAAAAAACTTATACAATCACATAAAATCGATAAAATGAACTGCGTCTTTACGTACACCAATATTTTAAACAAAAGAATATTTCATACCTGATTTTCCATAATCGTACTCTCGAAAGATCTATTTGTTTCAAACTGATCATTAAAGTGTCGTACTAGTGGATAAATAAATATATCTAGGTTTAAGATTAATTGTCTAAAATTCATATTTTATCGTGGAATCACCAAATCTCACCCTTGTTTAAATATTAAAATTACATTTTAGGGGAATTTAAATATTCAAAATATCTAACTCCAACTTTAAACTTTTGAATTATTAATATTGCTTTTACGTTAAATCAAAAATTTACAAATTTGTGTACCGAAAAAACCTTTGCCTTTAAAATGTCTTTAATAATTTTTAGATATTAATTTAGCGGCAACAGGACAATATATATTGAAAAATAGTTTTGATCTGGAATGGTGCATTCGGATGGTTTCAGACTGTGGTAATAAAGAAAAATTACAATATGAATGAAAGCCCAAGACCTCGACAGGGACAAGTAAAAACGTAAATCACTTGCCGAACGGGGAATGCATAGCCCTGATAAAGAATAATGACATTTTAGAGAAATAGCTAACAGAGTAGTTTCTTTGAGGAATAAAAGTTAATGCACTCCATGTTAAAAGTTAAAAGTTATGTGAAACAAAAAAAAAAAAAAACGGCCAACCAGGGAAGCTCGCCGAGTACCCTACTGGTGAACATGAAAACTTAAATCTCATTTCCGCTCCATTAAAACTCCCGTTTCATTTGTTTTCGCTAACCAGGCGAGCATCATTATAAAAGTTTTCTATTACTACCTTGATACCTATAATGAAATAAGAGTAAATCTGTTAAACTTTCATATCTCAGTTGAGACGCACAGTATACCCGAAACAAGAACATTTCTTTCCACCCCTGTATGTTTGTTTATAAGAAAACAAATAACATATGATCTTGATGACAAGATCATAACATATTTTCGACTTCATTCTTTACCGGAAACCTTTATCTTAAAGTATGCAATCTGTAATAGATGGAGCAAATCTGATGGACAAGTCCTGTGATCTATTTTCGAAAAAATAGATCACAGACATCAATGAGAGAGAGATCAATGTTTACAGACAATTTTTAGGCATGATCTACATTTGATGGCATAAAAATAAATTGATTTAATTTCTTGTTTTCTTATTTTGACCAAAACTTGTGTTTTTTTTAAATGGTAAGACGAACGACACGAAAGCTCGAAAATGGTAAGAAATAAAGAGATACAGTTTGCGCCATTATTATTTTTTCGAAAAATAACTAGTCCATCAGACTTGCTTTATCTATTACACATTTTGGTAACCCTCGAAAACATACCAACCCTGTACATAACAATATTAAATGTAGTTGTTAAGAATGTCAGTTCTCGAATGTTGACTCTATATAAGTGGATCCAAACTTCGAAGTCGTTATTATTTGAAAATTTTAAGTTCCCATGTAGGTCACATAACGAAATTCGAATTCCGATTAATTTAAAAGTTTTCTAAATCTTCCAAAGAAGACCTTTAAAATATTAAACTTTATACCTGAGGCACCACTACCTAAAGTTTTCAATAAATGTTCCTTGAAACGAGTAGACTTTAATATCATGGATATTAAGAGATATCAAAATGATAAAAATTTGCCAGGAAGTTAAACCAACTTTTATTACGAAGAATCTAAATGCTAGGCACTGAAGTGGACTGTCTTAAAAAATATTTATTTAAAAAAATCCACTCCCTCCACTTAAAAATGGGAAACTGTTTGACTAGGAAATTTTCCTAGTCATTTAAAAGATCTCCTGTCGTATTATCAATAAACAATATACTCGAAAACTCTCGATTCTCTCATGGCAAACTCTGCAATAACGTTATTTTTTATTGTGTTTCTTCTACAACTTTTCTTACGAGCCCTATGAGAACTCAAATGTGCCTTTTTCAATTAAGATACACAAGAAAAGAGTGTATCCACCATCCAAAAACTACCTTGCACGTTTATACTAAACTTAGTATAGTTTAATTTTATTTTTATAATGTCGAAAAATTGTAAAACTAATTTATTTATAATCTGAATGACAAATACTATTCAAATACAAATACTATTCATGTTTATTTTTTATCAGATATAATCTTAAGGTTGGCAACTAATTAATAACAATTTTTTTGCTAGTATTTCCTGCTTTTCCAAATTGGTAGCTTCCAATACTGAATATTATTAAATTACAAATTTTATCAGAGAAAAGTATAAGCGGATTAAAAATTGTAACTAACATAATTTTATATTTATGTAATAACTAAGGAAATTATACACTGTTTATCATAAGGTATGGGCGCAGAAACCCACTCGTTATAGATTTTATTACAAGTTTGACCCATTTTATTCAATCAAAAGGTTGTAATTTATTAATGAAAAATCAATGTCAGCACTATATTTTTACGAATTAATGTTTTCGTAAAATGTCTCCCATTACATAAAAACAATATAATTCTTCAATTTATTTAAAAGAAGTTTTACTAATATTTCACACCAATAAATTATAAAATAGTCTGTTATTAGATATTAATCTGGTGTGCTTGCAGTTTTTGCCATAATTCCACCTTAATTGGTTGTTACAACAGCTTTTGAAATGTCTGATTAGCCCAAAATAATTGAGTCGTATGGCCACCGATAAATTGGGCAGATAGATATTTCACCTCTTTTGTTAACACCAACGAGAATCTGCACAGTGCCTCCCAAACTTTTATCGTATATGTCTGCCCATTTTCATTCATCTGAACATTAAGTCGATGACAAAACATCATATAACAACAATTTCTTACTGTTTCTGTATTATCTGGATGCCGGAGATACCGAGATACCTCGGCATTCCTATGTTTACGAAACCTGAATTCCAGAGCCTTGACACATCCCTAGAATTCACTATTTTTATAATACCAAGGCGCATCAACCATGTTTCTTACACTTTATTGTAACACCTTATTCTGTGTATTACATAGAAATCATAAAAAATATAGAATACCAAAACCCATTACACGACAAATTTTTCCGTATATTATGAAAAAAATTAAAACTCACCTGACACAATCCGCTTCATGTGTAAAATGACCTGACTTTGGAGTTTCCTGCCTGGCAGTGTTAATACAAAGGTAGCTGGCTATAGTGTGACCATAGCTAAAAATACAGAAAACCAAAGTTACAAGAGTTACGTGTTGTCCATAGGATGACGATTTTCAATCTCCATAAAAGCATTCTGTATTTATATAATTTCTATGGTGTATTACCATCGACTAGAAACAAAATTCATAAAATATAATTAATAATCAACCGATGTCTGCAGTCACAATTATGATGACTGTTGATATAGTTTTCTGTGTATCTGATCTAGATCATATATGCACGGTATGTTGAAACCCGGCCCTGGTACACTTCCTTGTGTCACTCCTGCTTAATTGTAAATGTTTAATCTTGATCTGGGTAATGAAATTATCATTTTAAATTTGACTGCACTACAAAGACACATTATTCTTTTTATTTTCAATCGATTTTTAATACATGTTTATTTTTGTGGACAGTTTAATACTACAAAGTCAGGATTTCGCATTGGCGTGTGTATGTGTGTGTGGGGGGGGGGGTAGGGGTACTTCGCAGTTTGAGAACCGCTGCCGTAACATGCAACGGTCTGGGAGTTTACAGTAACTAAATCAATTAGGCCAAGGAGTGCTTGAAATATTTATAAAGCCGCGAGCGCCCTAAAGTCTTATGAATTTCTAACGAGACAAGCCTGAATAAAAAATCAGTTCTGTCACGGGCACATCTTTGGAAGCCGGAGTCCTAATAGACTGCAATTACTGGTCTTAATAAATAGTTTTATAGCGCTAATTAGTTCCACGAAAAAGCTTCAGTTTGTATTTCTACAGAAATACAAAATATATATATACATATATATAGAGGGTGGTCATTTATGTTCCTAGAGTCTTCATTTTTAAATTAAAATGTTAAAATTTTCAAAAAATAAATTGTTTATTTGAATATCTTGCGAACAAATGAAGATATTGAAACGAATTTTTTTATGAATTGTATATGAGCCAAAGGGCATTCAACTTGATAAATTTAGGCCCCAACTTCACTCAGTGGCGTAAATAAGGGGTATATATTGTGTACCAAATTCGGAAAAGACGTAATTTATCAAAAATTTCAAGCGAGACGTACTTGAGTGCCGTATTCATAATAGACTGAATTATTTCTTTGTTTGCATTATGACAGTTTATAGTGAAGTTTCATCTAACTTTAAATTGTGATGTGGAGTATTAGTCTTGTATAAAACTATTTTACATTCCTCTACCTTCACCGACGAATATTTATCAAAATTTCAAATATTTAGGTAAGGTATAATCAACGGTCGTCCCTCTGAACCTATAATTAAGGGCTATTGGAGTGCCTAAGGCTCGTATAGAGATGGTTCCTCTTATACGCTCAATTGCGTCGTAAAATATTATCGGTCTATTACAGATCCCACTTTCTTCAAAACACGTTGGGAATATCTTAACAGACAATAACATAAACCTAGTTCTAAACTGTAAACTATTCCAAACCACAAAAATTTTGTTACTTCTCAAATGAAACGCGAGGTTTAAAAGTCACAAATAAGGTTGAGAAAAGGCGGTATTTAATATCTATTAATCAACACAGATTTTAATATTCATAATTTAAAGCAAAACAGGAACCTAGACAAGTTTTATAAATAAAAATTGATATAACTCTGTTAATCAAGATCTTGAAATGTCATAGAGCGATACACGTTTCAAAGTCAGTGTAGACAATGTGCCCACTAGGGTGGGGGAAGAGCAATATATTATTATTTAAATCAGATTTCGAGTATAAATAAAGAGAATATAGGAAAAACGGATTAAAATTCCTTATTCCTAAGTAGTACTAAAAATAAATATATGAAAAATATCAAAACATACATATATGCAATGCAAAAAATATATCCGGTACCAATATATCACATTTCATCGTAGAAAGGCACGGCTAGGTCATCTACAACCAGCTCTTTAAGAATAAGCAAGGACAATTAATATTAATGGTATGTAAATTTTCTAAATACTACGAACGAATAGATTTCAATGGACTAATGCTAATGCCATACTACTCCTTGAGTCTGTCTGTAATGTCCTTCGATTTGAAATTCGTTTTAGCACCTCTTATTTGTTTTAATAATAAGATATTTTAGAGCAAGCTGTTGCAACACGAGATTACTTAAGAATTTGTTTTAATAGTAACCGTGCAATACATGGTCCTCTAAAATAACTGTAAGCAATGAAAAATTCCATTAACATTCAGTTAAATTAAAGTTACTTATATTTGCCTTTGCCTATTAGTTGATTCATTCTAAGATTTTTTTCGTAACGTCCTGTACAATATCGTATTAATTTGGAGGAAACAAGCGATATTACACAAGATGTCATTAAAATAATTTTAGTGAAAGAAATAATTAAATTATGAAATATGAATACATATTTTTGATGAAAAAAAAAAATGTTTCCTAATTTTGAATCAGACGCATGTTATCAAATGGTATTTAAAGCTTGCTAAACACAAATATATCATATAGGCTCAATTATTTTACTTATAATTCGACTTATTCTAGCTAACTAAGAGCAATAAAGTTAGTTACTAGGACATAGCGTGATGTCTAAATTTTAATAAGCCTAATTAGTATTAAGTAGTCATAATTTTATACACTAGATATCATACAACAAAACAATTCCAACACATCAGGCAATCAATGTAGTATTTCTCTTCTGTAATTCCGTTGTTTAATGAAATAAACCTTGTTATCTTTAAAATAAGAAATACAATTGCGGCACAGGAATAGTTATGACCCTGTATACTACCTGTTATATTAAACAACGCAACAAACAACTTCTGTAGAAGATTTTTTATCTATCGCAATAAGTTATAGTAAAAGTACTAAAAGTCCACCCTGTATATCTATATTTTTTAGTTTAGTTAATGTAAGAGAACACTGAATTTTGGAGAGTTTTGTATAATGTCAAAATAAAATTACTTTTATACTGAAATTTCAGTTCAGCTTTGATCAGATCAGATGAATTTAGTTCAGATCAGATCCAATCCGTTTGCTTCAGCTTAGACGTACGTTCATGGTTCGAATAACTTGCCGGAAGTGAAACATGCGGTGAAAAAAAATACCTCTCCTATAGAGTGAAAAGTATTTTTCGCTGGAAAATACGTCCTGCGAGTTTTTTCAACGGGATTAAATTTATATCCGGCTGTTGTGCCGGTAAGAAATTATAAATTCACTAAACTCGCGGAGAACTCGGTGGTCCGACATTTCCTTCATATTAAAAGACATTTACATGCGCAGAATTTTTCACAGAGGAATATAAAAAAGTGCCGAAAGAACGTTCCTTGCCTTGCTTTGCCGCGGAGAAATACCCGAATCTCAAATAGTGGTGTCGGCGTAATATATCATACATAACTGTATTAATCATATCATATTACTAGCCCGTGTTTGGGGTTATCGGTGCGGAAACCTGCCCTCGATGTCAAATATCTAATTATATATTATTAAGAGGATTAAATCTAACTGAATTTCAGGAACCATGTGAAATCAAACCCAGGCAACAAATATTATTTTGTTACATACCGTGCAGAAAAAAGTATAGAACACCCTGTAGTTTTGTATGATTTATTTTATGTAATAATAGGAAACCATAGTGGGTGTTATTAACAATGTATACAGTGTTATTCAGAACTTATCCATAATAAAATTTGGGGATGTTCAACATACATGTACAAATGTGGTAGTGCAAAAAAAATTTTTTGGCGGCTTCTGAAAACTATTTAAAAATTTTTCATTGCACGCCGCTGGATACTGGTCCACTGTAATGGAGTGATCTTGGGACTGACAATGCAAACTGGCTAGCACGAAAAAAACTTCGGAAGTTCTGAGAGTATACCGACACCCGGCGCAAAAAAGATTTGCAGCGTTTTTGCTTTAAAATAAACTTAAAGATAGATAGATCTGACCAAAGTGACGTGTCTTTAAAATGAATAAAATTTTGTTACACTAATTTTGAAGAATTGCGCTACTTGATTACTAGGTATTAGAAACATGAAATTTATAAAAAAATTGCACATACCTTGTTACAAAAGCTGTTCGAAAAACGGTGTTGGAAGTGATTTCGTTGAATTGCGTGCGGATTTTCGAGTGCCCAAACGTGTGTATTGTGAATGTTCTGTATTCCATTTCGAGTAAACAAAGCTTCATCTGCAACTAGTACATCAGCAGTAAATTAGGGATTTTCAGGATTTTGCTGCAACAACCACTCACAAAACCTAACTGTTGATGTGTCGGTATGTCGATTGGGAAATCGTTCCGCATACAAACGCGAAGCTGCCAATGAATTTTGTTCAACTTCGCCATAAATAAGAATCATGTCGATTAACTCAGCATTACTGTACACATGAGTCATTTTGAAAATTGAAAACACCCGCACTGCGAGAGCGACACACATAGACTGATAGACAATAGATATATTATCCCCACTCCAATTCGATTCGCTCGGAATTAACCAGGCGTTCCAGGTACAAAAAAACTTGTTTACTGTTTTTTACTGTGGTATATCAGATGTCGTTGAAGTGAAGTACAGTTGCCCATCTACGTAGTCCTTTATAATGGTATAACTTTAAACATTGTTTACGGGAAATCCTAAGACTTTTATTATAAATTTTTTGGTGATATCGATTTCTTATTCAAGGATGCACATATCCTCAAAGTTTTAGAGATAAGTTCTGAATAACCCTGTATAATTAAGTAAAAATAAAAAACTTTTTTTAACACAGCCCTCTCGATCATCTCGCGACGTGAATAATTTTATGACTAATAATTCTTCGCTGTTTTTGTCAATGCAAAATAAACAAAAACCATAAATTGCATTTTACGATTTTCATTTACAAAATTGAAAAACCAACATGGGGTAGCACTGTATTGTCTTCAAACACCGTACACGATAAACCTAACCCAATTTCCCTTCTGAGAACGAGTTTGAGTTATAAATTCGGAATAGATGGAATAGATGGATAGATGGATAGAAGTGTTTTGTTAGTTGTTGCAATGTATAACGGCAAGGAAGAAGAGTAGGGTGGGACTATTTTTTACACGATTCAGTGCGGGGGAAGAGGTTTCTTTATATTTCTTCTCTGCAGCAGTGGCACAAGAATAACAGCTTCGACCTGTTTATTAATTTTTCTGTTCTTTTATTTGCCAAGGGAAGAGTGTTTAATTTCCTCTTTCATTCACTTTTGATGTTGTTTATATAATAATACCGGGATATTAAAAAATATCTTGGTCAAGGGTGGTTGTGGAATGTAAAACGTGTGTCTTACTTTAAATTTTTGAATATGTTTTGTTGTGTCAGAATCTGTCAAGTCATTGTGCTGAAATTTTCTAATCCAGTTTTTGAATCATGCCTCTTACCACACAGCACAAAATTTTCATGATTGAAGCCTATTTTCGAACGGGTGCGCTAGTTAATGGAAATTGGAAATACAGTCAACGTTTGTGTTTGGACAATTTTCGAGAGCACTTCCCAAACGTGGCAATATTATCGGACAATTTTTATGCGTGCCTTACAAATTGTGTTGAAGTGTTTCGCGAAACTGGTTGTGTGACTCATAAAAAAGGTGCTGGTAGACCAAAAGTTCGTACAGAAGAAGTTGTCAATGACGTTCGTCAACGTATGGAAGAGGAGCCTGCAAAACCTTTGAAACGTCTTTCTCAGGAAATTGGACTTTCTAATGGAACATGTCATAAGATTTTAAAGAAAGACTTGAACATGCATCCATATAAGATGCAAGCACATCAAGCTCTTCTGCCCACAGACCACCCCAGACGCCTTGCTTACTGCCATTTGTTTGTCAATAATTTAATGAATGACGATCTTCTGGACTTAACTTTTTTTTCTGACGAAGCGTGGTTCCACCTTTCGGGATACATCAATTCTCAAAATATGCGAATGTGGAGCAATGATAACCCTCATGTTTTTACTGAATCGCCACTACATGCTCAAAAAATTGGTGTTTGGATGGCAGTTTCTCGCAGAAGAATAATTGGGCCAATTTTTTTCGATTTCACCGTCAACGCAGAAAGGTACAGACACAACTTTTTGGCTGAATTTGTGCAACAGTTAAACGATGATGAACTTCGGTACGGTTATTTCCAGCATGACGGTGC
Organism: Pogonocherus hispidulus; assembly: GCA_963924545.1. Lineage (NCBI taxonomy): Eukaryota > Metazoa > Arthropoda > Insecta > Coleoptera > Cerambycidae > Pogonocherus > Pogonocherus hispidulus. The sequence continues at coordinate 88,786 of OZ004701.1, forward strand.
AACAGCACATACTACACGAGAAAATATTGCTTTCCTCCGCGAGTTTTTTGATGACCGGCTGATAAGTTTGCATACAGAAGTTGAGTTTCCTCCAAGATCACCTTGTTTGACAACTATGAACTATTTTATATTTCCTTACTTAAAAAACAAGATTTTCGCAAAATATTCCGGTAAATAATTTGCAAGAACTGCAACAAAGAATTGTTCAGCAATGTGCAACCATAACGCCAGAAATGCTGCAAAACGCTTTTCACAGCATGAGGAGGCGCGTCAACTTGTGCATCGAACAAAATGGGGGACATTTCCAACAATTACTGTAATTTAGTTTTTCTTGTTACTAAAACCGTTATTTCATAATTTGTAGTTCATTATTGTTTTACAACTGAAATAAATAGGTATGAAATTTGTAGGTTATTGATGATGTCAGTGTGACAGTGACATAATTATTTCAAATTTAAAGTAAGACACACGTTTTACATTCCACAACCACCCTTGACCAAGATAGTTTTTGATATCCCGGTAGTAAGGTTGATAACTTGCTTCAATAATCATAGGCGTCGCGTGGACGCCGTACATAAATAAATAATATACATACGAGTAGCAATAAGTTGCAAATGCAAAATTAAGTAAAAAGCGGTTTACTTACTATTAAATACGCCTATGACTGTTCAAGCAGATTCACTCGGTTCTAAATTATCAATGATTCACTGCTGATTGATCGCAATCGTTTATTGTCGATCTCGGACGTACCCTGGTCGGGTTTGCGTTTCCCCCGCCGCCGACACGCATGAAATATTACGCAGAATTACCAGTCTTATTTGTAAACAAATATAATGAAAGAAAATTTCCCTTTTCTGGTAGTCCTCACGAAAGCGGAGCTTTTAAAACCCTTGCTAATTCTCAGCGGGCGGGTTTTGATTTGTTACTTTTTCATATCAGGTTTCACTTAGACTATATAAGCTGCTCTAAGGCAGAACAAAGAGATAGTATTGTGTACAGCTAAGCTATGACAGCACAGCTGGTTCTTTTCCCGCATGTAGTCGGAAAATGATATCTCACCTCCCGCTATAGCGGTTCCAGTGCTTTCTCGACTTCGGCACGAATATTAGTTTCTCAATTTTTGAATACATAACGTACCTACGTATAATAAAATGACAATTATTGATAATCGTTGCCTATCTCGTAACGCCGAGATAGGCAACTTGTCTACGAATACAATAACCAATTTTAACAAGGCCACAATGCTTATGACGTCATCTGGGCCAGAGTGGTGACGTCATCGACATTTTCAAACGGTAAACCAACTTTGCCACGGAATTACATGAAGATTATAATTAATTCTAACTATGTACTCCCAGGTATTATTAAAAACACAATAAAGAAGCGGAAAAACTGGGAAATATGTGCCTGCAAGAAAATGGAAAATCCTTTTCTTACGTGAAGGCACGGTTTGCGTGCAAGTCGGACATCTTCACTTTTCCTTTCTTATTATTTAGTCTTTTAAACTTCAGGAACTGAGATGATTAATTTTAGGAGGAATGAATCGGGCGAACGTTAATGAATAGCCCTTGATTTTGCTGGCTTTAACGAAGCTGGGAAAACCATTTCAAAATAATAAATATTTTTAACAACTTTGGAGGAAGTCGAGAAGCATAGAATATATAACTTTAAACTTGAAGTTTGTGTTTTATATTGCAATTTTAGTCAAAACTTAATTGCTTTATCATGTATAAGAAACACCACATATACAGGATGTTAATTCGATAAGAAATAGTATTGCCCTGTATGCGCAAAAGAAAAATCATCTCGCGTTTACATGTAAACTACTCAAAACTGATTCGTGAAAATGGACCTATTTTTATTTATTTTACTGTTACATGATGCCTAGTTGAGTCAGTATAAGCTAGTAGGAAAAGACCCTTGTAGTATACAAACAAGCATAGCATCGTAATCAATTATAAAGTAAAGACTTACCATTAATTTGAAATGTCAAAGAAACCTATCATTTATTTAGTTTGCTCCTCTATAGGATGCCTATCTATACTTCGTCAGTTAACAACTATTATAAGTGGGTGTAATTTACCATTTTCTCGAGACTCGATATATTTTATATACCTTCGTTGACAAGGAAGCTAGCTATTAAATCTTTTTTGGTTTCTGTTAAAAATGATAGTATTACTTGGAAAAAATTTCTTTGAGACAAACTGGGTGACCCAACGAAAATTTTCCACCTCGAATTACTTAGTATAAAATATATGAGATTGGAGAAGTTGTTTTGGTATAAAAGTTTTCTCAAACAAATTCCAAAGATAGGTCAGTTTTTATTCCAAAGGAGACACATTTTCAAATTATTGACATATATACATGGTGTCCCAAAAAAGAGTGGTTTACTACAACTAACATTTTTTAAATGGTATACCCTGTGTACTCTTAAATATTTGGATAGAAAGCCCTTTCACGGATATATTGATAAAGGGTTTGTATAAAAATGTAAGTTGTACTAAACCGTTCATTTTTGGGATGCCCTGTATAAATGTCAAAACCTTTATGCCAAGTTATTTGAGGTGAAAACTTTTTATTGAACCGTCCAGTAGATAAAACTCTGTAAACCTACTGACTGTTTTTTCCTAAGAAAAAAAGGTAGAAATAACGAAATAACTTTTATATTGTAACCGCATTTCAGCTAAATTGTTTTTTTTTCTGGATAGGAATTTACCTCACGTCTATGATATGCCCGATTGGGAACGCGGGACTGGGTCCGTCTTGGTTTTGAAAAGCTCCAATGAACTTCAAGGATAATCGAAGCAGATAAAAATAAATTATATAAAAAACTATAACGACATAAATTGCTGGGATGCCAACTGCGGGGCAGTTAAAATTGTTCGAATAAGTTTTGCGGTGTTACTGTAGTAAAATAAATTTCAGGAGAGGGATAATTTCATGATGTAGTGGAACGAACCTTGCTACGTTAAAGAACAGGAGCTGAGCTACACTGAAAGAACTGTTTGCTGCAATTGAAGATATTTGTTGAAATTTTACAAAACAGCTTAAATTACATAACATTTTGATTTTCTATTAAAAATACAGTTATATTACAATTATACTACAGTTATATTACAATTTCTACTGTGTTTAATGAGACCTGGGTTGCAATTATGGTTAACAGTAAAAATCAGATATCCACAACAGACTGAAAATAATGACTATATAGATAAGTTGACTAGATTAGATTCTACTTTTAAAATCACCAGATTTACAAATTTTATTGCCGTCTTATAGAAAACAATATCGAACCATTTAGCTAGGATTTTACATAATATTAATAATTCTAAGAAAATAACAGTTCTATTATGTTTTCTACATATGATATATTGATTTTATCGTTCTTGAATTCACAGAATTGTTCTGATTAGTATTCTCTAGCTGAGAAATATACTAGAACATTGGAAAATAAGAATCTACATTTAAAAATGTGGTAAATACATAACTAAGGTCTATAGGCTTCGAAACGATTTGAAAACTGACAGTTTCTCAGTATATTTGAACAACCGCTACGGCAGAAAAATTTTTAAATTTTTAGCCATAGTTAAATGCACTATCTAATTCAGTATTTCTTTGTGGTTTGCAGTACCAAAATCGCACGACCAACTTGTACTGGGGTAGAAAGATATAGGTGTGATTGCGTAACCTTGTCTGCGATTATATCGTCTCGACTTGGTCGGTCGACAAAAATATACAATCAAATTGAGTTCGATTTCGTCGCATCCAACGAAATCGTACTACGGCGTTGGAACGTGAGTGGTTATAAAACATGAAAAATTAGCAGGGAATTTATGTATTTTAATAAATAATAGGGTATTATAACAAAAATGAACGAGACTGAGCTGTTTTTCCCATTCTATGTTTTAAAGCAGAACATTTTTTCGATCGAAACCAAATCCAAATACAATAAGAAAAGTCTTCCAGTGTAGCGTAGCTGAAATGAAGGAGAAAGAGAGCAAGTGGATATTTTCTGGGAACGAGTCAGTGGCGCCACATGAATCGTTGGGTGATCGCGCTCTTTGGAGAGATCCTTTAATTAAAAGTTAGGGTGATTTATCTCTAGGGATAAAATAAACCATTTACCCAGAAGTTGTGTGTAAATAAATGCTAGGTGCGGAAGAAATTTTATGTAATTCAATTAATGTAGAGGAGCAGCAACTAGATTATTTCCGATTTCTCTTAGTAAAAATCTTCATTAAAAAAGTAAAGTAGATACAGGTTTCTAATACATGAAAATAACCTGCCAAAGTTAAATCACTGGTTGAATAAAATTTAGATACTCATTTTTTCAAAATGCCGTTGTTCGGCATTTTGAAAAAATAGTGGTATATTATACATAGTATAAATTAATATATTTTATAAACTTTAGTTGTCTATAAAGCTGTACAATTACGAAAAAAATATATTAATAAGAACGCGTCATTCTAATCAATGTGATTAGTCCAGAAGTCGGATACTTGTGTGGGAGACGGGGCGATATATTATTATCATTTGTTCAGCATCAGAGGCTTTGGTATACCGAAACGTATTCCCTAATTTCAGCAACATAAAGAAATATGTATAATATTTCGGAATTGAATCAGGACAGTGAGTATTCCATTTAAAAATTACTTTTATATTTAGAAAATGCGAAAAATTTTTTTTTTTTATTAAACCAACACAAAGATGAACACGAATTTGGCAGCAGTAATAATGAAGGCGTTGGTAATAGTGCACATCCTGTATATGTATTTAGAAAATAAGAAGATGAGTAGACAGGGAGAAGTTGGAACGTGAAGATTTACATATTTTTTTACGCATTTCAAGCGTTTGGTCATAAGACCAAGCAATTGCAACAGATAAAATTGAAATATTAGGATTTTATTTAAATTTTATAGTTTAGATTAAGATATCACATAAGATTATAATAAATTAAAATATTCTTATTAAAATACGTGGGTTTACTCTGTGATGTAAATTTCAAGAATACCTTTACGATAACTGTATATTTGTTTACTTTGTTAATAAGTTTAAAAGTTAGTATCAATTTGCATGCATACGTTCAGTGTAGACATTTTGAAAACTTTACGCTCCCTTGTTGTTTTGACACCAGTAAAAAATGAATGGTTTGCTCGACCACCCTGTACGTCTCTTCTTAGTTACCCAACGTAACTTTATTTAGCGCAAATGAAAATAGAACTTTAGTTGCGGTAAACAGGGAAAAGTTGTAATATATTACAAATAGAAAAAACCCGGACGCCACTGCGCCGGCATGCGAAGAGGCATTAAATCGAACCGCCATGTGAAAAAGCCCCTCTTTGTGAATTTGCGGATTGATATTTTTAAAGACATATATCTAAAGTGGTGCACGCTCCAGCCCGGGCAGTTTGTCTTCGCTATGACCTTAGTCGAAATATGCGGCTTGCACCAGATACAGATTGTATCGTGGTGCGTGCCTCGAATTTATATTTCTCATACGTGGTGCGGATACCTATATAGCTGTCATTAAAGTTCCGCTTCTATTCGTTTGCCGATCGACACGGTTTGATTCTAAACTAGAGAACAACGAGGCAACGTCACGATGGGACCATGGCCAACCTTAGATACTTGAGAGTAGGCAAGACGTTTGACCTGCGTTTATAAAAATCCGAGTACGAATCTTGGTCCTTATCATTTACTTACGACAATGCCGCGTTCCATTTTTTTCAGTTACATAAAACCATTGTTCTTAAAACAATGAGACACATACCTGAATATGCCAATAATTTTTCTTTGTCGTAAGTTGTTGAATAATCTTGAAAGGGGTTGAAACCTTTGGTGTAAAGATAACACTGACGTAATTTTCCACATAACACCAAATCACTATATTGCACTCGACGCGCGTTTCTCCAACCAAGTTGGCATCAAACTCAGTTTTAATCATCTCCAGATGATGCCAAGGCATAAATCAAGGTTTTAACCATCTGCAGATGATTAAAGAGATGATTAAAACTCAGTTTTAATCATCATCAAGCAGATGATTAAAACTGAGTTTTAATCATCTCCAGATGATGCCAAGGCATAAATCAAGGTTTTAATCATCTGCAGATGATTAAAGAGATGATTAAAACTCAGTTTTAATCATCTCCAGATTATGCCAAGGCATAAATCAAGGTTTTAATCATCTGCAGATGATTAAAGAGATGATTAAAACTCAGTTTGAATCATCTCCAGATGATGCCAAGGTGATCCAAAGGTGTTGGTTTTATGAAAAGATTCATGTTTCTAATGAGAAACGAGGTAACTGATAAATTTCTCAACTGTTACAAATTTATTGATAAAAACAAAAAAAGGAAATAGGGGTTGCTGATTTTACCACTTAACGCCGATTTGAGGTAATCGAAAAAATATTCATTGCAGTTCCTTAACCGTGATCTAAATCGTCATCTTTGGAGACTCGTAGCTCCGTGAGGAAACATTTCCGAACATTTCGCCAATAAAATTGTTTTCTTATCTTGGCCATATAGCATAAACACACCCTGTACAGTTCCTTTTGTCTCAGTTCCAATTATTGCTTTATGTGTGATGCAGTATACCTACTATTCCGATTTAATTGTAGGTATTCCTTGGTGAGGGACTTTTGTCTTGCAAACATTTCGTTATAGGTATTTTTATGCAAACTACAAATATATCAGATATTGTTTTGTTTGATGTTACGTCACTAGGAACACAAATGTCAAGAACACAGTAAATTAATTTCAGATGTATTCATCCAGGAATAAAGAAGCTAGGTTCGTGTTGCGTTGTGTATTTCGCGCGTAATTCTGGAAATAAATGAAATTTTCATTAATATAACCATGACATGACATATTCATTATATAAAATAAGGCTTTTATCCTCCAAAGGGTGGAGCCGTGACGAGCTGCTATTCCCCCTTTTTAGTTTTAGTGATCCAAATATGCCAGAGGATATATTAATAAAATAGGGTGCTTTGGAAAAAGAAAAATAATTGAAGTGGTACCTGTCTCCACACAAGTACTTTGGTCTTTTGGACCTGCTTAAATTCCCGATAATTGCCCCTAATTATTTCTATAAGTAAGTAAAGTAAAGGTCACGCATGGAGGTCTTGCTTTTACCTGCGGCTATGTCATTCTCTACATCTCATCTCAAAGCACGGTAGTGTTTCGAAACAGCCTTGAAAAAACATGAATAAGGTGCCTACCTACGCCTACCTTCTATTAATCGACGTATAAAATTGAGGTTACGAAACAACACTAAATATATGATGCAGCTGATAGAAAAAAAGCTGTTAAACACCTACATGGTTTGGATATTTTACTCGATCGAAACTTATTTGAGGTTGGATGCTTTTAATAAAAATTTAATCCTTTTAATACATTTATACATTAATCAATAGTACACGCCCTAGGTAAATAATACCTACGCTAAATTGCTACACCAAATTCTACACAATGTAGGGAAAAAGTCGATAATAACGTATTTTCTATGCATGTTTCGGTTACGTAAGTTTTAGCTCATATTTTTCACTACTTCATCGACAACGCCCCCTTAAACGATAAAATAACATATTATTTTGTCTGTTCTCATTTTCCGCACAGCCATAAAATGCACATATTACGATGAACATTTAAATTAATCAGCTTTTTCAACACACGCAACCATCTGTTTTATTTTTCCCTAATTGACCTTACAACTTAACAGTCAACAGATTTTGCCCTCCAATTGCGATTCTGAGAACGGCAGCCTTTGACTGAATTCCTTATCAACTTTCCGCTTGCTTCGCAATTACAAATTATGAAAAATGTCAAAGAGGGGGTATTATAAAAAACAAGAAAGAACTCCAAATTAAATTCGACTGACATAAGAGTTAAAATAAATAATACATTACGTTCGCATACAGGAAATCTTCTTGGTACAGACGTAATACGTAACTGAAATAAACATCAAACTAGTAGTGAAATCACAGTTGGTGAGCGCAGAACTTTGTTGTTAAATTTAGTGGATGAAGCGATACGTAGTATACCAAAGTTTCCCGACATTTACACTCAAGTTTGAAGAGCATTCATTTGCAAAAAAACTACTCGTGTATAGGATAAGGCTTGCTGAGAAATTTCGAACATGTTTCAGTATTGCCAATAAACATGCAATATTATCACTCTTATAATTTTGAGCCTTTTTAGGGCGCGTTTGGAATCCCTTGTGAAGAAACAGTCAAAATATGAATTAAACGTATTCAGTGTGAACTTAGCCAACCAAAACATAGATGTCGCACTGAAAATATAATCAGCCAAACAAATTGTAACTTTTTAATCAAAAACCGTACTGGTCGACTGCAATTTAGGGATTTTTATGTTATACGTATAAAAGTTTATTGTAGACAAAATTAGTAATTATATTTGAAAAGAAATATTGTTGTCCAGCTGTTATAGTCTGCACACTCCTTTATATTCATGTTTTGACCATATCCTTGTAGATCTTATCAAACAAATTCTACAGTAATAAATACGGAGAGTTACAAAATGTAGCCTAAGCTACTAAGCTTAGTTTACATGAAGAAATATACCACAATGCACCACAAGGATAAACGGAAGGTCTCATTTTTCACTCTTTATATATTTCCAATGGCAGAGAAGATGTACCTATCTAAAGAGCTTATATAGATCAAGTGACATTAAAATAAAAACATTTAAAGTAATTAAATCTCAAATATTGAAGCAAATTTACAATCTTATTGTATGTTTGGAGCTTCCATTAATTCTGGTACTATAGCTAATTTTGATTATGTTACTGAGTTTTTTTTGTTTATTTATCCACCAAATGTTTGTTTGACTATATGGTGTAGAAGCATTTCGGAAGTCTTATATATTTTATACAAGTATCCAAAGAATATAGTTTATTTTTTACTAGCACAAAGATTCGAATGATAATTTATGTTAGTATAAGCGCTTGAAGTGCTGTAGTTCCAGGCAAATATTAATATAAATAAGCCACCTAGTTACGTTATTCTCCGATCGTTTAAACGTCGCTACTAAGGCTTGAAAAGTTTGGCTATGAAAGAAAATAAAAATTCATAATGCACTTATATAAACTTTTTAGAGGTATTTACCGGACTTAGTAGAGTGTTTTGTATTATCCTCCACAGCTCTATCTTTCGCACTTTGCACCGTTCATTCTTAATTAAAACTTTGATTATATTGACTTTTTACTCCGTTATAAAGTAGATGAACTTTTATCATATTTTAACGAAGTTTGTCTTTTGTATCAAATGTCTTTGAAAAGCCTGCCCCATCTCGAGGGATAATGCAAAAAGGACATCACGAGCCACTAAAAATATACATACTTAAAATTTTTACTCCGATAATTGTGAGTTTAAAATGAGTAATTTTTAAATTGCCTGGAGTTTTGACCTGCTCCGGATATCCTTATTTCTAGACCGACCGGTGTGAAGTCATTTTACTAACTAAAGAGTTTCAGTGTCAGATCGTCTGGGGTGCGTAAAGGGGCTGAAAATATGTTTTTTTAGAGTATGTACTGATAGAAATACGCCCTTTGTCCGCAGACATATAAGAAATCTCTCTAAATAGACAAAGTCAACATCAAAAAATCAGTCAAATTGCGCAAAATATGGTTTGACCGGTAATACATTCCGTATAAGAAGGTTGTACGTAACTAGATGAAGTCATGACAAGCAAAGTGACTGGGCAGGCTCAATCACTTTGCTTGGCCGACCGTCAGGGGTCCGGAAAGGGGTCAATATAATAAAATTTATCGTCGGTCAAACCATATTTTGCAAATTTTTTATTTTTAAGATTTTATTCTATTAATCCTCCTTCGGCGCCCCTCGCGGCTTGGCGAGCAAAGTGATTGGGCAGGATGACTTTGTCTAGTTAAGTACAAAACTTTTATACTGAATTTGCCACCGGTCAAACTATATTTTGAGAAATTCTGCTTTGCTTAATTTAACTATATTCATCCCTTTCGCTGTCTCTGACGCCCTAGCTAACAAAGCACTTGGGTAGGTGACTGTTTCTATTTAGAGACAACATTTCTTTCATTTGCCAGCGGATAAAGAACGCAATTTTATCAGTACTGTAAAAAAAATATTTACATCCGTTTTTCCCACCCTAGACGGTCTAAAACTGAAACTATTTAGTTAGTAAAATTACATCGATTTCTTCAATAATTATAGTCCTCTAAATTTGTGGATGTGGATGATTTCACTCCGGTTATTTGTAGTTCACTCTGTTTACTAACATCTGAACACCAAAACACCAAAACCCGAAAAAACATTAATTTTCTTATTAAAATATACAAGTTCTGCTTCTTCAAAGTACTATAAATCACCGTTAGGTTAATATTATTACACTAGTATACACGTGGGAGCACAAAGCCTAAGCAAACAATGAATATTTTAAATGTCACTAAACGATGTCAAACATAAATATAAGTCCCATAACTTTTACCTGCCAGATTGATTAGTTGAGAAGAAAACTTGCATTCGGATATTACTTGTATTGTACTATACTTTGAAATTACAGGTTAACTTTAACAGTTTGCCAGCAGATTGCAGTGAATATGCATATTAGCGAGAATGCAGCTCTGCAGCGCGGTAGATAAATTGTTGCAAAATAAGGGTAGGATGCTAAACTGGCAAATTCTGTCAGAAATGCAGTGAGATGTGTTAATTTTAGTGGCGCTGAATACGCAGGGAACATGTTGCGGTGAAATATAAACACACAAGTTTTATTAAACAAACTATAGAACGGACGTACCATGTTCTACCAGAGGTTAAAACAATATTGAAAACTCAGTTCCGATAACAAAAAAGGAAACTATAATTTACGTACTGAATTTAATTGGATAATTTTTAAATAAAAACTGCACTGAAAAAAGACAAACTGTTGAGTGAACAGTTTCCTAAGTGTTAACTTTCTGGCTGTTGATGGAACTACTTTTTCCTTAAAATAAAAATAGTTATTCGAACCATTTGAATTAAGAAAAATATTTTCCCGTACCATTTCTCTCCAATATGACAATCGTTTTCATCAACTATACAGGGTGCTTCAAATTCGATGCAATACATGGGGATCTCGGAAACGGTAAGAGATACGAAGTCGGTTAAATGGAGGCAAAGTTGCGTATTCAGGGGGGCAACATAATGGTGAAAAGAGATCAAGGCTAACTTGATTAGTTTTCGAAATATTTTGAAAAAACCCAAAATTTCGATTTTCGTTTTTGTTTTTTTGCGGGCCTTTTTGATGAGGTATTCAAAAATAAAGAGCACTTTTCTATAGCAATTTTTTTCCCTTTTTCGAATGGTGTTCGTGAATTTTCCGAAAAACGTTTCGTTTTCCGGAAACCAACATCAACTTAATTTTTTTAAATACGGACCTGGATTTTTTTTCAATTTTTTAGAAGCATTTTTGTAACTTGATAGAATGCCACCATAAAAGGAACCAGATTTTAAACGTTTTGTCTAAGAAAAATCCATCATTAATAATTTCCCGTGGTCCTCTTAGATTTAGTTCTATCTAGGCAAACGTTTCTATGACAAACACATTTCAATGTTGTGTCAAGCACTATCGGTACTTAAAAATGGCTTTCAGCAATCTAGAATTTTTTAATTTTATTTAAATTTTCTCATAATTCAGGAATTGTGCGCAACTACTTAAATGAAACATTTCCAAACAGATGGATTGGAAATCATGGTGCTATAGAATGGCCACCAAGAGCTCCAGATTTATCCCCATTAGATTATTTCTTATGGGGACGAACTAAAAATGTTTTATATAAGAATCAATATAATAACATTGAGGATTTGAGAAATGCCACTATTCGTGTTCTGAATGCAATATCTGCAAGGGAAATCGAAAGATCTATTCAAAACTTAAAAAGACGAATACGCCTCTGCATGAATAATGACGGAGGATTATTTCAATATCTGCTTTAGCGTTTTTATAGTTTTAACATATTTTGTTGTTTTATTCATTGTTTATTCAATTACATCAAAGTTTATAGTTGTTATTTCTTTGTTTTATTATTAGCTTTTATTTATTTATCGTAAATAAAAATGAAACCTCAAAAATATTATTCAATATCTAGAATTAACAAAAGTCGAAACAAAAATTCTAATGATGGATTTTTCTTAGACAAAACGTTTAAATCTGGTTCCTTTTATGGTGGCATTCTATCAAGTTACAAAAATGATTCCAAAAAATTGAAAAAAAATTCTAGGTCCGTATTTAAAAAAATTAAGTTGATGTTGGTTTCCGGGAAACGAAACGTTTTGCGGAAAATTTGCTAACACCATTCGATAAAGGGTAAAAAGTTGCTATAGAAAAGTGCTCTTTATTTTTGAATACCTCATCGAATAACCCCGCAAAAAAACAAAAACGAAAATCGAAATTTTTCGGTTTTTTCAAAATATTTCTAAAACTTATCAAGTTAGCCTTGATCTCTTTTCACCATTATGTTGCCCCCCTGAATACGCAACTTTGCCTCCGTTTAACCGACTTCGTATCTCTTACCGTTTCTGAGATCCCCATGTATTGCATCGAATTTGAAGCACCCTGTATATTTCGTGTTGTATGAAGATAATATACCTTTGAAACAAACCTTTGACCAAATAATTTTTGAAGCAACAGTTCACCTACATTACATTAACAGACAATAGTTGACATTTTTAAATTGTTAAATTAACGCCTGGCTTTCATTCGCCGTATGTGACCATGGAAAACTGTTACGATAAAGTTTTTTGAATTATTTAAACAGTTTTTTCTCTCGGTGTGGTTCATATTTCGATTTGGCAAAATTTGTATGTCATGCAAAGACTAAATCCTAGGACATATTCTGAAAATTAGTTTAGTTCAATAAAAGTGGGCAATCGAGGATGCTAGAGGGGCATTAACTGGTATCGACTGATATTTCACTAACCGTCAAAAGCGGGATACCGTGTATCACTGCAACTGACACTGATGCATTCATTATCGGCATGAATAGTACGCCGGAACGGTTTTACAGTGTTGGCCAGTTTGCGGCGCCTCCTAGGATGAATTTATAAATTTATGTCACATAATATCCTAGCTGCTGCGAGAAATATCCGCGATATGCACTCGAGGAGCAATAAATTTCCTGGGAGATCCACAGAAGTCCGCGCAAGAAATATTGTTCTATATGCACTAAAGGAATAATGAGCTAAAAGTAGCTTGACATCCATGCATATCCAGAATACATATACATATAGGCATCCTTATGACATCCAAGAACAACTATCAACACCAATTGTTGATATTCTCAGAGATCGATGAATACCCACAAAGATGTGTAGCCACCGAAGTTCAGTAGTAATATATCCACATACATCATCGGAAGCACTAAGAAAATTCAAAATAGGTTCACAAATATTCAAGGACATACATGAACATTCACAATATATCCACTGATATCCATGGACAAATATAGTTTCAACTATATACAAATACAGATTCTTGAGGGAAAATAAAGTTGATCATCTGGAGAATATATTACTTTTTTAGATGCCTTTTCTATTTTTTCTATCGGGATATCAAAACTTATCTTGGTCAAGGGTGGTTGTGGAATGTAAAACGTGTGTCTTACTTTAAATTTTTGAATATGTTTTGTGTCAGAATCCGTCAAGTCATTGTGCTGAAATTTTCTAATCCAGTTTTTGAATCATGCCTCTTACCACACAGCACAAAATTTTCATGATTGAAGCCTATTTTCGAACGGGTGCGCTAGTTAATGGAAATTGGCAATACAGTCAACGTTTGTATTTGGACAATTTTCGAGAGCACTTCCCAAACGTGGCAATATCACCGGACAACTTTTATGCGTGCCTTACAAATTGTGTTGAAGTGTTTCGCGAAACTGGTTGTGTGACTCATAAAAAAGGTGCTGGTAGACCAAGAGTTCGTACAGAAGAAGTTGTCAATGACGTTCGTCAACGTATGGAAGAGGAGCCTGCAAAACCTTTGAAATGTCTTTCTCATGAAATTGGACTTTCTTATGGAACATGTCATAAGATTTTAATGAAAAACTTGAACATGCATCCATATAAGATGCAAGCACCAAGCTCTTCTGCCCGCAGACCACCCCAGACGCCTTGCTTACTGCCATTGGTTTGTCAATAATTTAATGAATGACGATCTTCTGGACTTAGATCACCTTGTTTGACAATTATGGACTATTTTATATTTCCTTACTTAAAAAACAAGATTTTCGCAACTCCGGTAAATAATTTGCAAGAACTGCAACAAAGAATTGTTCAGCAATGTGCAACCATAACGCCAGAAATGCTGCAAAACGCTTTTCACAGCATGAGGAGGCGCGTCAACTTGTGCATCGAACAAAACGGGGGACATTTCCAACAATTACTGTAATTAGTTACTAAAACCGTTCTAAAATCTAGTTTTCTTGTTACTAAAACCGTTATTTCATAATTTGTAGATCATTATTGTTTTACAACTGAAATAAAATAGGTATGAAATTTGTAGGTTATTGATGATGTCAGTGTGACAGTGACATAATTATTTCAAATTTAAAGTAAGACACACGTTTTACATTCCGCAACCACCCTTGACCAAGATAATTTTTGATATCCCGGTATGTTCTTCTTTACCTACAAGTATTTCACCTGAAACTTTTTAAGTAAATAGAACTTAAGATTCCATGATTTTCTAATTATATTTTGTTGATACGGATGAATAACACTGGGAGCTGAGGTTGTGTATAATATTTACTTGTTGGGATACCCACGTTATGTGTAAATAAACCTTTCCTCTACTATACTAAAACATTTAATTTCAAATATTTTTTACGGTTACTTTCAATGGCCAAGTGTCTATATTTGGCACCGTATGCTGCCTAATTTCGTATGTCATTGTTTAAAATGCACGCACACCACAAACATGTCTTGGTTAACGGTTCAGCTAATAGCTATGTACTGTTTACTAATACTAAACTGAACAGTTTCTGTCGGGTATACATATCATACGAATCCAGGAACGTTAATTGATAATTTCAACACTTTAATGAAAACATTCAGTTGGAATTTATAGATAGAATTATTGATTTTATAATACAGCGAGTTTTACCGATAAAATGTACAGGATGAGGACAAAAAATTAGGTACTAAAAATTGTGTCAAAGAAAGTACTTTTTATAAAAATAATAGCTCTCACATTAGATTCTTTTTTATTCACAACGCTCTTTGATTTAATACGGGTACAACTTCTTCATTTGTATGATATTATCGTAACACCAAGCGCACTGACGATATGCTGAAGAGGAATCAAAACCTAGGCAGTCTGAAATTTCAAATATTAAAGCAATCTTAGTAATTCAGCAGTAAGTGCACGAGAACATCGTACATAAGCGTACGTGTAAACACAGAACGTATTAATTTAATCTTTTCTTTTGTCTGAGATGCTACGCTTTTCGAGACGGCTTCATTTTTCATTTAAACATCGCGCTTGCTATGCAAAATGCATGGTGACATCATTTTAATAATATACAGTGTGACACAGATTCGTGGATCCCTCTTTCCGCCCCTATTTTTTTAGATAGAATTCTCAAATTTGGTATGGCGGAAGAACTTATTAAAGGTCACTTTTTGACATGACAATTACATATTTATCACTTCCGATTTTACCGGAAAATAGTATAAAAAAAAAAAAGGGGGAAAGAGGAGTATACCATGATTCTGTGCCACTCTGTATATCCCAGATGCTTGCCAACAAGGTATATTGTAAGTGAATTTTTTTTCATTACGAAATCGGAATTTAATAAAAATACATATAATCTATTCTCCTGAAACTACTCTGTAGATATTCAATTTTATATGCTCCTGGAATTCTCGATATTGGAATTTTTTCATTTATAATTGAACATATTTTACTCAATCACGATTTCTTCTAATACGTTCTAACAATATTACAATAATTAGGGCATTAAATAACGAACTTAATTAGTAATTACATCCTTCACGTTTCAATCTAATAATCCCTTTGACTGCTTGGGAACTTCGCTGGGTGTCTCCATACAACTGTAAGAATTCTCTTTGGTATAAAGAGCGATATGAAATATCAGCGTAGATCAGAGGTTTTGCCTTGAATTAGCTTTAACGTGTAATACAATAAATTAATGAGGCGTTTAATAAGGCGGTTGGAGTTCTGACATTTATTTGAAAAACAAAAAATAACTACTGCCTAAATCTGTAGAAATAAATAACATAATAAACAAAATAATCTTAAAATTAACAAAACTAAGATATACTAAAAAAATTATAATATTAAAAATAAATAATGTCAACGCCACTGTATCTTTCTCCATATTATTATCAAAATTCTGATTTATTTCCCTAACAAAAGGGTAACCATTTTCAGGACAAATGTAATATATCATCCATTTTTCTTCAATCATTTTCAAGGGGTAAATACTAGATAAATCGGGTTACGACACTTACGTTACTTGAACATTTGTGCTCTGTTCTCCCTGTAACACCCTGTATATATCGAAATGAACAAGGCATTTCTCTATCCACTTTTTAAGGAGCTCGGTGGCCGAGCGGTTAAGACGTCTGGTTTTTAATCGTTCTCCGCGGTTGACGACGGTTCGAATCTTCGCCGTGGTCAACTTTTTTTAATTGCTCCAATATTAAATCTGTGTGTATAAGGCTGGTAGCGTCCTTAATATGCAACTAGTACTACAATATCACTGTATAAATGGCTAACAACCTACTGTACACTTTAATTAATAAGGTTTTCCAGGTTTCCCTTATTGTCGTACTAAATGGTAGTTAAAGTTATAACATCGTAAGTCGTTCCTGGGCGCAATCGCGGCCAGCAAAATAATAATATGCCGCTCCCTCTCCTACACAAGTCTCTGACTTCCGGGCTCATCACTAAGATGAGAATGAGGGATAGAGATATTATTACTTACACCTAAGAACATTTTTGCTTATATTTGGAATTTATGGCAGTTAATAAATGTTTAAACAGCTGATTGACTTTTGAGAACTTATTTCTGAACATCCTGTATCATTTCCACCTGCTCGTTTTCGATATTGGACGTGGAAATGTTTACAGCAATGACATATTGACTCGAACATTGAACAATCTTCCGAAACAGACATAATTAGGTTGGCCCCTTTCGTTTTGTAAGTTTCCTTGGCAAAATTTCAGGAGTCTGTTTTCCCAGCCACTTCCGCAACTAATAAATATATGCTGATTTATCGGGCGATGATCGGCCCCTAGTTTGTTTAACGTTCCCTTATAGTCGTATAGAAAACGATACAGCCACGCCCCCTCACGCATTTCGTAGTAAACAAATACATATAGACGTTTAATCAAATTGAGTAAATAGGAGAAACGTTGTAATTTTTGCCCTTGCCAGAGATGGACTGTCATTATTTTTTAACATGTAAAAATTTAAGAAGGAGATTGGGCCTGTTATACAGTGCGTACACTTTAAGGTCACATAACCTAACAATGCGAAAAAGTCAATTAACAATAAAGAAGATTTCTTGTTTTAGACATAATTGCCTAATAGTTTTAGTATGTTAGTAAGATTTAGCAGTCTCTTTACTAAAACGTTCTAATAAAAAAAATTACGAGAAGATAACAAATGGCATATTAGTAATGAAGAAACATTATTACAAACGATTCAGTGGAGGTCATTTTGGACCACGCAGTATATATTCACTCTATTTATACTGCCTCTGCTACCTGTGCTAAGTTATCTTTTGAAAGTTTCTAATACCATAATAGAGACATAGCAATTAGCTCAATTCTAAATTCAACTTGTTAGAAGTATATGCAGTTACGAGTCGGTGCATCGTATCCGCCATTTTGCAGCCGTCAACTTCAATAGCATCTTTAACTATAAGCGGCACGGGAAGCGGTGACAAAATATGCAATTTGGGGCATAAGCAGTAAAATGCAGCAGCCATGTTTAAGAATCTGCTGCTATTCGAAACGCCCAGCCCGAGAAAATAAGATTTTGTAACTTCTTATAAAATTTATGGGATAAGGAATACATTCCCGCTATGCAATCTAAAGCTATTTAAGAACATTAAAAACAGTTCAGATATTACTTGACTGCAGATGCGCTACTATGTCGCAAAAAGTTTCATCTACTTAGTATTAAAAGAAACTGAAACATTTATTGATGTTATGTACGAAAAGTAAGGTTTTAAGATAACCGTTTTATAGCGACCAGAAACTCGAAAAAAAAACAAGCCGTTCCAAAATATGACATCAATGAGTCATCTATATTAGCGTGAGATCGCATAACTATGCAACCCGCACAAGGAGTACGGTTGCCTATTTTATTTTATTTTCAATTGAAAGAAATATTTAATTGCAGGTACAGAATGTATAGAATACAGGGTGTCCGAAAATGATAAATAGGTATATAAAAGTTTAATGGGATGTTTTATTTTATCGAAAACCTTTTTATCTGTCTGTATATGTTGTACAATGAATGATAATTGTTTCTTCTATACAGGGCGCCCTATTTCTTGACCCGTTGCATGGGTAACTTTTTTATTAGTAGAGATACAAAAACGCTTAAATGAGCAAATTAGTGCAGTTTCGTATTAGTAATTCTACGGTAAGGCGAAAAATTATATACGGGGGAAGGTTGAAAAGTTATTGACAAAAAACGAAAAATCCAACTTTTCTATTATCCCTCGTAGCTCGTTCATTTGAAGAGTTAGAGAAAAATGCTTCACATGTTTTTTGCAGTATTTTTCATGTAAAATGACATGCACTTGCTACTTTTTATATATCTCTTAAAATGGTTGAGAATCACAGTAAAATATATTTTTTTTAAATGTAATGGATAGGTGGCTGTGACATTAACCGAAAGTCCCCTTTTTTCTCTTTCAGATGATATAACATAGTCCATATTTTATCCTTACAAAAGTAATAATACTCGTTGTTTTTAAAGAAAGTTTATTGTCACATCAAGAATGCTATGGAAATAAAACAAAAAATAAGATTCCTGATATTTTTAAAAACGTCTAGTTGGCATTTAATTATTGACAGATCATAAGTGACATTTTTAGTTTTTGTTAAGTAGTTTATTGTTTATTATTAATACTGCATACAAAATAATAGTGTTGCAAATATGTACACCAACGAAGAGAAAAATTATATGCTATTTTGTTATTATAACCAAAATCGAGATGCACAAGCTGCAGCGAATCTTTATTTTGAAACTTACATGGAACGAAGACAACTCCATCATAGAATATTTAGACAGCTGGAAAATAATATACGATTATACGGTTCTTTTTCAAAGCCTAAGGATGAAAGAAACTTCAATGAAGACACTGAAATAAATGTTTTGGCTTATGTAAATTTTAAACCTGATTCTTCAACTGCAGAAATTGCACATCACTGCAACACTTCCAAGGAAACTGTAAGAGCTATTTTAAAAGGTAACAAATTAAAGCCTTATCATTATTCCATATGCAATACTTTATATCCAGCTGATAATCAAAGAAGGATGACATTTTGTCGATGGTACATTTCAAAATGCGAAGAGGATCTAGACTTCTGGAAAAAGATTTTATTCAGTGATGAAAGTAGATTTACCAACAATGGTATTTTTAACCGCCATAATAACATAATGTGGTGCCGAGAAAATCCACATCTTGTTTCTGAAAGAAGAAATCAACGTCAATTTGGGATAAATGTGTGGTGTGGAATTTTTTGTGGCAAAATTATTGGCCCATATTTTTACGAAGATAATTTGAATGCGAATAATTACCTTCATTTTCTAAGGAATACTCTAACAGAGGAATATTTAAATGAATTACCACTTCATATTTTTAGAAATCTTAAATACTTCCAACACGATGGAGCACCTGCGCATAATTCCCGCGAGGTAAAACAATATTTACATGAACAGTTTGATAATGTTATAGGAAATAGAATGGATATCGACTGGCCAGCGCGAACACCTGATTTGACCCCCTTAGATTTCTTTCTTTGGGGGTTATTGAAAGATAAAGTTTATGTGACAGCTCCTCTAGATATAGAGGATCTAAAAGTCAGGATTCAAGATGCAATTAGAAGCATACATGGACATACAATAAATAATGTTTTAAGAAGTATCCAGAAACGTTGCTTACTATGTATCCAACAGGATGGTGGTCATTTCGAACATTTACTTCAATATAATTAATTAATTTTTTAATTTCTGTTCTCAAAACATTCTTTTGTTCCATAATCCATAGCATTCTTGATGTGACAATAAACTTTATTTAAAAACAACGATTATTATTACTTTTGTAAGGAGAGATATATGGACTATGTTATATCATCTGAAAGAGAAAAAAGGGGACTTTCAGTTAATGTCACAGCCACCTATCCATTACATTTAAAAAAAATATATTTTACTGTGATTCTCAACCATTTTAAGAGATATATAAAAAGTAGCAAGTGCATGTCATTTTACATGAAAAATACTGCAAAAAACATGTGAAGCATTTTTCTCTAACTCTTCAAATGAACGAGCTACGAGGGATAATAGAAAAGTTGGATTTTTCGTTTTTTGTCAATAACTTTTCAACCTTCCCCCGTATATAATTTTTCGCCTTACCGTAGAATTACTAATACGAAACTGCACTAATTTGCTCATTTAAGCGTTTTTGTATCTCTACTAATAAAAAAGTTACCCATGCAACGGGTCAAGAAATAGGGCGCCCTGTATATCTTCCACTGTTGAAGTGCAGAAAGTTGAAGTTACAGTTGGTGATGAAGTTGAAGATGCAAATTCTAGTTTTACATATAGGCAACCCCCGTGTCAGCGATTCGGTTCAATGGGTTGCATAATGATACGAAGTCACAACTAATGTCCAACTTTCGTATCTCTAGTACTTTCTGAGGTACCTAGGAATCCCATTTAATTATCCTCGCCCTGTATATACAGAACTTACAATCTTACAAATTTATAAACCAGAAACTTCAAACCTATTTTTTAGCATAATCCCCATACCTTTTGCTCAAATACCGTAAAAAATATTTATAAATTCAGATTTTATACAGTTCATCTAATACGGTGGCTAGAGGGTACACTTAACAAATTCCTTTGAGCTTGTTAAACTTGATATGGCCCTCCTAAACGTATTTTAGGCACGTTCTTACCTTTTTTTATATGCCATATACACATATAATAACTGATGAATAAATAAAAGCGGTCTTTTATTATACCGATAAAAATGTTCCAAAAACTTTGAGATAAAGAAGGAAAGTCGAAATATTTTTTGTACCCCATCATCATCCTCTAAAAAATGGCATAACGATCCATACTTTTTATGTTGATATACATCTGGTTTTTGCACTACCTAACATGTATATTTTTATGTTTGTTGGGTTGGCAGATCAGATGGCTAAAAGTACTAAAGTTATACCAACATTATAATATTCATCTAGTAGTAGCGACGACGTAGCTGATTAAATTGAAAGTAAATATATAATTTTTCGTAAGTTGTCAGTTCTTTTTTGTGTATATTCATTCAGGTTTGCAGTAAACACTGCGAACGATATCTTACGAAGCAATATCGAACACTTAAAACACCCACTGATTGATCAATTCAAACCCAATTCAATTCAGTGCTAAATTTTATCCTTCTTTATGATACGATAACGAAAGGAGATCTAAAAACCCAGAAGGGATGTCAACTGATATTCCCCACATCTGGATTGGGTCTTATATAAGTATTCTTTTATATTGACGAATGTATTCTCAAGGGCGCATACATAATCTTTATTATCCTATTTATCCTGAGTGTTTCTTATATCCTTTACACAAAATTTAGCAAATCAGCACACACAGGGAGTTACTAGTTACCAAACAGTTAACAAAAGGATTTACTGGTAATAACAATTATGCTATCTTATATTAAAAACTTGTACTTTCCCAGATTTGTGGAAAGTCTCCAGGATTTCTCCGGTATTTAAAAAGGAAAATTTAAATAAAATAGCTAATTAGCGTCCTATTGCCATTATATGCAATTTTTCAAAAGTTTCGCTTTAATTCAAGTTTCAAGCGTTTGACACTTGTCAAATAAATATATATTAAAAATGTCTATAAAAGTAAATGGGATTATTAAAAATAAACATTATTTTACATTAAAGAAGTTTATTATGTTCAAATAAACTATTTTCTCTGTGTATTAACGTATATTTTGTATATTTCTTCGGATGTTGGCCTTCGTACGTTCATCTTGTGTATCTTTTCGTGTTCACATTTTATGTATAAACTTATATAATATTACCTATGGTTTGATAGGCAAAATTTTCGCTTGATTTGAAAGATACCTGTTTGTGAAAGTAAATACAAGCCTTAATGAACCTCTTGTCTTTCACACGGAGAAGATTTGTTTATTAAATAATTTCCCGAATTTGAATTTACCGGGAAGGTGCGAGCAAGTGTCCTATGAAGTTGGAGGCAGAAGGAAATTGTTTACCTAATTTAATTACCATCTAATAAAGTAACAAGAGCAATGTAGTTTTCTCCAAAATCCTTTGAAGCGGCTAATAAAATTTTGTTTCATTTCCCTTGATGCTGCTTCTATAGCATTGATTTTCTGTTAAATGTGTTACTGTTAGCTCCTGTTCCGTGTAAAAAAAGCATTAGTTTCTTATTTTATTACCCAAACAGCCTGAATTATCTAGAGCAATTATTACGTAAAATTATAACAGGCGAAAATAGAACTACTGGGAAATATTAAAACATATAGCACAAACGTGGTTATGGAAAAATTAAAAATTTTCGAATGACCCACCATCTTATCTTATCTAAGCCTATTAAAAGTGGATCATGTCTTACCGTTCGAACGGTACACATTCTCGAATTTCGACTATTCGACTATTTGTGACTGGTGGCTCGAACCACCCTATTCTGTCCAATTGACGCACGTTTTACCAACACGCGGAAACAAATTCGGAAGCTTCTAGTGAAGCGTAGAAAATCAGGAGATCACTTGTAAAACCATTACTGGCTACCGTTAAAATATATCTCCCCATAATTTTAACATTAGCATTGTTATCATCGGTGTATCACTGCCTGGGTAACTGCGCTGCATTCTGACTCATACCAAATCTTCATAAAAGTGAGTCTGCCTTAGTAGATAATTTATAGCTAGTTTTAATACCAAGTGGTCATAAGAGTGAACCTCCGTTTATAGATATGCTCCATTATGTCGTATTACTTAATTGGAGGAGCATATGGGGTTTACCATCGCTTGTCTCGTGATACTTGTATAACAAGATCCCTAGATCACAAGTGTGTGTACTAAACTAAATCAGGATCTGGACGGAGTCTAAAGCTGGGTTTACATTATTTGCTCTACTCGCGATTACTGAAAGAAGGCGGACATTATATCGTGTTAAACAATACATAGTTACAGGGCGTCCATTTTTCGAGTCCCAGCAATTTGAACGTGCCATGATTTTCTTAAAGAAAATTCCCTCCCTTTTCATCTGTTCAGACCTACTGATATATATTTTTCTTCTCTATCCATCAATTTCAACTATCAACGATTTTTTAAAACAATCTTCGACACTTTTCATCCCCCAAAAGGCATGACAAATTAATGACGCATAATCTGCCGCAAATACATTACATTAACATGTCAAATCAGCCTCCAAATTAAGTAAATCGTGCTGCAGATTACACACACACACACTCGCGCGTTACATTATCATATTAAAATCTGCAAAGGCGCTTATGATAATGAAAAACAGCGGAATACCTTTAATGACAAAGCGTTTTTTCTATGTCTCTACAGTAGAGTTGGTAATCAATCTTACTGAAGCTTTGCCCTATTCACCGATAAAAAATCCTTATATAGACATTAAAATGGATTCAGAATAAATTTTAATACCAAGGTGGCTTTACGTAATGGAACACGTAAAGGCGGGTACAGACTAGAGCACGAACACCAACCAAAGGCGAAGCATTCGAATGCGGCGATTTATTAGTGTGTGTACAAATCATGTATCTTTCTCACCGCTTTTATACATAATAAAAAGACGTGCCATGAATTTGATGGCAAAGAGAACAACACAACTACGCGCCTTGTCTATTGGTTTTAATAGAACTGAAAGACAAATACAATGCTACCCCATTTTTTACTGCCATACGAAAACTATTATTTTGTTTATTATAGTATGGAAATTACACTATAGTAATCGACAATCCAGAAATGTTTCGTTTTATTGTTTTATTGTACTTTTTGACTCGTTTCCTTACGTCGTTAGTTTGTTAGAGCTGCTACATTTTGTATAATTTATTTATGTGCTTACTTTTGTCATAAATCTTATAAAGTTGGTTTATTGTCTGTTTTTGAGTATGGCATTTGGTCGTTTTCACAACGCAGGGTTGTAAATCGCCTACAAGGAACCAACTGCTACTTTTGTTTATAATCATGACTCGCAAAAAATAACAATAATATTTTTCTGGTCAATATTAAACACTTTTTAAAAATCCTACAGGAGAATTTTACTGGAAAAATTTCCGAGGACAAGGCGTAACTATTTTAAAGACAGTAAAAACGTATTAACTAATTAATTAGTTAATTAATTAATTATTGGCTTAATTATTCTTTGGTAATTATCAATTTAATAATGGGACACATTGACTGTTTCATCATGAGGCTATACTAAGTTTGTGAGGTGCAACATAAAAATGCCTAAATTACATTCGACCAGTACGGTTTTTGATTTTAATGTTAGAATTTGTTTGGCCGATTCTATTTTCAGTGCGATATCTATGTTTCGGTAGCCTAACTTCACACTGAATACGTTTTAATCATCTTTTGACTGCTTTATCTCGCCCTTAATGCTCAGTTTATAGCAATGTGTTGAACAGTAAAGAAATAAAAATAACAGTAAGTGAGCAAAGCACAACATTGGGCAGTTACCAACAAGCGGTTATTTTTAGTAAAATAAGCAAAGCGATTGTATTTCAAAAGTGAATTGACGATAATCTAATAAGTTTATTGTACAGTAGAGTCATTAGATTTATTTTTAGATGTATAAACTAGACAATAAAATAGCATACCGAATCCAAACTTTTGTTTGTATTTGAGCATTTAAATTACTGTGAATTCCATGACTACGAAAATACGCTGTCCCATGTTACTGGTATTAGTAGTAAACCTAACCTATGTATATATGTATTAACAGTAACAAAAAACATTTCAGAAGATGTCGTTACAAACACATCTTAACATAAATTATATTAATTAACATAAAAGGTTTGAAACGCTAGACAATATTCAGTCATTTAATTTTTCAGCATGAAAAGTTGATAATTCGAACTGTATTTTATATATTTTACCAGTTTTAGTCATTGCTAGATTCCTAAAAAACCCAACCTAATCTAGGTAACTGATTTTGCACTGGTCTGAAACACTCTGTAAGCAGTTGAATATATCATGACATGTATGATAGTTATGTAGGCTCTTGACAATTGGCTTTGTTCCATTACATACAAGCCGCAACGGAAGATCTATGAATATTTACTGCTGTTTACGTATAGAAACAATAAGAATGCAGTGCGATGACAGCGTAACAAAACACAAGTATGATAATATAAACTCTCTAGAACTCGTTAGTTATACTAATGTTGCTAGAACATAAACAAATAGCTCTTCAGAACTATCAAACTATTAATTAGGTACTGTTTTATTTATTATATTTTTTGAAATATCTACAGTGCCAGCAATGCGCACGCGCAATATAGCAAATGATTTCTATTACCCACGGAATTTCCAACTTTATTGTTTGTGAAATATACAACTTTTCACTGCGGTGCTCATAGAAAAAACTTGCCTTTAAAAATACACGACACCAGAGTTATATGTTAACAGTACCTAAGCTACTTAAAACTTATAATGCAGATGGCGTGTTAGTCGAGAATTTATGTTTTCATTAACCATATTAACTTTTCTCGTTAACTATCTCAGCAACACTTTCATAGAACGAAGAAACTTTTAATGGATCTCATTAAAATTAAAATTCAAATATTATTAAAATTCCATGCTGATTAATCCGCCAGAAATTGTTCGGGAATTATTTAAAATGTATATTTATCGTTAAATTTGTAGCATTGGACAAATTTTATTTTATTTGTTCTCCAATATTTACGAGAACACTGTCGAACTACATTATATTTAAACAAAATTCGTTTTAAAACAGCGTAAATTCAAATTATTTTATACAACACCAGGACAATTTAGTTTCACATGCAAATATAATTTTCCGTTATTTTTAAATCCATTTCATCCATCACATGGAAAATTAATCCCGCACAGAACAGACGAAACTAAACACAACAGCTGTTTCAACCTATTAGTGCCCATTCAAAACACATTTCGGTAAACCTGGACCTTCAATCACAATTTTCTAGCTGTAGAAAAAACAGATTGCTGAAGCTATAATGTGCTTTAATGATAATCGTAAATATACATATACAGGGTTCTTCAATGAAAACTTGACCTCCCCCCTATGATTGCCTATTCACATAATAATCATAATCATCACAATACAAATTTCTTCTTAACAAAATATGTAGTTAATGATAACTGCGTCCACGAGAAGGTAGAACGATATATCAAATTCCTTCCATATACTCGTGATTAGGCCCATTGAAACCAGATCGCGTGTCGTATCAATAATCAGATGATTTAACCTGTTGACATGTATGATCGATATTTCATTAATACAATGCTATATGCGTGTCGAGGGAGAAAACGTTGGCCATACGAATGAAAAAGAAAGACTTAAGGGATATATAACCGTTCGATACGTCGCAGTTAGACGCTTTGGAAAAGATGCCAAATAGCCTTAATAAAACCATAATGCGGTTTATATTTCAATAAATAAATATTTCCTTCAATAAATTCTAAACAGTGAGAACTTCTTGATTCGCAGATTATCATCACATTTTCTTCTGGCTGTCACGCTAAATAGTGTTGAAATAAAAAATAGACAGCCCAAGAATATACACTACTCTAAGAGCTTCCCTGTGAATTATTGTTTAGGAACTATAAATTTGGTTTTATTGTTTATCAAACTAGTGAAGACATTTAGGTTGTGTTCCGATATTATCCGCGACCAACCAGGATTTCGGTTAATCGAAATATTGGTAAACCTGAAAAATGTGTAATTAAGGAACTGGCTGGTTAATCAACATGGATGATGAATTGTTTTTATTGGGATTCATTCAACCTTAAATACCTTCATATTCCGTGCTTAACTATTACTCTAGTCTTCAGTCAAAAAATAAATGAAACAGCAGATAATTTGGTATATTATAGTAAGATATAAGTAGTTTATAAGTAGATATAAGTGTAGCTTTCAGTCGACTTGGTCAAGTGGACTACAGAATACAATACAGAAAAGTAGAATTTATAAATATTTATTATAACTCTTAACGCAAGAACACCACCCCATCTGCCTTCACCATCTAAACAAAATATAATTAAAATCGTTGAGAGAATTGATTTTTCTTCTCTCAACGCTAAAACCTAACCTGCTAACTCTTCGGTTGACCAATGCACCGCTCCCAGAGCACGGTCAATATTTTGACGTTTGGTTAACCTTTTTCAGGTGACCACAGTTCCAAAATTAAACAATTTTCAGGAATTTTTATTTAATGGAACGCTTAACCGGGATTTTGGTTAACCAAGTTTAATATCGGAACACAACCTTAAACTATATTTGGCCATAAAGCCATAAAACCTGTTATTTTCAAGCACTTTTACCAAGCTGTAGAGATAATATCTGTAGTTAACACTTTTTTGTTTTTTAAATTTGCACACCCCTATAAAGCTCTTAAATATAACAGTGTATATGTTACAGTAATAGTTGGAAATTCAGTAAATGCTAGCTTTTACTAGTTAATGCTAACAATTATCTAAACTAAATTTCACACTTTTACTAGTAAATCTTGGAAAACCTAATAAAAACAACATTTACTGACAGTAACTAGTAAGTAACCATCCTATCCTATATAACTTTTACTAGAACAGTTTAATAAATGATAACTATTACTAGTAAAAGTGCATTTAGATTAAAAAATATAGCTTTCACTAACCGAGTGGAGAAATTCGAGATAGCTAACTCTCCCTAGTAAAACTGTTAACATTTACTGTAACAGTTGTCAATTCAGTAAATGCTAGCTTTTACTAGTAAATGTTATATTTTAACGGGAGTTTTATACATTTAGAAAAACGCAATAAAAACATCATTTACTGACAGTAACTACTAACCAACCTATTCTATCCAACTTTTACTAGAACCGTTCAGTAAATGCTACTTATTACTAGTAAAAGTGTATTTGGATTAAAAATGTATAGCTTTTACTATCTGAGAGTAGGAAAATCCGAAATATCTTACTCTCTCTAGAAATTGGTAACATTTACTGGTTTCCAGCATTTACTGTAACAGTTATAGTAACAGTAATAGTTGTAAATTCAGTAAATGCTAGCTTTTATTAGTTAATGCCAGAAATTTCCTCTAAACCATTGGTAAATGTTATATTTTAACGAAAATTTTATGTTTCTACTAGTGAATCTTGGCAAAACCTAATAAAAACAACATTTATTGATAGTGACTAGTAACCATTATCCTATTCAACTTTTATTAGTCAATTACTAGTAAAAATGTATTCAGATAAAAAATATTTAGCTGCAGAGGGTAAGCAAATATCTTACTATCCCTTATAATTATTAACATTCACTAATCTCCAGCATTTACTGTAAAATATAACAAACTTTATCTATTTATTTATCGAAGTTCTACTGTTGCTCAGAGTTTGGTCGTTTAAGAGTAAATAACGTGAGCGCATATTTACTTTATTCTGTTTTGGATGTAATTTCTATTCACGTACTTTTGAGATATTTTCTCCAGATCCCTCACACACAACTTCTGGATTATAAATTTAATATTACTAGAGTACACGAGAAAATGTCTCGCTGAAGGATATAAAACCAAATAATGAATACTAAATAGCTCATTAACCAGGGTGAGCAATTTTTACTGTTATTGTACCCCTACTTTACATTATTCATTGCGAGTACTATTTTTTCCTGATTTCACCTAAAGAAATACGAAAAAAAATTGCACAACAGAATATTTGAATAAGTAAAAGAAAGTATACAGAAGACAAAATAATATTTGAACGATTAGAATTAAAAGAATACTTAATACAAACTTCTGGCTAACGTTTCCAACGTTATTTCAATACGCCTTGTATATCAGCTGGAGGTGATTAAACGCTGATTAGAAAATACAATTGCGTGGGATGTATAGGCAGAGGGAATTGGGAATTAGAGTAAAATTGTCCGATTTGGGGTGGCGGTGGGAAGAGAGAGAAAATATAAACAAGGTATCCTGCGGATCCGGAATTGCGTCCCATTTAGTTTGCAACAAACCAGGAACGTAACAATGTTACCTTCATTTGCCTATTGATGAGGCGGGCTGGATAATATTTGACGACTAAATGACCATCCGATATATCGTTTGCCAGTTCATCATTCACAGTAATAATCCACTTCAAATGCGTTGGGGGCTTGTTACAAACAGAATGTGGAATTTAAAGTCGATATAACTAGAAATAATTATTACACATAAGCTTAATTTAATATGTAGGTATAATATAATTGCAAAAACAAAAGCTTCCTTTGCCTAACTCAGGAGTCGAATAAAACTCCCCCTAATCGAACAAATAATAATAATAATAATAATAAAACAAATATTATAAATTATACTGGGATCTAACCATACAAAGTAATAAAACGGTAGTCCACGATATAACACTTCAAGATAAAATAAAAACGGTCTATCTTATCCATATGTCAATACCATCTGACCAGAACATAGCAACCAAAGTATACAGAAAAGAAAGAAAAATATCAGCAATTAGCAATAGATTCTTTCTATCATAGGCACGCACGCCAAGATGGTTGCCAGCCTACGAACAGACCTTAATATGCAAGTAGACAATTTATTTTACATAAATTGTCCGGCGCAATGGGGATTCGAACCCACTATAGTGCATATTCAATTGCATATTTAGCAATTTAAAATTTCTGACTGTCCACTAAAGTGACAATGAAATACAAGATCACAGACAAACAGTTCAGGCAAAAATTGTAAGTGAAACATATTTGGAAATTTTTGTGGAACATTTTTTCAGTATACTGTAGTATCCTCTTAAGGACTGACACATATTATCACATGTTACATGTCCGACGTTTCATAATTGTGGGTAGCTTAGTGCTGATACAAACTATAAGCTAAAGGGCTTATATATCAGTAGTAAAGAAATTCCCCGTTATTGATTGCCCCTTCTAGCCCTTATCTTTATAGCTGCCCGATCTAAATGGATGTCGTCCAAAACCTGAAATTCGGGACTAATTTCGTGTGATGTTTCGGTGACGAACCCACCCCTTTTCAACCTCGAGGCCATATTTCTTCCACGATAATATACTGTGACGACGTTACACCACCCTGGTACATGTTTCGATAATGTGATTATAGATTCGGAATACGATATTAACTAGCTTTCAAAGGCCTGATAGTTCGAGAGCTGGCAGACGTTTGACCTCTCAAAGGTCCTTATTCAAAAGATTCAATATGTATACACAGATAAAACTATTTCTTTAAAAATACCAAAACAACTGTGTTGCAACAAAATGTTATTATTGCAATTACAAAGCAAAGTACCTTAATATTCATCAAGTTCTTTTTAGTGAATACATATTAAAAACATAATTTACGATTAAAAACTACAGTAAAATTACTCAACTGAGTCAGTTCTTTCTTGTTATGTTTCTCTATAAATATTTTCTCAGTTATCTCTGCAAGTCAATTTGATGAAGGTATAAATTTTATTAATTTCTAAATAAAATCACTCTCTGTTATCTCGCTCTTTCCAGGTCTTCATATACCCGATGACATTTTAGTAATTAATAATAGCAGTTTGTTTCTAAAAACAGGTCTAAATAATAGTTAGAATATGAATTTTGAAATAATATCGTTCGTATCCCACTCCTGATGTTGTAAAAAATCTAACATTTAAACTAACTTTCAGCTGCCTACTTATTGATTTAAAAATCATCAATAAACCAGTCATAACCACTTAATACGTGAAGCTCTTGGATTAAAAGGCCTATTCCATGAACATACCAGGACGAAGATTCGTTTGATGATAGTTGCGAGGTGGAGCTTTCTCTAGACAGATGATGGATTCTTAGTGGCATTTAGCTAGGCATAATCTACAAGTTATAATATAGGCGCTTATACTTCGATGGCTTCGAATATTTCCGGTCAAATGCCAATGTGATCAGGAATGGGCAGCCTCCGGAGATTTCCTCTAGCCTTGCGGTCACCCTTTTCGTTCAGTACAAAGTGATGCGATCCTGTGTATATTCTACATGGACTGCTGCTCTCAGAATTACTGTAGCTGTTATTTAACGTGTTATATTTCAATTACACATAAGAATATTTAGATGGTGAAAAGGGCTTCAAAGCGATACAACTTTCTTACCATTTTCAATAACATTTTATCCAAATATGTAAAGATATATATAAGGCGTTCCATTTAAAACATATGCCTGACGTCATTGGTTGCACGAATCAGGAAAAGCTATATAAATTTTATTTCTCAATTTTCCAACACGTGTAATATTTTCAGTTATAATTTGGATTGCCGGGTAACAACAAGGGACCTTCTCCTTGACACACTCTGTATATACACTAAGTTGTTTGAAAATATAACAAAACTGACAAGACGTGGAATGCAGAACGGTAGAAAACGTACCTTATATGAACAATAATTAAACTGCTGACATTTTTGACGAAGGCCCGACAGTTTGGCGTATGCTACCCAAGCAACCATAAGGTAATTTTTTTAATGGAAGCCCATACGCAATATCTAAATTGGAGTCCCTGTTACCTCTGCGACATTTATTTAAAATTATCATACCACAACACGAAGCATCCCCAACGGTATCGTAACTAATGTTTGTTTGTCACAGTCCATAATAATAAATGTGTGTAAAGTTTATGCAAAGTTAATTGAAACCGGCTCTAGGCCACCAGTTTCAATCGTTAGACAATGAAAAATCATAAACTTTTTTGCTTTTTATATGTCTTGCAATCTCTGTCTGACAATTATTGTCAAATTGACAGTCAAATGCTTTGAATTAGATGCTGAAAACAATTACTCCACGGGCAATGTGCCCCGACTGGCATTGCATTACTTAGACATCTGTATACTTTATTTATACTGTGGCCGTCGTGACGATGTAAAGATACTATCCTTTCCTCCAAAATTAGTTATTGACAATGAAAAATGGGTATCTCAGTATAAGTAGGACACCTCTCTGGAGCGAAATGGGACGGATCAATTTAACGACTCGCATAACAAATGATGAAGACGAAAAAGTTTACCCAGACTCAGTGCCACATTCATAAATTACCTTAGGAATAACTAATCAGAAAACATATGCGTCGGCTTGAAAAATATATTTAAGTCAACGCCGATATCACATTTAAACTGGGATTTATTTTTTTTGCATTCTTTTCCGGGAATTTCGACAGATGAAATGTTTTAAAAATACATGCAAACACTCAAAACTATTTTTGTACCGCGTCAAGCATAAAAAGACTTTTATTTAACTTATTTTTTTTCAATAACGGACACGGAGATGAAAAGAATTTGTGATATACATAGTGTCTCAAAAGACAGTGGACATACTTGGAGAACAGGATGTATATCACATAAAAGTTACTCATCAAAAATGTCAACCGATACAGTTAAATAGGCATCATACAATTCCTTTTTAGGCGCCCCTAACGCAAGGATATTTTCATTTTCTGCGAGATTACATTTACTTAATGAGAAACAATTTTTCGGAAATTGGCAACCATTTCCCAGGGGCACACAATTTTGCAAAGTAGGAATATATTTTACTTAATATGCAATCAGACATTTTCTTATCAAGCTCAGGGATTGAAAAGTAAGAAAAAGGTCATAAGGGAAATAACCATCACTAAATTTATAAACGGCCAGTTCGGCAAGCGGTCTACAAGGAATTTCCCAGGTCAATCCCTTATAACCCTTACTCGTAATCTCGGCATACTGTCCTGATATTGAATATAGTCCAGGAACTAGCAGATTTCAACCACGCAGGCATCCAGGGATGCATAATATTAATATTAATAATAATAAAATTGTCAGCTAAAAACGTTATACTTGTACGTGAGAGCAACTAAACCGACAATGCCCTACTATAGTGACTATTCAAATAAATAATTTTGCACATTGCACATTTTGTACAACATACATTGGCTAGGGACCGTTGGTTGTCTTCACTTCGTAGGAACGTATCTTTTGCCTTCTAATCTCACGCTGTTTATTAATTTCAACTGAGAAAGAATCTGCCATTGCTTATTGAGACAGATTTGTCACTGATTAGCTCTGTGATTATCACTTTGACTTATCACCATGTTTATTCTAACAGAATTAAGGACGATTACCTCTGTGACTATCACTGTCATTGGTCACTGTAACTTATCACTGCCACTGGTCACTGTGGTTGTAGCTGTGACTGCCACTCTGACTTGTCATCGTGAGTGAGTTACTCCAATGGGATCATTGTGATAAATTACAGTGACGCAACCGTCACTAACAACGGTGATAGTGACATGACATGACATAGTGACACTCTGTGACATGACTTATTCGAACGGAATTATCAACTTTCACCGTGTTAGTCACAGTGATAGTGACAGCAATTATTATATTCGTCAATAAAGTAAAAGCCTGTTGCTTTGTCAAGGAACTTTAACGTAGTGCAAAAAAATAATGCAATATGGAATATCAGTCCTTCAGTTCTCAGATCTGTGCTGGCTCTCGGACTAATAGAAAAATGATACGATAGAGGAATTCACGTAGTACGCTGTGGCTATTATGTAAATTTTATTGATTATTGGGTTTGTTGTGAGGTGTTTGCTGTATGTTCAGTCAAGAGACAATACCTTAAATGAAAGTTGTTGTAAGGTCATGCACATGTCGATGACCCAATTTCACTGTAAACATTTTTATGCATACAATGGAGTTTTTTAACGAAAAATTTAAAATGTCACATGGTGGCTGTTGCAGATTTTCGTATTTTCTCAATTTGCAAGTACTTTCTCACATATATCATTCAATATACAGATGCCAATTATCTGATGCCAATAGTTTGCAAATTGCTGATTAGTTCATGAAAATCATCAAAGCAAGAATAATCAGTATTAGACTTGAGGAAGTGCAACCTCAACTAGTAGAAGAAGGAAGGTATATCTCGAAACCTATCATCGAAGGTACAGGGAAGAATAGTCTCTAAGTGAGTACGTACATGCACTTTCAAAAACCTGAAGACTGACTTTGACCACAATGGAATTATTCATCTGCAGTGTGTATATTTTGAAATAAATGATGTATTTTTACTAATGATACAGTAATACAACCTCCATAATCATTCAAAATCACCTAATAATAATAATATCTCTACCCCTCATTCTAATCACAAGGATTAGCCCGAAAGTCTGAGACTTGTGTGGGAGAGGGGGCGGCATACTATTATTTCGCGGGCCGCATTTGCGCCTCAGGAACGACTTACGTTGGTAGGCCCTAACCACCATTCAGTGCTGGAATGAGGGAAACCTGGAAAACCTCATTAGTTAGGGGGACAAGTCAAACATCAACTGATTTTAATCTCTCACATTAAGACCAAGTTGACATTCTTCCCATCCTAGGCCATCGCCAGGATGGTTGCCAAGCCATCCCTGCTAATAAGCCTTGATCTACGAGTAAACAATTTAATGAAAAATTGTTTGGCGGAGTGGGGATAATACACCTTTTATTTCTGGCTTGCTTTCATGACACGTGAAAATTAATTTATAATTTTCTTTCTTATGCATACTGTATTGGTGATTCCATATTCAAGCATCCCCTAGCGGAAAAAATTAAAATAGGAAGAGTAATGGTTATACAGGATGAGTCAGCGAAAAGTTTCATACTCGATTATCTGTCTATAGATTGGTTTCTATGGAAAATGCTCGGACGTAAACCTCTCTTTTTTTGACCATCCTGTATAAATGTCAACAATAAAAATAATTCCTTGGTTCCGATTCATCGAACATTTTAAATTTACCAATGCTTTGACAGATAATCGAAGATGGAACTTTTCGTTGACTCACCCTGTATATTAGATGCCCAATTCATAATTAGTAAACTTCCTACGTGTTAAAATTTAACATTATAAAGCGAGGAGTTGCCGGCTAGACAATATTTTTGTAGTTCTCCTGAAACTGTACTAAATTTTACATTTATTTTGGCTAAAACTGGTTTAGGTATCGGCCTGTCTGAGGGAGATATCAGAGCTAATCCGTTACAATTATTTAGGGTTTATCATGAAATATAGTCCGCTGAAGGATTGCTATAAATATAAGACAGAAGATATGCCCTTACTTTTTTGCACGAGCTGTGAAACAAACAAATAATATATATATGACTAACTTCCATTCATTATATAGAAGATTTCTTATACTTGTCGTTTTGAATTGCACATTCATATATTATGAGGTCGTCCAAACAAGATTTTTTACTTCATTTTTACTTATTATTTGGACCGACATAAACAATCATGGAGGTATTCATGGAACACATTTTTTCCTATACTTTCTTCATAGCAAAATATATACAAAATGATTTGACAAACTCGACCGCACTTGAAAACAGTTGTTAAGTTCCGAAGACAACTTCGAACAAGTAAAGATTTACAATTCAGCAACGTTTCAAAGCTTGTACAAAATGCATATAGATATACACCCATACCGTCAATTTGGTGCATTGGGTAGTAAAGAAATGTATCGCAAATATTCCCTCATTCAAATTTTAGGTTACCTATGTATGTGGCAAGATGTTAAGGAATCCATGGGGAAACGGTGGTTCAAAGCGTGAACACAACAAAGCCTTAGGCGCAAACAGAACTTGAACTTCTAAATTTGGTAAAGTTTTCTCTCTCTCCATTTAAATTCTCTCGCTCCTTTTAGGGGGCCCGACTGAAAGAGATTGCTGGCGTCATATACCTACAGGCGAAATTGTTTTCATTATTCCTGCCATTGCATAATAATCATTATCTTACCTACTAGTCGCCCATTTATTAGAAATAAATGGCCCTCTTTGTTCGAATTTTATATATGTACATTATACAGGTCATTTTTTAAAAGTAAGAAACTTTACGCTATATTATAACGCGGAAATTCCAGGATATTTTTTATAAAAATATGTCAGTAAGCACAAAGATAGTGTTGAAGTGAAGTGTAAAAAATATAAATTACTTTGTATTAGCTTTGGAATTTTACATAAAATGCATCTGAAACTTGTGTCTCAGACTAAATCAACCACCACCAAATATCTAATGGTACACCTCTAATGGTACTAATTCTCAAGATTGTAAAGCGTATGGGTCCATAACTGCCGCGCAAAGTACTATAACGTATATTTTTAACGCGGTAATACCAGATTATTTAATTTAAATATATTTTTCATGTACAGGGTGTCTCATTTTCGATGGTTTAATGGCGTATCCCAGGTAAAATGGTGAAATCACATGAAGTGACAAAATGGAACATGGCATTGGTGGTGATTATGTGACCTTAATAAGAAAATATTCAAGTATTTTATGAACGTAGTCTATCGATTTTTGTAAGTGGAAACCAGTGGCGTACGGTTTCCTACTTGCAGATGAAAGTTACCTAGCGAGCACAACGAGAATGGGACACACTGTAGTACATACTTTTTCTACAACAAATACTTGGTTAGAATAATAAAATACGCTTCTTTACTGATAGATAAATATTTTCTTGTTGCTTGGTAATATATTGTAAATCGACTGAGTGTGCACTGTAGAGTTTTTTGTTACCCATTTAATGTCTCGCGACCATAAATCAAATCGACAAAGACAGCAAAATCCTTTATTTCCGAACAATAGACCGCCCAGAGAATATAGTAGACGGTGCTAAATTAGATAAACTAGCTTCCAGCTGTATCTTAGCTATATGATGTTTAGGTATGTTTTGTAGTTACCAGATAAACAAATGATGACCTACCTAGTTTATTTAATTATTATCTATAATCAAATATTTTCATAACCTTAAACAACACTTCAACAATCAACGATCTTACGAGTGATATTCACAGTTTAATGAGTTGTATACAATTGTACACATACAATAAGTTGTTTACGTGAAGACGCATGGGAAACATTCAAGTATTTATTGTATAAAATAATGTACAAAAAATAAAATAAATACTTCTTTCTGGTTAATAAGGAATCGTTAGGATACCTTTCTGGGACAACCCTTCTAGGCGCCCCTTATCCACGCCAATGGCCAACTGTATTGTCTTGAGTGTACATAAATTGAGACTTTGTTTACAGGAATGACTTTTAGTTACGACATAACTATTTCAATATTAGGTGTTTACCTCTAAGTGATAATTAATTAAATTACATTCTTTATTATGAATCTGAGTATATTCTGTGTAGAAATCTATTAAGTATAATTAAGTCCTAGACTGTTAATTAATCATTTAACAGGCGTAGGTAAAAGCATTCTCTGGGGAGCTTACTACAGGACTGGCCGAGAAAATTAGATCTATTCTTGTCAGACTTTTTGCGGATAATTAAGAGATTTTGCTATTGGTTAACTTAATAACACCGGTTAGTGAACCAGAAATAATCTACCAGTAATTTCAGTATTTAGTTAAAATACTGTAGTTTATTAGAAATAAACTCAATAGAGATATTGAGATGATAGAGAAATTTAAGTGAGACTTATACAGGGGTATACACAAAATAAGTGCAAACAACGAAAAATATCAATAGAATATCTCAACACTATACCACAAGGATTCCCTGTGACCTGAGATTCTATTCTGAAACGGACAGTGCCGTAGTGTCTTAAATACTAGTAGGTTCGCATCGAATTGTTTCTTATGCGTTGGGTTTAATAAAACATTTTATCCAGTTTTTTAATTGTGGAGCAATCAGACAAAACCAGATAAATCCATTCTAAACTTTTTTGAGTTATTAATTAAAAACGTTACTCTACCATGGCGTGATATTTAAATAAACCATAATTGATGCATCCTACAGAGCTGTATTATGATACAGCTCTGTAGGATGCATCGGATGAATCAATCCGTGGAGTAGTGGTTTTCAGCATCTTTCAAAAAAGTATTTGTTTTATTTCATCAAAAAAACATATTTTTTTCAAAACAAAACGGTAAAAATACTGTGCGTTTCACGAAGTTGTATCCCGGATTGGAATGTTCGGATTGTCAGGATTCGCTGGCAAATCCTGTGCGAGACTGGCACGCTCGCTTAAATCACACCACCTCAATTTGTAGCGGTCCGTAACCGAGATGTGCCAATGCATTGAATTTAACTAATAACATGACGACGCTCCATACGTTGGAGATATATACTAACATTCCAATTCGGGATACAACTTCGTGAAACGCACAGTATAAATTATTTAGTTACGTCTATGCAAAAGCAATAAAACATCCTCGAAAATACGTGTCCCTTTTGGAACCGAGATCACGAATCCCCCTGTAACCACATCAAAGGTATGCCGGCTGCGAGATATCCTTCTGGTTATTTATTTATTTTTGTGACTTTACCCTGAAATGAACTACTGTAATGAAATTAATGGAATTATTTCATAGGATTTTATTTACTTTACGAAATACACAGCATAAAAATGCAGAAAAATACAAATTTCTAAATGCGTTTTAATGTAAACAAATACCGGTGATTAAAATATAAAATGGTGAATTATTACGAACTCGGTACTCTGTGGATTAAAAATCATCAAGATAAAAAAGCGTAATTAATATCCACACACGTGTTCCTCGCTTTTTCATTTATATAATAACATTTATGCGCATATAATTATACAAATTGAATATAACAATTATGAAAATTAAATAACTCACGGTTTTTCATACCTCGTACTATAACTCTTTAATATTTTTCAAAATATAATATAGAATGCAAGACCTAAAAATGAATCTCGTAGGTCTTCAAAGTATAAAAAGATCAACAAGAATAGAAGACAAAAGTAGATAACAATTTTCTAAATCTATCGTATTACGTAAATTAACAGGCTATATGGAACCGCCTTGTAACTTTGTAATTTTGTTATTAGTAATGCATCAGAAAGTTGAATGCTTTATTTTTCGTTTTGTAGTATTACCGAGCTCATTATCAGCCATGCATATATATCACAGACTGTTTTGTAAACATGTAGAGAACCAAATGCTAATAAAGCATTATTTGTTGTTATTTCAAATTTACACAGCAAACTCAGTTTATAATAGCTGCACAATACCTGGGTATTTGCGTTTTAACACTCGATGATCAGTAAAAGGTTACTATGCTTACTCCGTTACAACATATTTCTTTATTTAACGTACTTAATGCTAGACAAATAACGCTGTTTACTCGTTAAATCTGTACTTATTCTGTTTATAAACGCATTTTGCACAACCATCATAGCGCAGGCAATCAAATTTCGGTATAACCCACACAGAATGTTTTTCCCGAAGCTGAAGAGTTCCAATGAACTCTGTTTTCTGTGAGACAAAACAAAGGGCCGTGATTTTGCCATGCACAAATTCCTATCAGAGTAAATGAAGTATTTTCAATTAACAAGGCATTTACTAGATGGCAAATTGTTAACTATTCCCCCTAAATGAATAGATACCGTCTCAAGGAGCTAATGTTTCTTGTTTATCTGCTTCCATGTTAAAATTCTGCTTTAAAGCTAAGCGTAATAATTTTCCCTCCCTCGCATTTATGCCCTTCCTTGGTAAGTGCTTGCATAACGTAATAAAAAAATGTAAATGTAATGCGGTATAGTCCAAAATAAATGTTGCCGCGACGTTTTAAACATCGTTATCATTTGATAAATAAATCTAATAACGCGGGGCACTTGCTTCAGTCTATTTAATTTCTTGGTACGTTCAAAACAAGAGAATAAAACAAGACGAGAAAGTATATTGATTTTAATTGGTTGTTCACAGATGGACAAGATATTTTTTTAACAGGAAACAGTAGTCTACGCACATCTAGAATATACATCTACAAATGATGCACTTTGCATATAATACAGTGTGTATTTATGGAAAAAAATTCAAATTTTTTTTTTATTTAGATTTAAAAAAAACGCAGAATAATTAGAATATTTAATCTCAACTAAAAAAAAAAAATTAATTTTGTTCCTTCATTTTGGGACACACTATATACAGGGTGCTTCAAATTCGATGCAATACATGGGGATCTCAGAAACGGTAAGAAATACGAAGTCGGTTAAATGGAGGCAAAGTTGCGAATTCAGGGGGGCAACATAATGGTGAAAAGAGATCAAGGCTAACTTGATTAGTTTTCGAAATATTTTGGAAAAACCGAAAATTTCGATTTTCGTTTTTGTTTTTTTGCGGGCCTGTTTGATTAAAAATTCCAGGTCCGTATTTAAAAAAATTAAGTTGATGTTGGTTTCCGGGAAACGAAACGTTTTTCGGAAAATTCACTAACACCATTCGAAAAAAGGCAAAAAGTTGCTATAGAAACGTGCTCTTTATTTTTGAATACCTCATCAAATAGGCCCGCAAAAAACAAAAACGAAAATTAAAATTTTCGGTTTTTTCAAAATATTTCGAAAACTAATCAAGTTAGCCTTGATCTCTTTTCACCATTATGTTGCCCCCCTGAATACGCAACTTTGCCTCCATTTAACCGACTTCGTATCTCTTACCGTTTCCGAGATCCCCATGTATTGCATCGAATTTGAAGCACCCTGTATATTGTTAATGGTACACATTTATTTGTTATGTTAAAATTTCTGTTCTAACTTTCTAGACATTATTTTCAAATATTTTCCTAAAAATACTTCATCAAAAATTGTCTATACATTAATATAATGCATTAGTCTTAAAAGCAAACAAGCGGTATAATAAGAATATATAATTTAGCAAGTTCAAGATACTTAAGTCGTATTTAAAATTAGCAATTCTTAGAATTCTAGATGTATCTCATTTAAAGTGTACTACGTAGTTTTAAACGAGTTACTTCCTTTTGTTAGTCCGAGTTAGTTCCTCCTTATTTCCTTCCTCGTAGGTCTTTGAGTCAGGAGTATAGCATTACAGATATAATAGCCATTTCATAGTTTCTAACATGATCTCAAAAACTAAATACGTTAACTGTAAAATAAATAAGGATTTACACGTTTTGAAACATGGAAACATCTTGTATTTGAAAAAATAAATTATTTTAAATTCCTGATGAGAAAACTACACCTCGAAATATCAGTAGCTGCATTTGCTCCACTTTTTTTCCTTGTCATATTAAAACCTTTTATTATAACTTTATCCACTACCCCTCTGTTTAATGTTAATGAATATAGTTGCTTTTTAGTGTTTGCAGAACGAAACACGAGCGATATTAATCATTGTAATTAATTACATTGAAAACTATCCAATTATATTTCCGTTATTCTGCGAGAATATTCATTTTTTGCTATTTACTTTTGTTGAACAAAAGCTAGGCAAGGGTAGGTGTACATAAAAGTTCCATATGATTGAAGTGAACAGACTCTTTTATGATTATTCACATATGGATGCATGCCACTAAGCAACTAAAGTGCAATGTGCAGTATACTGCACTGCACAGTGCTACAAAACATGTAACAATTCATCGACCACCGACGTATGTTGTTTGTTGTTGTTGTTGTAAAATCCGGAAAACATTTGAAAGAGCAATAAGCAATTTACTGTGAAATGGACCATCAAAATAAACTGCATGCCAGTGGCAATACGCTTTTTTATTGTAGGATTTATGCCGCCTCCCTGAAAATCTGCATGGGATCGAATTTTACACCATATATAAATATAAAAACTTTATTTTGATACCAGAAATTACGTGCTTAAGTGAACAATTTTTCACGTCGCGGGAGTTGTAAAAGAAAGACAAAGAAAATGCATAAAGAACGTTTCAGTGGTGCCTCAAACTCTTCAATCTACATGGTGATTCAAATTTTTGAGTTGATTTTATTAGTAAGAACAATTGTATATCTAGTATTAGAGACATTAACAAACATTTTTCTTAAATGAATATTTAATTTTATATTTTGCTGAATACCTTAACATTGCCATGGCCTCAGAAATACGCCGATCTAAGATTTGATGGATTTATTTATCCCTTACAGTAAGCAGTAAGGTAGATATGCGCAGAAAAGTCAGCCAAAAGAGCAATGTGCTAAAACAGGTTCTGAAGATCTAGCCCTTATAACCTTAAAATGTATATATAATATATTATATACATGCCCTATCAACAGTTAGCTTTTATTCTTCGATCGAGCCCATAGCCGCAACTAAAATATACTTGCACAAAACCAGACGAGTGTGTAACAGCGATCTTAAAAACCATGACTCAACGATAAATTCATCCGCTTCATTCATTTATTTTTTATGCTAATCTTAATCTGAGATAATTCGTATCCGTCTTGTAATCCCTCTAAAAATATTTGACCCCCAAAATTCATCTGTATACACCGTGCGCCAAATTGCATACTTTTCCCGATTTGTTTGTGAGTACAAAAAACAAATATTTAATTTTGATTACATGATTGGAATGTGGCGGAAAATTAAAGCTAGTTTATCAGTCAATTTCAATTGTTAACCGATCTCAATTTACTTTGAATATACGCTTGCGTTCTTTTGGTATCTTGTTAATTAAAAAAAAACTACGAGTTAGGGAATGCTAACGAGAATATCACAAACACAAACGTTAACAGCTCCATCATTATTAATACCTAGTCCTTTGTAATGTTTCATGTTAATTACGTTATTTAATAGACACACGAAGACTAGGATTCCTGCGTAGGAAACCTGAAATTCAACTGTTTTAATCTAATACAAGAGATGTATAAATATAAACATATTACACAAGTTCGCCGTCTTAGAACTGCAGTTTAATTAGAAATTAAAGTAAGCCTTGGAACTTTAACATACCCGTTGTTTTAGAGCATCTCGTTTGAGGTTAAACAGAGAGGGAATACACGAGTGCACAGCAAGTAGGGACTTAAATCTATGAGAAGTGTTAACTTTTTTATTTGTCTACATAATAATAGCGGGCCGCCCCTAGCACACAACGAAAAAAATAAGTTATTTTCACTACTTTAATTTTTTTCATAACTATTGCAAAATTTTCAACACAAAAAATATTTTCTATATATAAAAAATAAACGCAAAATAACAGAAAATTTAAAGACACCGAAATACATACAAAAGCTAATACTGTAACTTTGTTAGTTATTTTATTAAAAATACATGGATGTGAATCATACTGTGATCCTCTACATCTGTAAATAGATAATAAAACGTCTTTTCCACAGTTCTCCGAATCTTTAACCTCGAAGTTTCCTGAAAAGCTATCGAAACAGTTTGATTTGGTATCGTCAGCGCAATCATTTCTAAGAAAAGTACCCATATATGTCTTATACGGTTAATGTAATGTGATACTGGTCTGAAACACAGATCCAAACTGGTTGTCAACTATCTAGTAGCACTTCCCATAGATAAAGAGGGTATAGATCGCTGACTCTCTCAGTCAAGAATTTCTTCATGTTTCTAGCGCCATCTCTACTTACCGGCAAAAAGTTAACAAAAAATCGGCGTAGAAACCATTACATTTAAAAGCGGACGAATGGCGGGTATTTTAAATTATTGATAATATATCATTCGTATTTAAAAGCAGTTATATTTGTATGTTTCCTTATGATTTGCTATAACTAATTGTTGTTAATAATTAAAACCATTGACAACAATCATAACAAATCATGAAGAAACATATAAATATATGCTGCGTTTTTATATGGGATTTCATATTCTAATGTAAAATAGGTACTTTTAACTAACACTCACTTTAAGAGCTTTAAATTGATCTATCAAATTTTTTGTACCTTTATACCATAGTTTAAAGTGTGTTTTAAACAATACTTATAGCAATTAAGGCGATCTTTAGTCAAACGTTTCAATCTGATTGTCAAATCCGGCGAATATTTTGATCAGTTCACTTCTTGGGATAATAATAAAATAATATTTACTAAAACACATTTTATTCACATTGCATATAAGGAATGAAGTGGAATTAAAGTAGCAAATAATTATGCTACTCCTATAAACGTATAAATCTGGTACTATTTCAATTTTACTTCTTACATCGTTTTAAATATTTATTATATGCTAATTTGACAACAGTATCTTTCGGAAACTTTGCACATTTTATAATATTTACCTGCGACTAGTATT
The DNA here is from genome assembly GCA_963924545.1 of Pogonocherus hispidulus. NCBI lineage: Eukaryota > Metazoa > Arthropoda > Insecta > Coleoptera > Cerambycidae > Pogonocherus > Pogonocherus hispidulus. The sequence continues at coordinate 133,276 of OZ004701.1, forward strand.
ATCAGAGCAAGGAACACAACACCGTTTCATTGTCTTAAACACAGGTCATAAAACAAGAGCTTAAAAAATTTAAACTTTAAAACACACAAATCACAGAAATAGTACCTATATAAATTGAAAAAATAATCAGAAACGAAAAAAATATGGCGTCAATCAGAACGAAATCACAAAAATTGATCATTACAAGTCACAAGACGACAAAACCCAGGCTAGCCAACCTTAGCTCACGTTGCACGTTGCCAACCGGTAAAATTCTAAATACCTGATATACAGCGCCATCTGTGATCACCGAAGAAAATGAAGATGAGTTTAAAACCTCAGATACAGTGCCCATCCCCTGGCACTTCCGTTCGAAGAGAATTCCAAACTACACATCGAGTATTGTAGATAACGGGGGTAAATGTAATTACATCATATTGTGCCGATATGTCTTTAGGGGCGTCCTCAATGGGGACATAAGCATATTATTAACGTTAAGAGGTTAAAAATAAAAAATATATACATTCATGTGGAGATATATACACTTATATCTATAGTATACTTAATGAAAAATACATGGTGACTGAGAAAGTTGACTGCAGGGAGAGAACCAAACAGATAATATGACAATCCTGGCAAAATCAAGAAAAACCGATAGACTAGTGAGACTTTTAGAAAGAGACGGTGCAATGATGCGTGAGGTAATTAAATGAAGATAAAATGGAACAAATGAAAAGGTAAAATAAAAAAATAATGACAAAGATAGCTAAATGTAACGCAAAGCTAGCAACAAACTAATAGCGTATTCCTTGGAACAACTCACAATTCAATATATTTTCTTCCTCCTCACCCTTTATTATCGAGCTAGAACTTTTGTATTTTAGATATCCCCTTGTTGTAATCTCTGACTACGCCATTGTATGTATCAAAGCAAGTATCGAGTTACTTGCTGCAAACGTCCATCCGAATTGACCAGTACTAACGGGATATAGAAGACGTAATAGGAATAATAATAGCTGTATGTACAGCTTCAATAAAATGTAGACAAACATGGAATACTAAGAATGGAAACTGGATTTATCATCACACCGGATTTAATAAAATAATAAGAAATGTTTTTTTTTTTAATTCCAACTCTTGATCGCCCGCTGGTAGAATTATTAGAGGTACACCCTCTAATCTGAATCTAATATGAACTATCCATAATTTGTCTTTTTTATGATCCAAATAAAATGTTTCATGTGGAAAATATTTAAATTATAAATTAAGCTCAAGGAAGGGTCACACTAAGCAATATTTTATGCAATAGCTTTATAGAATAATTTCTGATTGATGGTTTTGGGGTGGAAATTTTCGTTAGTTGATGTAAATTCTCGAGTTTATGGCAAACGATTTCGTGAGGTACGTCAATTTTGTGGTGAAATACGTCGTTTTGCGTTTAACATGGATAACCTACTTGCCAGATGTATACTAGCGATCCAACAGAATATTTCTCATAAATTTTGTTTAAGATGTGCTAAATTTTGCACAGGGAATACACACTAGCAGGTGATACAATTTTTATAGTTTGAAACAGGGAGATAAAACTAGATAATATATTTCCTAAAAGAAACCACATTTAACACCGTTAAACCACGGCCGTCTTACTAACAAAATCAGGACATAATAATTTATTTAAATAATTTAATTTTGTATCATTGAAAATACAATTTCTAAAAACATTAATGTTGAGAGTTACTTGAAACGCTAAACATTTAGACCCAAAAGTGGCTTATATAGTCCTCAGTTATGTGACCTTGAGAAATATGTATATACACAGAGAAGATTGTTTATTTGGATATACTAAACTCTTTGACTGATCTTTATTTACTTCATTGTTTAAAATAACCTAGCAACTATTTAATATACAACATCGTATCCCCATAAAGGAATTACCATTAAAAAAACATTTTAGTTTTAATAAAACGTTTTCAATTAATTCAGTTCCCTAAAATCAAAGACATGTTTATAAGAGAAACAACTAATTTGTTTAAATTACACTTAATTGCACTTAAAAAATTGTTTTCTGCGTGTGTGCTAAATAAATAAAAATACATGAAATTACGAATATGTCCATGCCAAGTGCAAGCAAAAAACGAAATATTATTCTATGTATAGATTAGTTATATGTAAATTTAAAATTTTCAATTCCAATTTTGTATTTAATTGCTGAATAACTGACATGTTTATTTCAGTTATTCAGATATAAATCAAACTAATAGTACTTATAATTTCAACTTCACTTTATCTGTTACCGTTTCGGGGACCTCATAGTGACAAACGAATATGTTCCACCCTATATTATGTTCATCCAATAGCATGCTCCATTCGAATTGCAAGAAAAATTTCAATTATTGGTCCAATACAGCCTCAATAGCTACGGTTCTTATAAAAGCACAAGAGTAATATGATTGACTGTCATTCAACAGCTGGCAAACATCATTTCAGGTTGTATTTTATTTTCCCATCGTACCTACCTCAAAGAATTTTTTTTATTTCTGTTATTATATCGAGCAAATTGAAAACACTACGTTAAATGTATCCACTGAGGAAGAAGAGCAGTTCTCTAATAGCGCCATTCCCGAGAAATACGAAAGGTTGTGTTTGCCTCTTTCAGTTTACTGCAAAATATAACACGAAAAAATAGTTCCAATAATCAACCGATTACATTTGGATTCACTAACTGCAGGTGGGTTTCGAGCTTGTTTGATCACATCAGTACATAAATTACACTATAATATAATACCACTATACTCAGCATAACATGGCATGATTTCATTTAACGTAATAAAAGTGTACCTACCTGTTTTAAACTTTAAGACCCGCATATTTAAATGAACCTAAACCACCAAAGACAATATATTTAGATTAAAATTACTGATCAAAAACTAAATATCTGAATCATAGCTTTTACAGATCACTTCAGAGTACTTACATAAAGCTTTTAGATGCCATTAAATATATTGTAATCTCTTCTTTGAGGTACAACAATATTGGGATTAAAGACGAGGTCCCTCTATTATAGATACCTACCTTTGATAATGTTAGTGTCACTGTATTCAGACAGATTCGGTTAGAATATGTGTATGTAGGTACAATAGGTACAAGGGTAGGTAGGGATAATTGAATGAATGTATTTATTCAGTAAGGTCTAAAATCCCTATATTTTGGTATTATATATTTATAATGTTCTACAATCGATGTTTTGTATTTATTTTGAAAAATGCTTTATTACGGTCAGAACTCAAACAATTTTAAAAAATACCTTTTTCCATATTGCAATCAAAATTTCCGTCCTAAATAAATGTTATAATTTTAAAAAAATACGTATATTTCTCTTCTATCTGCGCCATTAACTTTTTATAAATGTTAAACACGATACGAAATATGACAATATGCGTTGGAAAGGCGTTTTTTAATTTTAGATTAATTTACAATTTAAATCTAAAGATAGCGATGCAGAATTTTTAAAACTCTGCCATCCCTGCTCGTTAAGGATTGTTTTAAATTATACGCGGGTTTGAAATTTCCGTTTATACCTAACTTCATTGCTGCTACAGAGTACCACTGCTAAATATACTAAAGCTGTAGGAATCGGCAAGCGCAGCGTCTATTCTACGGCTGACGACACGACGCTTTCAAATTAGAAATAATATAGAATTTAATTTCTTAATAACTACGACATCTCTGTGCTTTAATTAATTAGTTCGTTTTCTGAAGAGAAGCTAGCTGCTTGCCATTTGATTTATGTCTGTCTGTATTCATTGCTTCAAAACACACTAATAAACACGTATATCAAGTTAGCAAGCAACTTCTAGCAGACTGCAAAAAACTATTGCAGATTTTGTTGCTTTTTTTTGTTGGTAGTTTGTTACACTGAAATAAATGTAACTTAACCCATTTCCGAAAAATCTACAGTTTGCTAACATGGACTTCAAGTTAGCAGTCTTCTCAACCTCGATATGTCGGCACCTGATTCACGTACAGCAATGGAAAAATTGTCAGAATTTGTTACTTTAAAGGTACTTTCATAATCCATGGTCATATATAATTGGAATTCTGAAAGTACTTAGAAAACACTCTGTTGCACTCTGTTAAACGTCGCTTGGCAACTTGATATACGTCTAATAAACAGTATTTGTCCAGATTTTCAATCTACACTTTCTTCTTCAGATGTCTACTTTACTATCTCCGGTAAATTATTTTCCTTCCTTAAGGATCATCCCATCTCGACAGCGACAGCGCTGGGACTGCTTGGAATAGCATCCTGATTGCCTCCGGATGACACGTTGGGTGCAGCTGGATAGCATCCTGATTAATCTCGGATGGAGTCCCGATTACTGATGAATTAGTTTGACTTGAATTCAGGTGCTTGAATCATTTATAGGAATTACTATATAGAAGACAGTCCAAAGAAGCTCTAAAGAAATAAGCGTATGAGAATATGGGAATGGTTCTAAGAGAATATGGGAAGATAGATTCATGAGTTCCTACACTGGAACGCCTTGGTTATTGGGCCGCAATCAGAAGACTCTGAACCAACTGGTCGTAGCACACTTAGAACTCTGATAAGGGTAAAGGAAGATTCTAGTTGCCTGGAACGTCTCTTTAGTTTTCACTACTCACCAAAGCACGATGTGTTTGGTATCGTGGGAGCGCGATAAGGTGGGTTATCTCACATGGACTGATGTCTTGACATTCATTAGAGGTCAGATGGTACAAAGCTGAAGTAAAGGCATGATTTTATGCGAGGACTACCCGATGTGCATCCAGTGTATTTCTAATTCATTTGTAGCTAGGTAATGCATTTGCGACTGGAATAGTATAGAGAAATGGTTCTATCAGGAATTGACGTTATTCTCCTAGATAGATAAATAATGTGTTTTGTTAAAACGGATTGAGCGATAGCCTGGTGCAAAGCAAAAGAGTTTTATTCAGTTGTTCTTTGTATTCTCTGTATAAAGCCCATAAATTGAAATTGAATCCTAATTCAAAGTGACAAAGAGGATAGATACATTATCGAATACAAATGAATTAATCATTTAAAATACAAGAAGAATGCTAGATTTCCATTAATCTAGTGTACAATTTTGTTTCCCGCAAATGCTTGAAACTTATTTAATTAATGTTGCATAATTTTGGAGCTGGCAGTCGCGCCATATTTTTATGACAACGCGTTTAAAAGCTTAGCACGTGATTTTCAGCTAAAGGGACTATTTTATGCAGTCACATATAATACCGTTCTCATGCGAAGGAAAATTAGGTTTTTGCTGGTTTAAACACAACTTCAGATGTTCCGATAAAAATATCTTCAATTATATTTTGATAGATATATACAGATCAAAAGAAAATAAATATAATATAATCTCTGTAATTTCTGTGTGGTGCATGTTCATGATTACCAGATTGGGATTACCAGATTACCAGGAAACCAGAAATATTCAAATTAAATATTCAAAATGTAGTATCAAGACAAACTTTTAAAGTTTGTCTTGATACTACATTGTAAAAACACTGTATAATATGCAATAAAATAAGTATTTGATAAATTAACTAATTTCATCAGTGGTTTTTCAATTTTATACAAAATTGTGTATTATAAATCATATTCATAGTGATCAGTGCATGTTGTGACATTTTGACTTAAAAGTGTCATTTGACCATTTTTTATCATACAAACCTTCTACTGACGACGAGTCGAGGATCAACTGGAAAAGTTTAGAAAAAAGCTAGTAGTTAAGTGTTTAATTTATTTTAAATTTTATTATAATAATTATTTTATTTAGACATAATTCAAAATATGATTTGTAATTTTACACAATTTTATAAAAATCTGAAAAACCACTGATAAAATTTACTTAATTTATCAAATTTTTATTTTATTGCATATTGTACCTGCAGTGTTTTTTTGGGGCAAGCTTTAAAAGTTTGCCTTGATACTACACTTTGAATATTTAATATGAATACTTCTAGTTTCCTGTTTTTTATTATTTTACATGTGGTGGAATCCCAAAAAAGACTACGATTACAATGAAATATAATACAGATATATTTTTTAATATTCATTTTGTACAGTCAATTACAAAGGAATGACCTAAATATTGGATATTGAAATATATATAACATAATAATAGAGTTTCTCATTTCTGAGCCAGAAAATTCAGATATTCAAATGAAAATAAGTTTAAAGTATTGAAAAAATCGTATATCATTAAGAAACAGCATTATTAGTTATGATTAAACACCACAGTTTATTTAGCAGGTCATCTAGAAAAAAATATCAATCCATTAACAAATTCTAGCCTGTATGTAACCTCCTTTGTGGAAATAAATTCCCTGTAATATTAAACAAATTCCTGTAAATATAAATGAGATTTAATAGCGCGAAAAATGTAAATTAATTAAATTAAAATACTGTAATCTCTTCAGCCACTCTGCTCCAGGCGAAATCCATTTACAGATTGTTTTTAATGTGTTTTCTTTTACGCTAATATTAGGGAACGGAAAATATACATCCAAAACTGTGAATACTAATAGTTTTACTTCCTTCTTGTCTCCATTACGTAGAATTCTAGCCTGCTTGCAAGCTACCGAACAACCGGAAATTAAATAAAAAAATATTTTACACTACTCTCCATGAACAACCTATAAATACTGTTTGATATAATATAAATAAATTTACTGAAAATACCATACGTTTTAAAAAGTTGTTAACTAGTTACTTTATTTTTTTTCGTGTGGAGCTTCACAATCGTTCTATCTTACGTAATTTTAAATTGTTAGCCTATCACTATCACAAGGGAAATGATTCTTTTTTTACGTTAAACACTGCCTTTCGCGGCATAAATCACGAAGATAATTTTAAAATTTGCTGATTTTTTTTACGTACAATCTTTCCTCTCCGATTATTCTATTTTATTACATTTTTTATGGCCCCCGTCTCTACATATGTTACCTTTATGATATTTTCATCAGATAGAAGCTTAACGCTTCTCCCGACATTAGTTGTTTTTAAAATGTCGGGTTATGTGGCAGTTAGAAGCTTCTTTGGGATATTTTCAAGCTGAACGGAATTATGAAAAGTCGATCATTCCTGTTTTAACCTCATTCAGGGGTAGTTCGGTATGCTTAAATTCATATCAAGTCGAAGTAATGTCTTCCGTACCCGAGCATTGTGCCAGGGGTGGTGAGACATGTGTGTGTATATTCTCTCCGGAAAATATTAAAACTCAAACAAAAGAGAGTATTTAAAGATCAGCGCGTCCGATTTATTTAAGAAAATACAACTAATGTTTTAAAAAGCCAGTGGCGCAACAAGACTTGATAAAAATAATCCAAAATATATAATATAACGTAAAGATTCAAAAAAAAACAATAATGATAAATATCAATTGTATAAATTAACTGTCTCTATACTCTATACTCTATACATTGTTTCTTCAAACAATCTTGTATTTATATTTATTGCATAAATATTACTATTAATTAATTGTCAAATATCAATTTTGACGTACGAAGAGGACGTAATACTAGAATCAAAATATTAGTAATACTTGGTCAACATATAAACATTTTTAAGTTGATTTAGAGGTCAATGAGCGAGAAATACCACCCAACCACATAAGTACCTACGCCGCTGATGAAACTTCTGCCGTATGTACTTTTAACGAATTTTCGCCTTTTGCAGTCTGAAGTGTATCTCTTTTGTGCTTCAAATAAAGAATTAAAACAACATTACGGCTAACTCTGCAAACAGAATCCATTAATTTTTAGCATGTGGGTAAAAATAGGCACTTGATGTTTTTAAATATGATTGATACGCTGCAGGCAAATAATTTTGCCTGGATTTTTTAAATTGCGCTTTCCTGAACATTGTACAGTACACGGCTCCGGCATTTGAGTTGAAATAAACCAGAATTACTGATATATAAAAGGATTAGATTGCCCTTCAGTAGAATGTTTATTATATACAGTCAATATAACGTTTTTATGATGGTGCACTGACCAGCAAACATCAACAAACATCGCGCTGCATCATTGTCACACTTAATTCTGAAATTTCTCCATCTAATTCGACAATAGTATATAATTGTTATTTATATTTGCATATCGGGAATGGATAGAGCATGTCTCTGTTCAACTCATTGAAAATGGTGTTTGTCTGTTACAGATTTCATCCACCACCTGACCAGTCCAGGTGCGTAGCACGGTTTGGGCACTTCGTGCGCATTTTTATTCGTGTTTTTATGCTCAATACTATTTACTTATAACTTAAAGTAAAGTTATATGTGATTGCAATATCAATAAAATATTCTAGATTGATTTAGTGCAATTAAGTAAAATAGTGGTAGTTTTTATGATTATTTAAATAATAATGTGCTGAAAGACAGTATATAAATTTATTTGCGAATATATTTTATAAAATTGGTATTTGGTTTTTATAATATATTTTACATTATATTTTAGTTCATAGTTAATCAGCTTTGCTTTAATAACAATATAATGATTTTAAATATTAATTATATAGATAATGTTATTAACGATACATTTAACAAAATACAAATTTATATTTATTCACTTGCAGATGAATTCTCACCAATTTGCTCACTACATTCAGAATTTGCTACCGACACAAAAAACTGCCGTAAATTTTAATTATATTGTTCTGGATATTAATCACATAATTATGTTTTAATTATCACATATGTTTTAACAGGTTTCAGGAAATCCGATATAGTGCATATTTTGCGTTTGAGTAAATTTTAAAATATGGAAGGATAAATTTGTCATGGCTATGGTTTTCATAGTAATAATATATATGTACACAAAAAATTTCCAAATTTATCATGAATTTGAAGTTAAAACAAAATTTTTTAAATAAAAAGGTACATGTAACTGTGCCACATTTTCTACAAAAATTGTTTCCAACATGCTGTTTTGCAATTCGATTTTAACTACAAACTAACTGAGTAATTAACAAAACTGGATAAAAAGTCTTATTAAAACCCAACGCGTAAGAAACAATTCCGTCCGAATTTCGAGACGCTTCAGCGCTGGCCGTTTCAGGATAGAATATCAGGTTAACCAAGTATTTTTACTTTCACAGTATATCAAATTTAATTTTATCAAAATGTACGTTTATTCGATTGTTTTGTTTAATGGCAGAATGTGCCAGCAGAATGTTTCAGTAACACCCTGTATATGTTTATATAACTGGCAAGAGAAGTACAGGAACATAATTTTTCCTTCCTAAAAATCATATTTCTAACACTTCAGTACTTCCACTGGTAATCTTAACGAAGTCTATAAAAAGGAACGATATTTGATGTTATAAAATTTTGTAATTTTCTGCTCTAGTTGCAGTCGAGGTTGAGTCCCATCGCTCTTATACGAGAAACAACGCTTAATAAATATATTCCGTGCCATTTTTGTCAGGATAAACTGCATGTATTAAGATTTATATATATAACGCCGAATCATGTTCAGCTATAAATGTGCATATAATAATAAAGCGACAATAAAAATTTAAATGGCCGTCATAAAGTAAAATATTGATAGAATTTGAACATTAACTGTACCCACAAATAATAGATATGACAGAATTACATGGGTATAAAATTTTATTACTATGATTGGATGAAATGCTCTCCCAAATATCAAAGTAATTTAATAACAATAATAATAATCATAATAATAATATCTCTACCCCTTATTCTCATCGTAATAAGCCCAAACACTTGTGTGTGTGAGAGGGAGCGGTATATTATTATTTTGCTGGCCGCGAGGGCGCCCAGGAACGATTTACGATGTATTAACTTTAACTAGTATTTAGTACGAGAATCAGCAACACCTGGAAAACCTTATTAATTAATGTAAACAGTATAGGTTGCTAGCCATTTCTACAGTGCAAATTTCCATGAAAACCATGAGTTTAATAATTTTCAATATGACTTGCTTGACCTGAACCTTCTCTTACTATACTAATTAATTATAATGATACAATTTATCTCATCGAAAGATTTTTCTCCTTTGCCTTTTATCCAGTTTCTGAACAAAGAATCAAGTGCCTAATTTTTTTCTTTGTCTAAAAGACAACATTTGACCTTTAACTGGGTGTGTCATATAGAATAGATATCGTTTAACATTTGCAGAACGGCGTGAATAGAGTACATTATTTTGACATCATGCGACCCACATAACAAAGTCATAATAACACGGGTTGCCTAATGTGTACCACTAGAATTGACCCCTACGCATATGGGCATAAAGGTGACGCTTTCGAGGGTTGAAGACAGGCTTTTATTTTATTTCTCCCTTGGAAGAAATTTTCAAGAATTTTCAGTTGTATCATGAATAATAATACATATGATGAAATATTATACCACTACTATAGAAACTTTGTTCATATAATCAAGATTAATTTTCCTTTTAGTCCTCAGACAAATGAATTTTCTTATTTTTGTAAGGTGCAATAAATAATACAGTGACTTTTTGACTCGTAAAAAAAATGAAATCCATGTTTATTAAAAGGTGTATATTTTTTAAAATGCGTGATATTTTGACTTTTTTATACCTATGTTAGTCATTTTAATACATCCATTTTATATTTTATTTTGTAAAAGCATATTTGAATTATTAATATATTATTTTGTTTCAGGTACGAAATCCAATGGTACAATGATCTGGGTAATGTATTTTATAATTTTTGTGTTTTGAGAAATAATAAAATAACTGACGTTCTAGTTTAGACTCAGATATAAAAAAAATCTGCAGTAGTTTGCGAAATATGTCATATACAATATGTGACCTCATTTTAATAAAAAGTAAAAGAAAGAGATCTTTTAGTTTTGTTTCTATTTTAGAAAATATTGTATTGTTTTTTATATTTATTTTGGATTCGTATAAAATATATTTGTTAAGTTGTAAAATAGTTGTTGTTAATTTGTAAAGTTGTAAATCCCCAATTATCTAAAGCATTGGCGGTCCCCAAAATTTTTTCTGGGTGCGCCACTGCCTATAAATAATGTACATATTTGTTGTTCATCCGACATTAAATTGTCACAGTAAGATAGAATTACAGAACAAAACGTTTTATTGGTAAAACCTCTCCAATTTTCTTCTGACAAATGTTTCAATGGCATTGTCTTAAAATTGAAAAACAATGCCCGCTGAGAGCCTGGACTTCTATTGTCAATAAATTGCTTTCATACTTCTATTATTCAGTATAAAAATTTTGTATCCACAAAGTGTTTCAGTCCGATTGATTTATGAATCAAACATGAAGCTTAAAAGTCTAGGGAATAGCGAAATATAACATTAAAAAAACTGTCGCAACTTGATTACAACTTGACTTTAAATACAACTTTAAAGTGGATTTTTTGTATTACACTTCTAAATCCGAAATATCCTATCAGTTTTAATATTAATAATCAACGTTTAAATTACCTTTCAAGATAGTTTTCGGTACCTAGTTCCAAATAAAGCACAGAGAGTATTTCTAAGAGCACATTATCATATAAAATGACTTCTTTTTCCACTACAGTTTTGATTTGTATTGTTCATGGTCTGTTGTTGTCCGAAACTCTTGAGAAGTCTTAAGAGATCTTTGTAGTTTTCTTTCCCTCCTAACTGAAAAGCCTGCGATTTTTGGCGAGTTCGGTACAATTCAGCTTATTATTGAATTGTTGAATTTCTCTCAACTGTTTATGTGGCCTTCACCCAATCCCCTTTACGAAATATACACAAAGAAAGTGTTCAGAAAATGGTTAAAAATACTATTTCCTTGAAAAAATAAGGTTAGGAAGGCCCAAATAATTTAAAAGTAATAAAGTTATTCAGTTAAAAATTAATAAAAAATAAATTAATATATAAAGAAAGATAAATTAATTACATTATGAACCAGTTAAAGGTAAATAACATCGACAAATGAATTAATGATTCAATCAACGGCCACAGATATGTTGATTAAAAAACGCTATTGATTTAAACGTTTTTAGCTACATATTTGTCAAAGAATGTTTTGATAATTCCTACGATACATATTATTTGCGCTGCAAAATCAATAAAACCGTATCCCAACTTTACTGATAAACTTTTGATTACTGTAGAAACAATAATTATATTTTTGCAATAAACGTACTGCGTGCTTCTTTTACGCTCTCTCAGTTGGCTGCACTGATCTATGAAAACTTTTCACGTTCTGAACTTTAACAGTTACCGAGTGTGACGTTTGGAACTTGACTCTCAAAACAGGTCAGGTGCTTCAGTAAGGATATCATAAAAATACAGCGCAAATAACAAAAAAACGACAAGTCTGACAATAGACAATAGACATTTTTTTATTTGAAAAAATACAGAATGTAGCATCTACCCTAACCTAGCTGTTTACTACTAAGCAATAAAGATGTTCAAGTGTAGAACTTACCATTAAATTTTACGATACAGACAAGACTGTGGTCGGAATTTGAAATCAAACTTAATTGATTTCCAAAGCCAACATTTTGTGTCCCAACTTTATTAGTAGATACTGAGAAATATGTTGGGAGCTCAATAAAATAAAAGTACAACCTCTTAGTGTAATTATTTAAATGTTTGGCACATGTGTTAGACGTTTTATAGAACACTTAAAACGGAATGGTAGGTAGTAAAGTTGGTTGATCTGAAAAGTCGCTGTTCTTCCTAATTTGAGGCCACGTCTTCTATAAGCCCAGCCTACGCGACTGCGACATTTCTAGGCGACAATGTAAAAGTAACTCAGATTTTTTTCTATCGTCCAAATGTTCTGAACAACATGGCTTTTCCATGTCTTTACAATCCTAGATCTTTTCCTTTAGTCACGGAAGAGGCAACTGCGAAACATCTTAGTTTGTGCTTAAGAAGTTTCCCTTTATAGTCATTGCAACAATTACTTTAAATCTATATTTTTTGTATAAGTATTTTGTATAATTTTATATATTTTCGCACCAAAAAACCATAATATAATGACTAGATGAAACGTCCTGGCCCTTTTCAATTCAAAAAGAGTTTTTCAATGGGAAAATTAGGGTTAGCATGGCAAAATGTTCAGGTGGAAGAAAATAAAACGGTTATAATTTTCCTGAGGTCTACGTAGTAATAAATGATACCAGGCACGTTGAACCTTTGTCTTGTAATAAAGAACAGAAAAGTGGGAAAAGCCTTCAATAAAATTGTGTTTGAAACATTGCAAGCTATAAAGTATAATTTCCACGGTTCTGTTCATTAGTTTCTTACAACTACCATTCAAGCTTTCTTTCCATATTTTTTTATTAAAAGCTCGAAAACAAAAAGGTTCCATTAATTAACGTTATTCATCTTTCTAAATTCCCTAAAACAATATTCATGATGCTGGATTTCTAAGACAAAACATAAGACACTTTAGTGTAATCATTCATCTTATTGAAATCTCTTGTTAAAACGAGAAAAACTTGATTTAATTACATCCGGAACTTTTGTAACGTTTAAAATATCAAATAATTTCCAAATTAACATTATGAAAAAGCAATGGATACAAGTATAGAAATCAGAATATGGATTATTCTAAAGTGAATACTGAAGAATACAATAAATATACAGGGTGGCCCGAAATTAGTGTGCAATATTTTACCAGGGTGTTTTACCCTATGGTTAAAAGGGACTTTTTATTTCATATATGCATCGAAAAATACACTATAAAAGATCATTCGACGATGTTATTCCAAAGAAAAGTAATAAAATATACATAATATTTAGGTAAATATAACGAACTCAGTTAAACTTTTACGCCATTATTCAAACAAAAAATTGTGGAGCCAGATATAATTTACAGGACATTATACATTCTCTCCCGATCAAAATCGATCCTATAAAAACGCGACCAGATATATTTCGGCAAACAATTTTTGCACTGCGCTTGTATCTGCCACCTTTAATAACGAATCGCTGAATTCCGTCACTGCATATATCCTGTGTCAATTCAGGACATCGTAATTCAAGGGAGCAATTTTTCAGGAAGCCAATACGTCCACGTTTGACATCGAGCGAGTTTGCTTTAATAATTCCTAAGCTCCCGAATGAAATTCAAAATAAAAATGAAAAAAGATGATAAAATGTGACAAATGAAGGTGGTTAATGGTTTTAGAGGTGCTTGGGGAGTATTATGGGGACAAAGAAATAATTTAGGGAAATGCTCGACTTGAGTGGAATACTTAATACTAATTGCCTCCTTTTTCGGGAATCTATCGAGATTAATGTCCCCTTTTCTACTAACCTCACAAGCTTTTTCTACTAACGTTTTTGAGTAGTGTTCTTGATAAAAACATTGGCTCATTTAACTCATTGAAAATGCTGTCTGTCTTTTACCAGTTTCATCCACTACCTGACTAGAGTTCAGGTGTGTAGCACGGTTTGGGCACTTCGTGCCCAACGTAATTTTTATTCATTCTGTTATGCTTTCGTGTTTGTAATTGAGATTTACAATATGATCACCGGCTTTGATTAAAATTTACAAGCTATTACAACTACCACATGTTAGAGAGGCCATTTCGATGAATTTCTATATAGTTCTACTAGATGGCGCCCCTCTCAATGGCACGTAAATGTAAGAAATATAATCAATGTCATTGTATGGACATATTATACTATATTATAGGATCTATAATAATGTACTGTGTTTTATTTTTGGGTTATAAGATATTTTTGTTTTCAAGGCCTACTCGTTCATGTCGCAGGTAACGTAAGCGTACAGTATCTACGGCAAAATACACAAATCAGTGACAGTGGCTGAAGAAGGTATGACGTGGTGAAATTGATGTGACGCGAAAATTACATTTACTTTTCCGGGCACTATTTTATATTTAGACACCGAAATTTGCAAACAGTGGCAGGAGCCAGTCGCCAGACACATTTATTTATATTAATGAAACAGTGCCCTAATAGCTCCCTGTGTGTTACGTCGTTGTTTAAGGAAAAAAATCACGTACCGCCTTCCTGACATCCAAGGTTTCACCTGAAATAAATCCACATTTGAAACTATTTCGCTTTCACTACAGGGTGATTCATTTCCGATGCCAAAAAATCACACCCCAGCTTGTAACTTCTTTGGTTACCACTTTTCCTCTTATTGGGTGTTTTGCTACACTTCTGAAAAATAACCAAAGGAAAATTATCCAACCAAAAATAAACCCCTGACGTTTCAAAAATATCTGTTTATATTATCACAATATACAGCAGTCAGAAAATTTTACTACTAATATTAGTGATAAAAAATATTAAATTTAGAAAAAAATCGTTTTAATTGTTCCTGCCGACGACGATGGATTTATCCAAAACGCTGTGCGATTTGAAATCATATCTATGCCCTCGAGGACTTCAAGAATGTGCCACCTTGTAGGAACCAAATAAAAGGAAATTCCCTTTGAACTAGATCGATGATTGCGCTATATTAAAGTTCATGAAACTGATAAGATGAATATGAAACCGTTCTCATTTGTGAGCAGATAAAGGATGTGTGTGTAGGATGTGAGGAGGGTGGAAATTGTACAAAATTTACAAGACTCAGGCGTATATCGAAAGGAATTCGTACTTCCAGTAATTTTTCAAGCGGCAGATGGAGGATTCAGAATTCAGTACTTCTGTCAATCTGTCAATAAAGCTCCTTACCAGTGTACGGTTAATTTGAATATAAATTAATCATCGGTTTGCATTATTTCAGATTAATTAGAAAACATCCTGTATAGTTAATTCTACTTATTTTTAATTCTTCCAATAAGACCAATACAATATGATTTTTGTCAAGTAAAAAATATCTCCCCCTTGTTCGCCCATATGTTACAAACCACAACTCTACTAGAAATATATGAAATTCCTGACACCGAACGCTTTCAAAACATGTATTGTACAGAAATAGTCGCCAGCGCCTGTTGGCTTTTGTTCATTGAATATTTTACATACATTTTTTTATTATTTTCGGCGTACCTTTTGCTCTCAGAGAGGAGCAAGGATATAGGGTTGCTATGCTACAATATAATTGTGTTTTTCCAAGCAGTATAAAATGTATTGAAATATATTTCCACGGAAAATTCAGCCTAAATATTTATATATCCGATAAAAAATGCTTCTGTTGGTTCAAAATGCTCCTTAAACTTGACAAGAGTTCAGTCAAAGTGAAGTATTTTTCATATTCGTGTTACTGTGAAAAATATTTTAACCCCATATTACATTCTGGGTATCTTGCTGTGCTGTTGCTTGTAATATTTATTTTGATACTAAAATATGCTACGAGTGATGCTGACATCTTTATAATTAAAAAAACCTGATCTCATACCGCATGTCTCTCGTTTCCGCATATATGTCCCGAGCGTTTTCAAGTATTTTTTTATACATATTTATATAGAACCAACCAACTGATACAGAAGTTGATAGATTTGCCTCTAATAGTAAGGTATATACATTCAATAAATTGGTGTTCCTCGAGGGTCAATACGAGGCCCTCTTTCATTCATCATGTTTATAAATGACTTAATTTTCGACTTTAATAGCGCTTGTTAAATGTAACATTGTATCAAGACACGGTACTAAAACAAAAAACCTTATAAACATATTCTATTCGTAAGGATATGGTCTATCGAAATATTCAAAGATATATAGAGTGATCATTAAAGAACCGTCTTTTTTTAAATCAAAATAATAAATAAGATAGGACATTTGAATTGGTTCATGTTGTAGTTTTTACGCTACTTTATCAATCCAGTAGAATGTAAATGGTGGTTTGTTTGTATATATACATGAAATATTGAATATGGATACACAGAATTAAGATATGTCTGCCTTGTAGAAACAGTAGTAATATAAGTCAGGTTTAATGTAGTTATGGATGATATTTATTCCCTCTGCCTTTCCTCACAGTGGTCATAATAATATCCATTAGTTCCAATAAAAACATGTTTAGAACTTTACGACTTCTGCACGGTCGAATCAAATGTAAACAACCAGAAGCTCTGTGTTGCCCATAGCAAGGCTGCATTTAAAACCGTTAACCAATAAAATGTAATCTCTCTAATTTATTCTGTAGATGTTAAAAAGCACTATAAACACTTTGTAAAACAGTTTTTGTATAAGACAGAACGCTTTCGGGACAAAGTGCAATATAAACATCCTTAAATTTACTACATACGCAGTAATAAATGTTTAGAACAAGGCTGTTTTTCTCCATTTATTCTATTTTGTTGTTAGTTGCCAGTAAGTGGTCATTACTTATTCAATATAGTTTCATATTTGCTCAGACCGGGCCTTTCTAAACTGAACCAACTATAAAGTAATATTATATTGATGGTTTATTGGAAAACAAGATGTTTCGGGTAATTTCTTGACCTCACCTTTTTTCACGTTGTTAAAAAGTCGCCATAAATCCGATTTACTCATCACTTGGGCGTACATCAATGACAAAATAAACAATTTCCTAATTTTCCGCACATAATCTGTAAATCCTTGTAACTGGAATATATAGCCCATATCATATATGATGGAGTACGTTCATCAACTGTTCCCCTTTTTGAAGTTCATTGGGATAATAAATCATTTGCCCCAGAGAGTGGAAATTCAAAAACCATGTTAAAGTGGTAGGCATTACTTCTCTTAATGTCTATATTTAGTTTAACCATCGTTCGAGCTACTATGTCAACGAGGGACGTTACTGTATCCGTGCTAGTACTAACACATTAAAAAAACTGAATTATCTAACACTTACACTAAAAAATAAGAAGAGTGATTTATTTAAATCATTTTAGATTTATAAATATTTGTTATGTTAAAAATAACAATGAATAGAAAGTTTGGGCGGCCACCCTATATATATGTGGGTGGGCGCAGGTATTTCAAATTGGTGATTGCGGATCTAGATGCCCATGTAATATTTATCGCCCTGTAATTAATTTTAATCATGCCGGTGTAGTTTCGCTAATCTTCAATAATGGAAAAGCTGCGAATGTTTTAATTATTAACAATGTTAAATGTAGATATTACAACCGGAAACCTGTGTAACAGTCCGTTACGAATTAATCTATCACAGTGCCATATGGCTTGGTAAGTACGTTGTAATTGAAGAGAGAATTTGGGGAATGGCGCTGAATTTGAGCGATTTATATTCAGTTCTCCCTGGCATTTTAAGGACCCATCAAAGCTATTTCGCTTATTACTTATAAAAATATAGTATCGCATGGCTAGTAAAAACTTATTTCTTGTGTTAAACAAAATCTTACACTTTCGCAGAAAATCAATAAAAAGTTTTTTACAATCTCTTTATAAACAAGTATATTTTCAGGTACGGAAATAATAGTTTAGGAAATTTTAACATTTTTCTATTTTTGCGGAATCATCCTTTTTTGACCAGTCATCCCCGTCTGACAAAGGAAGTGAGGGGCTGGGATTGTTTATTTTGTCATTTTTAACAGATCTACACCGATCCTGTTGTCGGGCAGAATCTAGTTTAGGAAATTTTAACATTTTTCTGTTTTTGCGGAATCATCCTTTTTTGACCAGTCATCCCCGTCTGACAAAGGAAGTGAGGGGCTGGGATTGTTTATTTTGTCATTTTTAACAGATCTACACCGATCCTGTTGTCGGGCAGAATGTAGTTTAGGAAATTTTAACATTTTTCTGTTTTTGCGGAATCATCCTTTTTTGACCAGTCATCCCCGTCTGACAAAGGAAGTGAGGGGCTGGGATTGTTTATTTTGTCATTTTTAACAGATCTACACCGATCCTGTTGTCGGGCAGAATGTAGTTTAGGAAATTTTAACATTTTTCTGTTTTTGCGGAATCATCCCTTTTTGACCAGTCATCCCCGTCTGACAAAGGAAGTGAGGGGCTGGGATTGTTTATTTTGTCATTTTTAACAGATCTACACCGATCCTGTTGTCGGGCAGAATCTAGTTTAGGAAATTTTAACATTTTTCTGTTTTTGCGGAATCATCCTTTTTTGACCAGTCATCCCCGTCTGACAAAGGAAGTGAGGGGCTGGGATTGTTTATTTTGTCATTTTTAACAGATCTACACCGATCCTGTTGTCGGGCAGAATCTAGTTTAGGAAATTTTAACATTTTTCTATTTTTGCGGAATCATCCCTTTTTGACCAGTCATCCCCATCTGACAAAGGAAGTGAGGGGCTGGGATTGTTTATTTTGTCATTTTTAACAGATCTACACCGATCCTGTTGTCGGGCAGAATCTAGTTTAGGAAATTTTAACATTTTTCTGTTTTTGCGGAATCATCCCTTTTTGACCAGTCATCCCCGTCTGACAAAGGAAGTGAGGGGCTGGGATTGTTTATTTTGTCATTTTTAACAGATCTACACCGATCCTGTTGTCGGGCAGAATCTAGTTTAGGAAATTTTAACATTTTTCTGTTTTTGCGGAATCATCCTTTTTTGACCAGTCATCCCCGTCTGACAAAGGAAGTGAGGGGCTGGGATTGTTTATTTTGTCATTTTTAACAGATCTACACCGATCCTGTTGTCGGGCAGAATCTAGTTTAGGAAATTTTAACATTTTTCTGTTTTTGCGGAATCATCCTTTTTTGACCAGTCATCCCCGTCTGACAAAGGAAGTGACGGGCTGGGATTGTTTATTTTGTCATTTTTAACAGATCTACACCGATCCTGTTGTCGGGCAGAATCTAGTTTAGGAAATTTTAACATTTTTCTGTTTTTGCGGAATCATCCTTTTTTGACCAGTCATCCCCGTCTGACAAAGGAAGTGAGGGGCTGGGATTGTTTATTTTGTCATTTTTAACAGATCTACACCGATCCTGTTGTCGGGCAGAATCTAGTTTAGGAAATTTTAACATTTTTCTATTTTTGCGGAATCATCCCTTTTTGACTAGACATCCCCGTGTGACAAAGGAAGTGAGGGGTTCGGATTGTTTATTTTGTCATTCCTAACAGATCCACGTCGATCCTGTTGTCGGGCAAAATCCAGTTTAGGAAATTTTGACATTTTTCTATTTTTACGGAATCGTCCCTTTTTGACCAGTAATCCCCGTCTGACAAATGAAGTGAGGGGCTGGGATTGTTTATTTTGTTATTCTTAACAGATCCACACCGATCCTGTTGCCGGGCAAAATCTATTTATTTTCAACAAAACAATATTTCACAGTGAATTTGGTATAATTGTATTCTCGAAAGATTTCTCAGAAGTATCTCGCATTTGTATCTGCACTCATGTAGATTCTTAATTAAGTATATAAAAGTGTACTTATTAATAATATTCTCACGATGCTCAAATATGTCTAGTAGTAAAATGTACGTCGAGAACATTGTATAGGACACGTTAAGATACCAAAAGATAGTTAGTCACTTTGTATCAGTAAGTCCTTATTATACATTATCTTGAAGAATTGTTTGAGCCCTTAGGACGAAAGTGAAAATTTTCTCTATTTACTGTACAAGGCATTTTACACCTTTGAAAATGGCTCTTCTAAGTTTTTCGTGGGTTTATCTCTATTGCCTGAGATTCTTTTGTGTTGTAAAGATTTCTATTACAGACAAGTAGGCCCGAGGTTTTTTGTGGCTAGCTGACCCTCTTGAGATGGCGAGACTGGTCAAGGAACCGGTGATAAAGTGTAGAATATCTTTTTAAATAATGTCCAATTCCCAGTGTATATACTTTTAATATACATGTGCACACGACATTTACTTTGTTTCTGTTTTCATAACAACTAATGAAATAAAAAAATAAAAAGAGGATCACTATTTTTTATTGTTGCTGTGATAATATTATTACTCAGCACAACAAATCGAATTAAATGTTTTAAGTATTAATAGATATAGGGGTTATATATTATTTTGAGCATCTTATATCAAGTTGGTATATATAAGTTTATTCTGTATGTAAACTAGACCTCAACTTTCTTTAAGATTTTCAATTTAACGGGAATGAGATACATACCTTAATCATAAAAATACTACGTGTTGATGCAGATTTTATGAAATACACCTAACTGTGCAGTGCAACAAAATCTAATATAAAATATATGAGATTTTCTCAGGGTAACATAAAAAATATGCTTCCGTCCAAGGAATTACCAAAGACAAGATTTATTTATTGTTTTAAAACAATTTACTACAGAAAAATGGCATATATTCAAATTTTGTAATATAGTCAACGGTAATATCTTTAATTATGCAGTGAAAATGCTTCGGGAATGGTATAGAACAATATTTTGAATGCGTAAGACGGCTAAACGTACTTTTATTTCAATATTCTGTATCTCAGAAGCGAAGAACTTGGACATACGTCTGTAGGAACTTATTTTCTTAAAATTTATCAAAAAATTCACCCGTGAATTTTCTACACGTACTTAGAAAATACCCTGTATATAATACTGACCTAATATTCTTATTATTTCATTATTAAATCATTTTAGGCCATTTAGAATTAACTATATTGATACTTAGCTTTTGTGAACTTACATTTCCTTCAATTTTCGGTACCTAATGTAATCGCCAGTGATGAGATGAGTTCTAGAGTAGATAATATATGTATGCAGTGGAAATACTTTATTTCTAGTTCAAAACTTCCATTGAAGGGAAGACAAATTGCAAATCACTTATAGCACCTTGGCCGCTGGCATAATTTTCTGTCAGTGGAAAAAGCTTTTCTTCTAAAGAATTCAACCAAATTGCGATCGGAAAGCTATTGACAGTGCATTGCCTTCGTCTCTAAGCAAGACAGACGATATAAATATTTATTTTATTATTTTGATGGCAAATATATTTTACAATATAAAGGTAGAAGTGTATAACTAAACAACTGACAGCTCTATTAGGTCTCATCAGTAAGATAAAGATTGTGCATTGTTACAGAAATGAGATGTCATCAGAAGCTTATGTCTGCCTTAAAATAATTTAACGAATTTAAAGTTCAGTTCGTTGAATAATCGGGTTGGGATTACTAGTATTAGTTTGGGATTCATCTACTAAATTCGGCCAAATCATTTAGGTAGCAGGCTATTAAATAAACGAAATTCGTTTCAATTTAGGTCTCTAATCAGCCTTGTAAGATATCTAACCTAAATTCCTCCTAACTAAAAGTTTGGTCCGATTATAACACTCTCCAGTCGGACCTGAGAACAGTTTATCTACTTTACTTTAACATAGCGAACTCGCACATTAAATGTGCCTTGCTTTAGTTTTATTTTCAAAAAACTTTTCTAACGAATATAAAACGTTTTACTTTTATATCGAGCTGCAAGTTGAGTTGCGGCTTTATTTTTAAATGGGACATCTAGTACCCCATGCGAAATGCTTTGTTTCGGGAGAAACCGGAGATTACTTTGTGAATCGGAGAGAAATTATTTTGAGTGATTTCGTTTCCACCAACATTATTCATCTGATTTTTACCTACGTTGTCATTCATCTATAATCTTCACCACTTGATTCTATTTCATACAAAAAAATGTAGATACTTCATAGATGTTTCATGAGACATTGTAAACCTGAATCACAGGAAAGAATAAATAACCAGAAGAATATATGCGGCATCTTTGATGTAGTTACGTCGGTTCCGAAATGGGACAATTTCCGAGGATATTTTATTGATTTTCCATAGACGTACCTAATTAATTTGTATTTTATGGTTTTGTTTTGAAAAAATGTTTTAATATCAATTTTTTTACATGAAATTTCATGAAATACATCCAAATTCTAAGTATTGAGTAAGATACAATTCGCTGCGAACATACTAACACTCGAGACGCTGCAGCACTGGCCGTTTCAGGATAGAATCTCAGGTTAACCCGAAATTACGGGAAGGAATAGAATGGGCATTAGGGAGATCCACTTCTGGTTATTTATTTATTGTTGTGCCTGATCCTGGCGCAGTCCTGTTAATATAATACACCGCCGATACTCCCGCACAAATCTAGATTTTCTGAAGGTGGTTATACACTGCTGAAGTTCATCTGAACTACTAGGTATTTTCGTAACGCACTTATGTAGAAGCGTATGTGATTATAGTTTTTAAAACTAAAAATATTATCCAGCAGCTTGGCAGAATATCTAGGGGAACGATTGTTGACCCTGGAATTTGTTATTTTTGTCTAAATATACCGTAATAGCTGCATTGAAATTTAAGCAGCGACATTTACAATTTTTTTATTTATTTAACAGCGGAAATTATTTAAAAGTACCCATTGCATAAAACATAAAATCGAAATTCTTCCATTACAAGTATTAAAATCAATTCCAACTGCATATTTCTCGCCGAATAATATACTACCCTTTAAGTCCCAAAACAATACTTGCATATTTATCAACTGAAAATTATTTCTAAATGAAAAGCAAAAAATAAACGCGACATCTGGCGTCTGCAAATAGTTGTTCCTTTTTATTTCTTTCAGCTACAAACATCGAGATTGAAATGAGTTTTTTATTGTGTTTTTAATGACTAGTATCGAAGATGAGTTCCTTGAAAAACATCAAAGAGCTAAAGTGTTACTCATTTGGCATCTTGTTGACACAACCTTTGAGATACAAAGTCTTGAATTTAAAGGATATTGAATTCTGAATACAAAAAAGGTCAGCATTATTACTCTTGAGTAGTTCTTATACAGGGTGTCACAATACTGCGTCATAGCCCAATATCCAAGTCTTGAGAAAAACACTTTTATGGAGTGTTAAAAGGTGTTATGAAATATACAGGGTGGCCCATTACTACAATACACTTTCAAGATTAATTTATCATTTTAATTTATCACTCTGTATATTTTTCTATACTTGAATTCAACTTTAAATTCTCTATTAGTTTCATAGAAGCTGAATTCAAATACTCAAAAATGTCCCTGCGGTGATACGTTTAAAAAAATTACTTACGATGTTTGTGAACAATATACAAAAACCCACCAAGATTAGGATGGATCGGCTTTATTTTGCTACTATAAAGCTTACGAAAATGTCAATTTGGATTTATTTGACAATTTAAATATGCCCCACAATGATTTTGTAAGCTTTATATCGTTACTTGAAGTTTTATTTGAATTAAACTTTGGAAGTATTGTTTTACAAAACAGGGTTATTAAAAGTTTAGAAAACATGATTAAAACTGATCATCAAACTGATCAACTGAGTTTTAATCATCTCCAGATGATGCCAACTTGGTCGTCGAAACGTGCGTCGAGTGCAGCATAGTGTTTTGGTGTTATGTGAAAAACTACGTCATACTTATAATTTGGAAAAATCAAATCCAAATCAAAACCAAATCTAAATCCTGTTTATTTATCTCTTAGAAATAGAAATGGACTCATCTCCAGTTCAATCCTTTTCCAATTCTAAACCGCTTGGAATCTGAATTCTGAGCGTTTAAGTAATCATTTTCAGTCCTTTTTTTTCAAGCCGCTTGACATCAAACCGGCTTGAAAATGCTGAAATAAACGTAGGTACTCATATTATTTATTCTTGTGACAGTTACCGATAGATGTCGACATTTCTGGTTTACCTGTCCCTCAAGTACTTGCATCGTCTTATTTGAAGACAATTGTTCATAGAGATGAGCTGAGATTTTTGCTAAGTACAAGCGGCCAAGGTTCCAACTCTTGGACCCAGGATAAGGTATAAGGTAACATTTTCAGATTCCACCTGGAGCAAGAGTAGGAGACTACGAAGAGACATCGACGACCCACAGACCTTCCTCGAAGTCGCGGCTGCCGACTGCGGTCGCGGGTACACTTCGATATCCACTTCCCTTCCCGACACCCACTAATGGGCCATTTGGTCCCTTAGAGGTGCATCCTTAGGCTACAATGCCAATCCTGACCCCACCCAACTACAAATCCCAGGGCGGGAGCGGCAATTGCCGTCCCCGTCCATGACAGACCACCCCCGGGGGTTAACATGCCGGCGAAGAAAGAACATCAAGACAGAAGAGCGCCAGAAGATCCTACCCGGCCGGCAGGGTAGAGCCAGGACAGGAGGAGATCCCACAAATCGCCCACACCTATCACTCTTGTGATCGGGGTTGGTGAGGGATGGGGTCCACCTCTACGAGGCCGTCCAGGCCTACAGAGATGAGGAGGGCAAAGAGTGATAGTCCCACTCGACCCCGAATCATACAAGGTCACGTTCACAGCCAAGAATAATGGCGCTGAGATTTTTGTCTTTCTAAAGGTGTATAAAGATACATACCCTTTTAAATGGCTCAACAATTTTTTTTTGTAACCGGCATAAAAGTGTACTAAAAATATATATTATTAATGGTTTTCATTGCCATTGGTAATAAATCAAATACCCTGTATCTTTAATGAGTTCAAAGAACCACCATACTCCGTCAAGAGAAAATAACGTACTCAAGGTAATTTGGTGTAAAACCTCATTTTTAGGCGTTTTTATGGCTTACTTATTACAAATAAACTAAAAGAGCCATAAACAAAGTTGTAAAATTAATAGTTTTAACCTCAACTTCACCACAGGTGTAAAACCAAACCACTAATTTAAGAAACGTTAAAAAAGACTCATGACAATTTTAAAAGATTTGAAAAGCGAAGCATCCACTTAAATGCGTTTTAATATGCTGCCGATTGGTCCTAAAATTAGATCTTGTGGTACTTAAAGACATGGAGAGGGACACGTGCTGATAACTGAATCATTTTCAGGGAACATATGGCATATTTCCTTAAATACTTCTACAAGGGATGGTTTTACACAAATTGACAAAAACACGTACTCTTTTTTGCCTGTTCGCCAGTTGGTGAAAACAAACCTTCGATTTTTTGTGCCTAATCTTTAAATAAATTTACTTTAGACGCAAGTTTCATGACGCGTTTACCTTAGCAATGAAAGAAAAATATTTTCCAGGAAGCGGGATTACGATATGCCTCGTTTTTCGTAGTATTTCTTTCTTTATATCAAATTTAAATACGTTACATGCCAATTCTTATAAAACAGCAAAAAATGTAGAATATATGAAATTACTAAAAACTAGGGATGTCTAGGAGAAAAATAAAAAAAATGTTTTTCAGAAAAATAATAAAATATTTAGGCACACACAAAATGTTCTGAAATATAGAAAATATTCAAAATAAAAGCAAAGAACTTTCATCAGTTAAACAAGTTAAAATTAGCTTAATTTTTTATTCTCGCGTCTGTTTAGTACGAACCCATGGAGTTTCTGTACAATAAAACAATGTTCTTATCTGCCATGTGTAGTACATAAATTGTGCTCCCTTTCAGTGAAAACTATGTAGAAAATTCTGCTTTGCGTGGCTGGGAGCATCAAAAGCAATAATCTTTGTGAAATGTGGCGCTACTAATTTCGCTAGTGTAATCGGGCGAATAGCTATTCCAAGGAACTATACTTAACATTCAGGGTTACATTTGCCAGTTAGCATGCAGGGTTTGGCAAATATTAAGAGAAAAATTAACCCAAACCTGATTCAGAGTAAAATACGCCTCCTAGTAAATTTGCATTTCGCGCCGGTAAGTTTGTGAAAACTTGCTTGTGCTTTGTTTTCGCGTTCTATTTATCCGTTGGCTATTTTTTATATTGTTATTTTTTTAGAGGTGTAAAAAATGTTTGTTTTGTACCGGGATATCAAAAATTATCTTGGTCAAGGGTGGTTGTGGAATGTAAAACGTGTGTCTTACTTTAAATTTGAAATAATTATGTTACTGTCACACTGACATCATCAATAACCTACAAATTTCATACATATTTATTTCAGTTGTAAAACAATAATGAACTACAAATTATGAAATAACGGTTTTAGTAACAAGAAAAACTAAATTACAGTAATTGTTGGAAATGTCCCCCGTTTTGTTCGATGCACAAGTTGATGCGCCTCCTCATGCTGTGAAAAGCGTTTTGCAGCATTTCTGGCGTTATGGTTGCACATTGCTGAACAATTCTTTGTTGCAGTTCTTGCAAATTATTTACCGGAGTTGCGAAAATCTTGTTTTTGAAGTAAGGAAATATAAAATAGTCCAAAATTGTCAAACAAGGTGATCTCGGAGGAAACTCAACTGTATGCAAACTTATCAGCCGGTCATCAAAAAACTCGCGGAGGAAAGCAATACTTTCTCGTGTAGTATGTGCTGTTGCACCGTCACGCTAGAAATAACCGTACCGAAGTTTATCATCGTTTAACTGTTGCACAAATTCAGCCAAAAAGTTGTGTCTGTACCTTTCTGCGTTGACGGTGAAATCGAAAAAAATTGGCCCAATTATTCTTCTGCGAGAAACTGCCATCCAAACACCAATTTTTTGAGCATGTAGTGGCGATTCAGTAAAAACATGATGGTTATCATTGCTCCACATTCGCATATTTTGAGAATTGATGTATCCCGAAAGGTGGAACCACGCTTCGTCAGAAAAAAAGTTAAGTCCAGAAGATCGTCATTCATTAAATTATTGACAAACCAATGGCAGTAAGCAAGGCGTCTGGGGTGGTCTGCGGGCAGAAGAGCTTGATGTGCTTGCATCTTATATGGATGCATGTTCAAGTCTTTCTTTAAAATCTTATGACATGTTCCATAAGAAAGTCCAATTTCCTGAGAAAGACGTTTCAAAGGTATTGCAGGCTCCTCTTCCATACGTTGACGAACGTCATTGACAACTTCTTCTAACGAACTCTTGGTCTACCAGCACCTTTTTTATGAGTCACACAACCAGTTTCGCGAAACACTTCAACACAATTTGTAAGGCACGCATAAAAATTGTCCGGTAATATTGCCACGTTTGGGAAGTGCTCTCAAAAATTGTCCTAACACAAACGTTGACTGTATTGCCAATTTCCATTAACTAGCGCACCCGTTCGAAAATAGGCTTCAATCATGAAAATTTTGTGCTGTGTGGTAAGAGGCATGATTCAAAAACTGGATTAGAAAATTTCAGCATAATGACTTGACTGATTCTGACACAACAAAACATATTCAAAAATTTAAAGTAAGACTCACGTTTTACATTCCACAACCACCCTTGGCCAAGATAATTTTTGATATCCCGGTATTAAAATAACTTACCAAGGGATAGAACTAAAATTAAAATACCTACAATTGGAAATTAAACTACATCTAGTTGAGTAAATCGATTAATTTTAATTTATTATATTTAACGAACATTCGAATAAGCATTTGCGATTGTCTCCATAGTAGGACCGCAAGCGGATGTGTTAGTTTATGTAACCCATTACGACAATGATTGTATGGTCAACATTATAATGATGAAACATCCGTCATTGAAACAAAATCATTGGACTGGAATTTATATACTGTTGGAATAAAACTTGCCTGCCCAGATTTATTAGCATTCAAAATGCTTATAGCATCGCGAAGGTTCGTATATGGGTGTTTCGATGAAAAGTGTAACGCGATGAGCATGTCACACCGACATGGTTAGGTAATCGCATTCGTATATTGCAAATTGCAAGTCTGAGAATCTGAGCTCTCATGTGAATGTGATACAAGGTGGCAAAGTCTGTAAGTCGCAAATGGTAAGTTCTCAAATTAGAAGGTAACTTCTGCAAGCTTTCTATAGTTCCAAATTTCGTTAATTCATTTTCAATGCACTCCGATGGTTGCAAGAATTGCGAAATTTGTGAATTTTTAACTTAGACTTATTCTGTGATTCGTTTTTACCTATGTATTTATTATTATATACACTGAAAGAAATTTCAAGTAACTGTAAATAGAAATCGCATATCCCCAACAAAATATCTGCATTAAATAGGCTCCAAAGAGACAGCATAGTTACTACAGCATAAACGGTTTTGTTGAATCTGTCTACTTACCATTAAAAAAACTTTTTGTTAACTTTTTCTTATTACTGTAAATTGATATTTTTTGCTGTCAGTAATGAAGGCCCAATTTATGCTTAATAAGTGTTTTTTTGGGGATAGCAGATACTTCTCTAATGCAGTATTAATATTTTGTTGCCACAAAAAAAACTTTTTTTTACTACTAGTAAATTATTTTTGAGCCATTATGCAGTATATTTTAGTAACAATTATAATTACTGGTTCATCACAGTAAGTACTTGTATTTGTCCTAATAACTTCACTTTATTAGCATAGAGTGATATACTGTGGTTCTAGGAAAATGACACTATTGTTATTAGAATATGTATTTAGTATTAGTTTAGTATATAGGAAAAGAAAAATAATGTTTCCAGATGCATACAGGATATATCAAGATAAAACATGTTAACTTCTATATATATATAGGACCTATATGGTGTAAAGCTTAACACACCTACATACATAATTTTGGTCGACTATCTTATACCTACATAAAATTAATAATTTTCCAGCAAAGTATCTACCAAACTTAATCTCTAATAGTTTTCAAAGCATAGACATTTCTTACATAGGTAGTGTCCTTATTCCTATACCAATTTTCTTGTAAAGTACCATAATAACTGATGTAATGTCATGTAATACACTGTCAAATAACTGAAGCACCTTTGTTTTATCTATGCATATCTACTTTGGTGAAGTTATAGTCTTTTAGATAATAAATACACCCTTTTAAAATTATTTATTTATCTTTCGTAATCTATACAAGAATTTGAAAGACTAATTACTCAAGCCTCTAACACGTTCTTTGACCACATTAAATTTACCATAAACTAACCAAATAACGTTTACTCCAAGCAGTACGCATCCAATCAACACAGTGAACACATAAAATGTGGGTAAAATGGCGTGCGGCTACTAACCGATTAGCGGGAAATCTGTAGTGATCTCTATTGCGACTGCGCATTACATGACTTTCAAATAATAACTTAGTTGCGGTAAGTCAGGACCGACTTGTCATAAACTAAGATACAGTAACCCCAACTAAGTAAGTCTCAAATTGGTGCACACACTTACTATAAAAGTTTATTTACTTACCTTTAGGAAAATAAATGTTAGGAAAAATAATTCGAAAACGCACTATATGGGAACAGCAAAATGACTATTTAAGGTAGCAAAAGCATATTAGCAAAACGGTTGTTCTTATGGTTAGTGCCTTATAATATAACGGTAATAAGAAAAAGTGCTATCATAAAGCAGATCGTCTTAGCAAAACATTTTATTTGATCCATTTCCTTCAGTGTAGGTATAGGGTATTTCCTATGTCTAATGCCATCTCTGCCATTCATGTTTTTTCCGGTATATGCGTTGTTTGAGAAATGACACATGTTTACGAATACGGTGAATTTGTCGACATGATTTGAATTACGAGAAGTGCCGACCAAATGCAGTTGCAGCATCACGCTTCTACGTAATTTCCTGTAAGAAATTACCCGACACCGTGAATGTCAGTTAATACTTGGTGATACGGTGTATGTAATGGTGGTGGGTGGGATAAGACCTATACCACCAGAAATAGCAGACATTGAGGAAGAAATTATTGCTAGAAATTGTCGAAAACGATCCGAAACACCTTAACTTTGACAACACCCTGTATAAATGAAAAAGGAAATTAATGTTAAATGTATCTTCTTCGATATTCGTCACTCTTCTAAATTTATCTTTAATATAATTCCAGACGAAGCCAAGTTTAAAGTTGATACTGCGGAAATATTAACACCCTATATGTAGAAAACTAGCCGAATAGAGTATGTTAATAAAAAAGTTCTTACGTTGCTTAAATACTACTGCATAATATGACTACAACAAACGATATATTTATTTACATTTCAAAACCGATGCTGATGTGCTAAAAAAATTGTAAACTGATGCACCGCATAATTTAAACACCGTTAGTATTCGCACACAATTCGGAGTTTTTAATGAAAAATGCTGTAGGAATGCTAATACATAAAAATGCAAATTCCCGCAAACAGCTACAGGAATATTTTAAATAATACAGAAAAAACCACAGACCATTCAGTGTTTGCTGATGAAAACTGATGTCTGGTATTGTCCAATGTCAATGGCTAATCGACTATTTGTCATCAGAGTTAATTGTTTAAAATTGTTGGAATAATGTAGAGTCGCTATTACACTGACAAATACACGTATTCATCATCGTTACTAGTCTCCGAAATTTTTATTGTAATATTAAACGGATTCAATCAATAAATGTCCTATATGTTTAAACTAAATTATTGCAAACTGTAGAATAATAATATGTCGACTCATCTCACGCACAAGTCTCTGACTTTCGGGCTAATCATTGTGATTAAGAGAAGGGTTAAAGATATTATTATCTTTAATCGAAAGCTGTACATCTCAAGGTATAATTCACCATTTACAGTTTTATTGAGTATTTAGGCAAAAAAAAGTCAACAAAAGATATTGTATATACTATTATATTATTAGATATTTGAAGTTATTTATATATTATAATCTAATGAAATTTTTTCTTTCCTTGTTAATAAATCTTATACCTCGAACATTCATTAGTGCGTTTGTGATTTACGCTAACTTAGTTCTTTTAAATGTTTTTTTAAAACTCCGTATATTTTTCATTTTTGATTCGCACAGAATTTGTGTCTAAGTTTATATTTTACTTAATGTCAGCTCCTTGCTTATCTGATTTGACCCAACTCAACTTTTTCTCTTTGGATTTAAATAGAATAAAATACATTTTGAAGAACCATAACTTGGTCAGTAGGCTCAGAACAGGTCAGGAGCTGGCTGACCAGGCCATTGATCAATTTTCTCGTAAAGTTGACAGGAAGCAAGTTACAAACATACTCCAATTCATAATTCATTTAGGATGTCTATAAAATATATGGTGGATACTCTTGATGGTCATCAAAACGATAACCAATATTAAAAGAGACAATACAACAAGAATTGCAATCATTGATAACAAAATTTACTCCGTGTATCAATACTATCTATTTACACATAATATGTTGTTACATTAGCTAAAAATAAACGTAGCGATTGTTTTTATCCCTTCTTGTTAAGCGAAATTGGCACCAGTTTTGTACATTTTTTATGTTACACCCTGTATAGCTCGTATTGTCAATATTTAACTATTCTCTGCCACTGTAGAAATGACTTTATTTGTGAAAATAGTTATATCATTATACAAACACATGGAAGTGAAATATGAATGTCGATTTTTTATTTTATTAGCATATTTTATGGTACCCTTTTTGAGCTTTATTAAAAATGTTCATGTAAATTAAATTCTATCTTTGCAAGCACAATTTTGAACAACAAACAAACCTGGATGTGAGAGTAGCATTCAATTATCACCTTTTTATTCATTTTTCATTACCCTTGCCTTTGTGCCTATAACTGTAAACATAAAATGGACACCAACATAATTTAATCACTAAATTTAATAATTGGGTAATTATATTAATACAGGTTCTAGCATAAAATAGGTGTAGGTACGTTAAAATATTGCAGTGGGGTACTAGCTTAGCTTATTTATAAATATGATATAAACAAGTGTCTAAAAATTCTTTTTATTGCAGTTATGTGCCATTATTGTCAATTACTTACTAGTCATCACTCCGCAAGAACTGGTCTGGATTACAGTATAAGCTGTAGGTCCCCGTTGCTGGTAAATTGAAATACGGTAACTGGACGGTAAAACTAAATATAAAATGTTGAATTATTGATGTCAGATAAAACAGATAACAAAAACGAATCCAATTATTGTACAAATTTAAGTTTAATGTTAATTTCGTATATAAATACTGCAAAGTACGTAAATCGGTTTCAAGTGTGGCTTTATTTGCGAATGCATTTATATACTATGTGTAATGTAATACACATAGTATAGTAATTTGGATGAGTATTAATTTACATGCATAAAATTTATACATTTTTTCCGTCGATTTACTTTTTAGTTGGTCGCACAATACCAGAAAATGTAGTTTATATGTTTTCCCAACTTGAAAATGTTTAAACAACTTCTGCCCTAACCGACTGAACTTTTCATTTATTCCTATGACATATATGGAGTCTGTAGGCACTGCAGATAGAAACTCGCGCTCGGGGAGGCATAAGATTTGATTAAACGCTTAGAAAAGGGAAGTACAATTTTTTTCAAAGACTAGGAATCCAATATACGAGAGTAAGCCACAAAAATTCAATGCGGATCTGAACCCTTTTAACAAATGGTGTGACACTTGACCTGACTCCAACAAAAAACTAATTCCAGTAAACATCTGCGTGTCAAAAAGTCATTATTCTCTTTGTCCTCGACAATATTGTCCATGAGACGAAATCTATTAGGCAAAAAAGAATCAATTCAGTTCAAAAAATTGGAAAAAAGCTCTTAAAATACAAACAGTTTGACATGAATTAAGAGTGGTTGAGCATTACTACACTGAGAAAACTAGTTTCATGTATTTTAACACATTATTTTCATTTCCATCTGAAATCATTCAATCATTCAATATTAAAATAATGAATATTTTAAAATGGTTGCTCATTGTTTCAAAATATCGATAGACCACGGGAATATTTTTTGAATAGCACTGGGTAACGTGATGATACATCATGAAATGTATTTAAATGTCAATTCAGCTAAATTTTAATGAATTCCTGTTCATTTCATAATGATCTGTCTATCTGAAAATAATTGAATTGTTAATTGGATCATTAACTTAATTGAAATATTTATTATCTTAAAGAAAATCGAACTAGGTGTTAGGTGTTATACTACAGACTTAAAAACAAATTGACAAATGATGTCCTATCTTTTACAAAGGAATTCTTTGCATATGATTGCAGGTGATGTGGCTTGTTAATAAATTACAGAAATAGTTTAGTACTCAGGGCGACTAACAGAACTAATAGTAATATACGTATTTTATCACTTGTTACAAGGGCCAATATAATTCTAAAGCTAAAATTAATATATTGAGCGCTCATTCAATGTCTATTTAATTCTTAGGTCTGTGTGTTATACCTAGCTGTCAAAAAAAAAGTATAGGGTTTTCTCAGTTTTTTTGTGTTATATCGTTACTTAAACCGTTTCAAACACAGAAACAATTTCTATGATGTGTTTTATTATAATTTGTAAAATCTTATCACGTATTTTTTATTAGAGTTCAATAATAAGAAAACTGCACGTCAGTTGTATTATATATTAATTTTCTTTCTTAAATGGAACTATGGCAACAGAGCAAAATTTGGTATTCTATATATTACTACTATAAGTAGAAATTCTCATTCATAAAAACATTACATACATTGTGAATTAGTAATGATTTAAAATAGAGTAACTTAGTATTCATTTTAATCAAAGCGATCTCTCAGTGTACTTCTTCTTGATGCAGACGCAGACGATATATAAAACAGAAAATCAATTAATTCAAAACACATTGCAGGAACTGCTTGTTATTTAGTGATATTAATGAATGCTGCGTCTCTGTGTATTCTTGATAGCACATATAAAGCAAAAAATCACTTAAAGTGGAAAAAATCGGATAGAAGCGTTTAAAAAAGGAAACGTTTTGACTTGTGAGAGGATATGTTCGGAACGACAAGTACAAATAACGGAATCCTTTTGAAAGGAATCTCCGTTCGATACAAATAACCGTCTTCCGTCTACCTTACAAGAATCTTCAAATATTTTGAAAATAATTTCGAAATTTTAACAACATTAATAATATAATACCAAACAGTTTAATCTTACAGATACTGACACTACACAGGGTGTAATATAAATAAATTCCAAATTAATAATTCCAAAGTCTTATTGAGAAATCAGTTCGTATGATATTTTTACAGAGACTTGGAACTTATTTTCACCATTTGGTTCTTTCTTATTTGGGTGCTCATTTTTTGCTGATCAACAATTGTTATGAAAAAGTTGTAAAATAATATAAATTTTATGGACTTGAACCATATTGCCACCGGTGATTTTGGTCGATATTTTTGTTTCTAAATTGACTCAGCGTTTTATTATTTCCAATTGTGCCAATGTATTTGCGATGGAGCAAATTCATACATCCAAAGGCCTGTTCATTTTAGGGAGGTTTTAGGACCTATAGCCTACACGAAGCAATTTGTAATCATACCAAGGCTAATTGATTAATAACAATTTAATATTGTCGTTGGCTGGTGACTAAAATGTTGGGAGTAAATTAGAGTCCTAAATTAAGGTTGAAACTAAATCTATATTAAGGGCTTAATGCACTTCGCTAAATACCCTTAATGATCATAAATAATAGTGGTGAAGGAGATAGAAGTTTCAATAGGTAAATCATTTGATAACTTCAGGAGCGGTACTAAAGTAGTTTAGTCACAGGTGCTTCAGTTTGTCAGCATTGTCGGATTTCATTCATCATTCGGAAAGTTGCTACATGTGGTGCTTTATATACAGGGTGTTACGATATACGCGCATACGGACAGTAATACGGTAATATACGCTTAAAAGTGATCAAAAGGTTTCGTCGCTTAAACTAAAAATGGAACATTTAACAAAAGAAAACACGAAAGATTGTATCCACTCAATATCCGTCAAAATATGATGTTTATGCATAGCGCAGGTCTCCACTTTGCTT
Source organism: Pogonocherus hispidulus (assembly GCA_963924545.1). NCBI lineage: Eukaryota > Metazoa > Arthropoda > Insecta > Coleoptera > Cerambycidae > Pogonocherus > Pogonocherus hispidulus. The sequence goes on from OZ004701.1 coordinate 168,741, forward strand.
TAAATGTTAAGAAACATCTAATAATAATAATTTTCCCTGCTGCTGGATAAGCAGATGCGGTCCCGTTAGTTGGCCATCTCGCTCACCAGACCTAACTCCATGCAACGTCTTTCTGTAAGGTCGTTTAAAGATTTTGGTCTACAGAACCCCAGTACCTAACTTAGAACATTTTTTTCAGACTTCAAACGCAGATTTTTTAGACAGTCCAAAAAATGACACCACAGATGATACACAATTCAGTTCGAGGAGTTTAGCGGCATGTAGAATCATTATTTTAAGCAGAAGATTAATCTCTTTCAGATGCTGTTTAGTTAGTGAAAGATATAAAGAGTATTCCATCCTATTTTTCCACACTCTATATTTTTATGAGGTATTTTTTTAAGACCCCAACTTTTTCCAACAGTGCTAGCATATTATTTTACATCTCCCAAAAGCCGTAATCTAATTAATTCTATGGTCAGTAGGCTTGCCGGAAATGCGCATTTTGCTGTGAAATTAATAGTCAAACCCAGAAATTTTATCTGTTTTTACCTCGTTACCTACATTCGTGGATTGTGCTGACATATTCCTTTGTCGCTACCAAATTAGTTTGAGAACCGAACAAAATACTTTTCTTCTTTCATTTATTGGATATTGTATCATATACAGGGTGTTAAACATAAGGCTTAACCACGATACCAGATTTACTAAGAGTTAGGTCTATCCTCCAAGTGATATCTGACAGAATGAATGTAAAGTTGAACTTGCGCAAGCCATTCGAGGTTCAAATTCAGAATCTCAGTGATGATGCAGACGAAACTGTGCTGGCACATTCTGAGAAAATGTTGTGGAAGTTGTGAATGTTGTTGAGTGGAAGAAGAGGTAGATTGAAATTGTCTGAGATAGTCGATGTATTTTATAAAACTTTAGTTAGAATGTTAATTAATCTACTCCAAACTTAGAAAGCAATGTTGTTTGTTTTCAAAGCTGTGTCCTGAATTATCGTTATATGCAAGGTGTATTTTTTTAGGTCTACATTCCCTCACTAATTATGTGGTGGTTTTCAAGATATTATTTCGGAAAAATATTTTGTCGGTGTTATTTTTTCAGATCTATAATAGGTTGCGAGTTAAATTTCTTACATTAAACGTGTTGCGCTTTAGAAATCATACCTATAATCTATTGAGTACAATTGTTTATGATTTTTCGACCCCAGAAGTGCGTTCAGTGTTTCGGATCACCCTCTACGCATGCTTCCAATTTTCAGCTTCTGGGTTGAGGTGTGATATAATTTTAAGGTATAACATTGGGTGTGACTGAATCCTGATTTTAATTTCGTTAACGTTTTCAATGACTAGGGTTCAATTATTACACATCTTTGGCGTAGATAATTACTAGGTGGAGAGTTTTATGTAATAAAATATGGAACGTGAGTTACAGTTTTCCGTAATTGAGTTTGGGCCGTTTCGGAAATTTGACGGAAAATTGTTAACATCGAAATGAGAAACGGGATCCATTTTATGAACCCTTGAAGTGCGGTAGAGCCGTACACAAAAGACAAGGAGTGCTCAAAATCAAATTACGCAGAGAATAAAGTAAATTTCAAACAAAAATAATTGCCTGTAAAGCAATATTTGGCTGTTTTGAGCTATGGGGTATAGTTCAACTGCCGCGTAAACAGCTATTGTTTGTTTCAGAACTAATTTTCAGGAAATTAGATTTAACAATGGCCAAACTTAATGTCAATTTATATCAAAATTTACGGCTTACTTAAGGCTGCTCGACGTGACGGATTGCTCTAGTGGAGGACTAGACTTTTAAATTTCGCAAATGCCTCGATCAAAGCTGCAAAGTGAAAAGCGATAATTGAATTGTATTTGTTTTGGGAATATACACGGTGATTCATTAATGTGACAATTTCAGGTTCGTTATACTTACAATAAGGAAACTAGTTCCTATAAACACGGGTCTGGAAACGCTTCGTTTTTGAGATACAGGGCGGTACAATTTTTATAAAAAAACTAGTTTTTATTAATATAGTAAAACTCTTCCGCCGATTTCATTGAAAGGTTTATTTAAAATAATAAAAAACATATTTTGAAGTAATTAGATTTTACAAATATATTCCAGGGGCATCCTGGAGGGCAACTTAGTTAACAATAGCAAAAAATGTAGCACGGCACTGCTTTTTAGAAGTAACAATATGGGATTGACCCTCTGTCCCATTCATACTATTTTTACATTTAGCAATTTCCAAACTCTCAAAAGCATCCAGCTGTCTGGAATTTGTCACATTCCTAAGTAGTCTCAAATTGCTACCATCTATTTTATGGTTGTTCTCAAACGCATGTTGGGCGACACTAGACTTATCTGTTCTACCATATTTGAGATAAGCCATATGTTCTTTGAATCTAGTTTGAATTGACCTTCTCGTTTGTCCAACATACTTTTGATTACAGTCTTTACAACTAATTTCGTAAATTCCCGGCTTTTCCTTAGTTTCTATTGTGTCTTTTGGATTGCCTAAAAGTTTTTGTAGTTTATTTCTACATGAATAACCACTGACATACTTATATCTTTAAAAACCTTACCAAAACCACAGGTGAAACGAGGATCGTATGGAATAGATATGAATTTTTTTGAATGAATAAATATGAATTGATGGTAAGTTTCAATAAAGGACACTAATAAAACAGATCTTAAAAAAGTTGATATAAGCCAGTAATTTCAATTTTATTAAAACACCAACAAGAAACGTCCCAGAACTTTGCCACAAATTGCCAGTGTATTATTCATCCCTTCAGCAAATGTTTATAAAACTAATTTCAGTAAGTGTAACTTTATTATGTGTATATAAAATACGACCCTTTCCCTTGAGACTATAATATATATTATTGGGAGCAAGCTAACAATGGGGTAAGTATTAGTAAACAAAATTCTGTAAACGCTTACTACTGTAAAAGTTGAGGGGTTTCATTTTTCAAAGAAATAATTTCTGCCTAATTTTACTTTGTGCTACAATGAACATCTCCAGATCAAATTTAAACGGAAATTGCTTAAACAATTACGTATTTCATTTAAAATATACCATTTTCCAGGCAAAAGGAGCAGTACTCCTACATTTCTTATTATCACGAATTTACTTTCAAATAAAACCTCATTTGAATATTGTCTTTGACTCCGGTTGAAAACTTACGCTATGTATTTCTCTCAATTTGTCTAAATTTCCATATATTTACATATCAATATTGACATATAAATATTCGTACAGTTGCAGAACCTTTTTCGTGAACTTTATTTTGTAATAACAAAATATAAGCGAGTTTCCAGTTTCATATTTCTGGTAAATACCTACTTGTTATGTTAAGAGAAAATAAAGCGAGTGCAAATAAACCTAATCTCTTCAAATCAAATTTCATACATATTTTTGCCTCCAGTGTTTTTAAATTTAAATAATTTCAACAGAAAAGATCAGAAAACTCGAATACAACGTTCGCAAGAATGTTGACGGGAAAACTAAAATATATCAAGTTTGTAATTTAAAATAGATGAATTTGAGTAAAAGTTGACATTGTTACACAGTAAATAACGAACTAAATTCATTATAACCGGAATCAGAGCATTAACAGAAAATGAGTAACCTATGTTGGATATATTATATTATAAAATAGAGATTTTGTTCCAACGTACTGTAAACCTCAGGGTACAACGTACACTAGGACATATAATAATTTATTTAGAACCAGTTATCACCGAAAAATTAATTGATCTTATTTGAGAACACAAATTTTCCATGATGAAAACCGAGACCCAAATCATTGATAAATGCATTCATGAGTAACAGACCCAACAATGAGCCTCGCGGAACCTAAGTTTCTGTATGTGCATGTAAATATACCAACCCTTCTGTATGCATATGGATAAAACTGCCTGGTAAAAGGACTGGCATTAGTTGACCGTCTCGCAAACGAATTTTCTCTGAACTGCAATGTACTGAATGACGATAGGGCTTACCATATAATTTCTAACTAATGAGGTTTTCCAGGTTTCCCTCATTCCGGCACTGAATGGTGATTAGGGCCTACGAACGTAAGTCGACCCTGATGCGGGCCGCGAAATAATGTGCCGCCCCCTCTCCCACACAAGTCTCAGACTTTCGGGCTAATCCTTGTGATTAGAATGAGGGGTAGAGATATTATTATTATTATTATTAGATATTATTATAACTGACTGGATCCTAATGAGTTAATCAGAATAATAATGTGCCGCCACTATCCCACACAAGCCTCACTTCTGGGATAATCCTTGCGGTTAGCGTGAAGAATAGCGTATTATATACATCAACAGCAACATAGTTGCAACCGCATATACATAATATTAAATCTCTTGCATAAAGCTGCATTTTTTGCAACATACAAACATGTTTACAACTTGTGGTCGCACCGTTTGTCTCCAAGTTATTTAGATTCGAGTTTTACGAACTCGACATCATTCAGTCGGTTTTTTTGCTGGGCTTGCAATTATATGCATCTCTGTTAACCTAATTGCTGCGTTATGCAACCACGTTGTTGGATTTTAGTACAACTTTTATTTTATACATTCATTACAACGAGTTATATTACGTTACCTGCAGGTATATACATGGAAGTTTGTATTATTTGGGCCATTTAAACTACCTCATTTAATAGACACAAAACATGACGAAAATATTCATCATTAAAAAACTCGTTTGGTTAATATTTTGTGGTATGTAGTTAATCCTTGGCAGTTTTAATAACATGGATACTTACTAATTATTTTTATGATTTGGTAGGCCTCAATGGCAGCAGATTTATAGCAGAAATTTGTATAGATGTTGGCCTTGAAAAAATAGAATTTAATAAAAAAATAGATTTTAATTATGCTATATTTCTGGCAAAGTCTACATATATCCTAACTGTAGACTTTGTTTCTGGTATAAGCCAATATATTTTTTTGAAATTTCGATCATACCACTCATTTGAGAGTATCCTAAATCCCGTGACACAGTCAGATTCGAAATAAAAACCTGCTAACCTTTTGTTATTTTTGGCCTTGAAAAAAATTTTAATTTTGAAATTTAAAATTTTATTCTGAAATGTGCCACCATCGTAGAGTTATTGAAGTTTTATTATTAAAAAAAAATCGTTTAAATTTACCAACAAATAAAACAGGGGTGCCCCGCTCAAAATATTTGTACATTTTACATTGCGCTAGTGCTACTTATCCTGTAATTGGGCTTGTTGGGTATTTTACGTAATAAATAATTCACGATATTCTAAAAAAGTGATGCAATTCCGGCTTTTTTTACCTTGAAGCGGGGCCCTTAATGCAACTTTACTGCCGGAAGTCCAGTTGCGGAAATGCATAAATAGTACATTGTTACAATCCAGCATTGTAGCAATCTGCCGACTGCCCTTTAGGTTGGCCGCACCCGAACTTGACGTGTCGACTAATTTAAACGCAGAGCCTCCCTAGAGCTAGTCCCGAGGGCTGGTGGTATGCCTTCTATAGATTCATTAGGCGATCTCCCAATTGAATTTGTATAGCAGACAAATAAATCAATATTAATGTACTTTGCCCTGTCATACTTAATCAACTCTCGGTTGATGCTAGACGTAAGACGCTGAATTTGAAATAAATTATTGTATTCTTTCCAAAGTTAAATAATAAATACGTTGAACTTGTACACCCATGGACAAATTTTCCTCAAAATCATTTAATAAAACTGTTTATAACACAGAACTGTGTATAAACAGAAATTTTAGAACGAAAAAAACAAAATATGCATAATTTGGACAAATTAATAAATGTTTTTCTTTGTTTAAATACGTACTTGTTTTATTTTATCTAAAAAATTGTAATTGTTATGATATTAAAAGATTTTTTCAAAACAAAACCCTAAAAATATAAATTAATTCGTCTACGTCCATGGAAAACCAATAACATATCCTTGAAAAACGTCTCTCTTTTGGAACTGAGGTCACGAATCCATCGGTAACCACATCAAAGATGCCGCCGGGGAGATATCCTGGTTATTTATGTATTCTTATGTGAAAAGTACGTCTTCTCAATGAAATTTTAAATATACATGGTGATCACGCAAATGCAATACAAGAAAGGTGTTTTTTTTTAATGGAATACTGACAATTATTATATGGTTTCCACGCAGCAAAGGTATTGCGATTAGTTTTATATCAATTTGTTAAAAATAAATGCGTTTGGTATTCAATAAATGGATAACATTCCGTGCATCACCCCGTATGAATTAGTACGATGTTTTCAATATCGAAATCTGCAAAAATATAGACGCTGAAACTGCTTTCTCGTAAGTTTATACTCGGGTGTATAAAATACATCTGGTCATCTATGTTCACAGATAGGGACATAAATTTGGCCATATATCCTATTTCATATCGAAATTTTAATACTTTCCTGGTTTTATACGTACATGAATTGAAAGAACTAACTCAAAACAACTACCAAGTTCACAGATTCAAGTCTGAACTTCTAAAATATAAAATTACCATGCAGGGAATATGCATATACGTTACAGACAAATGCCTTTCAGAGCACTCTGTTTAACAAATAATAACATTGCGACAGTTACTTACCTTGATTGGATCTTCAATGGACTCGACTTTCTCAGATGTGTCTAGACGCGTTATCCTGTCTATGCATTTTTGGCTCCTGAATGTAACTGAAGGTGTCATTAAATTTGTCCAAAACTTATTTACAGACGTTTTCTAATCGGGATTCATGTGATTGCAGACGGTAGGCAACCAACATTACACCTGTGGTAATTATTAAAATTAAAACTCCTAAAGAAATATCGTTTGTATTATATTCATTTAAATATTAGGCTTAGATGCTTATGCTTAAAATATGAATTTAACTCATATATCTTCAGCAATGTTGGAAAAAAATACTTTAGAACTTAAGGTTGTTACAATATCAGTTAATGTACATGAAAATACGACAACTGCAGAATAACTATTCAAATAGACTTGTAATTGCAAGAGAAAACCCTTAATTTAAATGAAATTGCCTTTTATCTAGTAGCACGGCGTTTTTGAGACAACTTTAAGCATTTAAAGCAACTAGTTTCAATAGACGTAAGTAATTTTACATATTCGGTTGCCTACTTTCGACATCGTTGCTTAGCCCTATTAAAGTGAGTTATCCTTTACTATACAGCGTGTGGAAAATATAAAGAGCGACTATTTATTAATTATAAATGATCCCAAGGGCTATTTGGTGCGAGCAGTCCTGGTGACAGTAATAAACCATCAAAACTTAAACGAAGATACCAAATCAAAAATGTAATAAACGGTCCAGTCATTAAAATTGCCATAAATAAATTGGGGTAGATTCGAAACTAGATTTAGAGGTCATCACAGGTTTCGCTGTATCTTCGGGTAAAATTTTTAGCAGCGTATATTTCGCTGTCTCACGTGTTTTACGTAAAACGTGATATCATATCTGAATGACGACTGAATGATATTGATTTGAAGAACTTGCGTAATAGTTTTTCGTTTATTGGATTTTTTGGAGAAAATAGTTGCGTGATACTTCACATTGTGAGGTAAACACCCAGTACATTCTTTTCATATATGAACAATAGTAGAAACAAGTACTTTTTATTGAAATTATTTTACTAGGTGCTCTTTTATTCAATATCTGCAATAGATGTTTTATGAAGGTAATATTTATAGTGAAATATAGAAGGGACACTTTAAGGGCACTCGCTAACATGTCCCTAAGGAATCCTCATTTTAAGGGAGGCTATAAACGTAGTCCTCTAATTTATGCGGGTGTATAAGAGTACAGGAAACTGGATGGCTAAAAGAGAAGGACATATGATAAAAACTTTATGGAAGATAAAAACAACATTCAAAACAAAAAATATTTGGTATAAGTATTGAAATAAGATTTAGATAGATAGATAAGCATTTTATTCCTGTGGATAAATAGTTACATCTATATAGGATACGTCAAAAGAAAAACATCAGTATAGCACAAACATACACAAAATTATTTACAAACAATTAATTACATTTAGAATAAAATTCGTCCATATTATAAAAACATCCCTCGACCAGAAATGCCCTCAAAGACCCAACAAAAGCCTTTCTATTTTTACAAAGTCTAATATTCAATGGCAACCTATTGTATATATGCAAACCCACTACATTAGGTAGTCTTCTTGCTATATTTAGCCTTCTATATGGAATATATAAATTATTTCTGTTCCTAGTAGAGTACTGATGGCGATCACCCTGTTTACCAAACGTATCATAATTGTCACAGATAAATGTACAGATTTCTAACAAAAATATTCCGGTAAGTGTCAATATCCTTAATCTTCTAAAGATATTCCTACATGACGCCTGATTAGTCGCCCCCACCATGCAACGAATAATTCGTTTCTGAGACAAAAGCACATCAGACGTCATTGCGGATAATCCCCAAAAGCATATACCGTACTTTAATCGCGCAAATACCTGTGCATAATAAACACCCATTAACTGGTTCAGTGTAAGGACCTGTTTCAGATTTCGCATAAGGAAGCATACAGAAGCAAGCTTTGACGTAAGTGCGGAACAGTGATTCTTCCAAGTCAGAGTATCATCAATCATTAGACCCAGAAATTTGACATTCTTATCCTCCCCCAAAACATCACTGCCCACCTTTATATTCAGTTTAAGGTCACTATGATTCTGAGGCGTATGAAACCTCAACAAACTAGTTTTGGTATTATTTAGATATAAAAAATTGCAGCTGAACCAGTCATCCAAGTCGCGAAGAGCACCATTACATGCACTTTCTAAAATTTCATTACTTGGACGAGATACAATTAAAGAAGTGTCATCAGCATACAGAGTTGCAGAGACGCCATCAGGTAAACAATCTTCCAAGTCGTTTATATACAGAAGGAATAACACAGGGCCCAAAACAGAACCCTGAGGTACTCCAACCGTAACGTTCACATGTCGAGAACACACTTCTCGAACCTCTTGACCATAATTACAGGTTATTCTCACAGATTGCTGTCTATCTTTTAAAAAACTAGAGATCCATGACAACGTAGGTCCTCTTATACCATATTTTTCGGACTTATACAATAGTCTATTGATGTTTACACAATCGAATGCCTTGCTGAGATCGCAAAAGATCCCAGCAGGGCACTCACCTCGGTCGACATGATTAATCAATTGTGTGTAGAAAGAATTTATCGCACTATGTGTAGATTTTTTGGACTGGAATCCGTGTTGTGACACGGTCAAAATACTGAATTTTTTTATAAAATTATCTAGACGAGATCTAAAACAGTACTCGAATATTTTACTAAAAGTAGGCGATAAAGTAATGGGCCTGTAATTTTCAACATTATGTTTATCAGATTTTTTATATACTGGTACAACATTGCTAAATTTAAGAGCTCTAGGAAACTGGCCTGTGCTAAATGACAAATTTATAAGGTAACATAGAGGCTCGAGTATCAGCTCAGCCACACACTTAATGAAATTCGAAGAAATCCCATCCGGGCCTGAAGACTTTTTGTTTTTTAAATTATGCCTATTTGAACAAGTATTGACCAAAACTAAATGAAAATAAATTGACCTTTAATAATGTAAATGTTTCAAATTTAATACTGATATAAAAATCAGATAACATAACTGTAACAGCGAATACACCCTGTAATATGCTAGAATGAACACCGCCCTATTTAAGTGCAAAAAAATTATCCAAGATGGTCTCCCTGTTTCAGGACGCGAGAAACTATCGGAAATCTTTGCCTTGTTTTTCCTCCCACTTCTATCCTCTTCTGTCATTTTCTCTTCTTCTGTCTCAATGGTATTGCAGCCATACAAACCTCTTAGCCTAATCAAATATAATCAAGCTTCACAAAAACTAATTCAGTTTTAGTTTTCAACTACCTATAAATTACTTAACTAGCAATTTCCATTCATAGACGTTGTAGTTTTGGCCACCTATGAGTGGAATTTTTATTTACACCGAGATAAAGAAAAAGACGCTATTGAAATTTGACATTTGAATGTCATTTCCCATGTACAAGACTTATTTTTTAATTTAAGCAAGTTTATTTGACCACCTGTATACCTAGTCCACGATTAGAAAAAATCCTTCAGTTCCCACCTGTATTTTTTCCGTAGAAAAAAGTGTATGAAATCACTAATACAGTTTGCGTAAGGGATAAAATGATCAATACATTTTCTTAAGCCATTGCAAACTTCCTCTTTGGTAAAACTTCTATTTCCTCGATCTATCGGAACAATTAAAGACAAAGACTGAGGTAGTTACGCAACTATAGTTGTTGGAGGCTTTCAATTTGTGTTTGAGTTCTGTTTTATCCAGTTATTCATCAAACAATTTACTTGTACAACTATCTAGCAAGAAGAGCTAATTTAATAATATAATTTTCGTAATCAAGAAATGTCCTACAGTCTTGTCGTTGCGAGTTTCACGAACAAGTAAGGCATCATCTGGTGATAATTATAAGTCGCTCGAATTGCAAACTGATAATTTTAAGAGATTGTCACGCTTCTTATTTGGTTATCCCTCTTTTGAGTCGGTGACCCCACTTCTGATTTGGTTATCCCATTTCTGATTTTTCCGTTTCTGATAATTTAATGAATTTTATCATGACTAATCATCAATTTGTTTTTTGTGTAGCACGAATGTGTAGCACATCAATATAAAATTTTTCGTAGTAATAAATAATATCTCTTCCTGTCAGCTTATAAATATGCAAATACTCTTAATTTGAATTGATGTTATCCTTGAAATATAATCGTTACAAATCAGTTTAATATTGAAGCGATACAGCACGTTGTTTTCCATATCGATGATGTCGAATCTATACCTATCTTTTTCGTATTAGTGAAAAATGAGGAACTGAGTAGGTATACTCAACTCCATTTATTTCTGCAAAATTCTGTTTAACTGTAAAACAGAGGCCAGTTTCTCACAGTGGTTTATATTTTGTTATTTCTTTATAAGTATGGCAGAGTATCTCGAAAAAAAGGATGAATAATTAAAATATTTGTAATAGTAATAATAATTCATAATAATTCTCTTCGTACTTTTATACACGCCTACATTAAGAAAGGAGTTATTATGTCTTATCTGCACATTACCATGTTCACTTTTTTATCGTTATTTAAAGACCTTATAACTTCTACCTACCTTTTTGTAAAGTGGAGTTGTGATATATTTGATTTACATCTTCTCAATAACCCTCCCTCGTTTGAAAAAGGCTCTTTCTACGTTAGCGAACGAGACTTCTTAAGCATATGTAAAGTCGGTTTATGAATAGCAAATATGCCACCAAGGAATGCTAACTGTCACTTGCTTTTATTTTATCGAACTTTTCTAAATTCCTCCATTAGCGAAACTTTTCTGTCATAACTGCCGACGCATCTATTTTGAATGAAAGTTGGTTGGCTTTAACACTACGGATTATTTTACACCACACAATTGATCTTCAGCAAGAGAAATAAACTGGTTGACACCCAATGATAATATCGCCCAATACCGGCCGACTACAGTCGGGCAGATGTGTTAAACGCTGGCGGTACGATCGACCTCTAAACTTCGATAGGGCTATCCAAATATGGAAAGAAAATAAGCCTTCCATTTAAAAAAATATAAGTTTATTCCACCACCCTGTGCATGGTTATAGCTAGAAAGTGAAAATAATTTTAAAATATGTCCCCTTTCGGTACCCACCACTGTACCAAATTTCATTTCGATATCTCTTCAAATGTAGAAACTATGCTCCGTCCCCACCCTGTGGAAATCATAAAATTTTTAGGTTACTACATCAGAAGTGCTATCGTTGATTTTAACACTACGTTTATTTCCATTTAACTCGGTCTCTTTGGTTCGAATTAATCACAAAATGCGACGTCGCGACCGAATCACACATATTGCAAAAAGTGACAGATACACCCATGCCCAGACAGATTAATAATACCATTGTATAGCAGCTTAGCCTCAGACTAGCAAAGATAATACAAGCACATAAAGACTATTAAGATAATTACATCTACTAATAGTCAAGTTATATATAACAAGCCGCCTAGAGTTCCAAAACCTTTATCGCTTAATTTAACTTACACGTATCAGCAGCATCCGAGTATCCAGTCGTTAGGGGTAGGAAATGAGTCAACTCCCTGTAGTATGTCTGATGGAATATGACAATATAAATAGCAAATATTTGTTCCTATAAACAACCGAAAATATTCGTTAATCAGTATGAAACCTGGAACCAATCATTCTTCTTCTTTAAATATGTATTTCATAATCAGTGGAATTCTAACACACTATTGTCTTGTAGACAGAGCACTTTCACTAAAAAATTCACTTATTTCTATATAGACGAAGATCTGGGCCGACGTGACATGGGAAGTTAATATCACGAAACCTTTCGGCTTAGGCATTACGAGTAATGCACATTTATCCCCTCCACCAATTGGATGCGAAACTTTATTCCCAGCTTCTTCTTTAACTATATACATAATTATATAAAATAAAATAATAAAATTCCATTATATCGCCTTCCCAAAAGAAGAGGTCCCGGGGGAGAGGGGGAATCTAAGCATGTCGCTACTAATGGTTTGTATGTTACTTTGCTTTGGATGAGCTTATTAACTTAAGATAATTACGCGATAATATATGTTCACTTTTTTGCTTGCTCCAGGCTCTGATATTTTACAAAGGTTGTAGGTATTTCCAAGAATTGAATCTAATTTTGCCTCGCGGTACTTTCCCAATTTATATTCACTTTTCGAATTTATGGGACGAAGAATTTAATGAGGAATTAAAGTTGTAAATAAGATATTCAAAATACACGTCGCTAGGGTCATTAGAAAGATGAGGGGCACTTACTTACGCCTCGTGGGCCTTAACAACTTGTGCCTGATTTGAGTTAACCACTTTGAGGAGTATTTGGGTCAATTGTTGGGGACGAAGACTTGTATTACATACAGTACCTGATTTAACAGGGTTTCTAATACCCAAACCCTAATTGCCACCTCTGCCAATTTAATTAGTTAAAACTGTTAAAAACAACGGAAAAGCACCATTAAAACCATAAACGTCTTTCTCCCTGCCGTTATCGTTTCGTCGCTTAATAATGCAGAGGTATTATTAACTGGAATGCAGTGATAATTTCTTAAAAATATTTTCACCAACAACGTTAATGTACCCATATAAAACTAAAGTTAGTAGAGAATAGAGTTAGTCAGCGTTTATATCAATAATTTTTTGTAATCAAAATTTATTAAGCAATTCTGGTGAAGTTTTCGTGCTATTGTAATCTTAAGAATGTTTTGAAATATGGTTTTCACCACAGAGCCCCAAATTCATATGATAGAATCCCATTATACACTAATTTTAAAAACAAAAACCTATCGCCCAGTTTAGTATATACTTTAATTACTAATAAATATGATATGTAGTAAATTGACTTGCTAGTTAGTATTTCAAAACTATACTAACAAGTACATACAAGTAATTTATGAAAACATTAAATTATTTTGACTTGACGAATCTGTACTACCGATATTCTTTTTTGAAAAATGTGTTGTGAAGACATTGTTCCTGAAAAAAATGTCATAATTGTATTACTATATCTTACCGTAATTTTTTTATATACCAACCTATATAAAAGGTCAATTTCGTTAATTTGAATGTTTTCTTGCAATTAATAATGAGTTATGGGCCAGTTCTGCCCTGTTGAGAACATAAACTTCTTCGAATATACAGAGCCATTCAATATTGTAAGATAAAAAAAAATTATACACTGTTATAAGTTTTTGACAGCCGCAGTTCCTTTACAAAACCATGATTAAATGTCTTTGGTATAAAAAACAACGATTAAACGATATAAAATCTAACTATCCCCATTATTAGTCACTCAACACAGAAACAATGTTACTTAACCTGTTTTTAATGATTTCCAATATAAAATAAAATATTATAATGCAAGAAAATGAATAAAATCCTTGTAAGTAATTTAAAAAGGATTATCCTGTAATGTAAAATTTGTAATAAAGCGACAGTGGCACAGATTTTATTTTCTCTACTTTAATATCAATAAACTGGTGTGTTTGCTCTATTCAAGCTCTAAATTTATATTACTGAGAGTATTTACATAAACTAATACCTAAATTGTTACATATCTAGTTATTATCTTGCTAAATATGGTAAATTTAATATACCTGGGATAATTGGTTATATTCTGCACCTCTGTTTGTATCGATTACAAAATAAATGTAAAAAAAATATAATAGCAGCAAAAATAATTAGTAGGTACACTTTAACATAGTTTCATTCCTTCAAAGGCTGACTCTAGGCTTCCAAATGCTTTGAATACATACCTCTATCCTAAGAAAGTTGTTTTCTTATGTACGAAACCGTAAGTCGAATAATAAATCGGAGCGAAAAATTCATGCTGCTCATTTATTTCTCCCTAAACAGTGAAAATTTTATTTACAAGGGTAATTTATATCGCATCTCGAAGACCGCACAGAATAATGAATTAGAGCGCACAGAATACAGAGTGCGCTAAAAAGTTTGGCTTTGCTTCTCTAAATTAACAATTTATAAAACGCCACATAAATTACACAAATCACACAGTTGACAGATTTGTTATTTAACTGTCTCTAATGTTTATTAAGATCAAGTGGATTTAATATACTGTTATTTATTATACACTGAGAAAAGTGTTTAAAAGAAAATTAAATCGGCCTAAAGGATGTATAATAACTATACTTCGTACAGCGCGGAGTCTAACAGAGTCGTACTCAGGTCACTGGCCTTGCCAGCTGACTGAACTGACAGTCCGTAAATAACTTTTAGTTATTTACGGAATGTTGTAATAATCGGTCGGTGACGCATAAATAAATTTCTCTCTACGTCTTTTACGTTCTAGCGTGCTCGTATTCGCCGTGTATACTATAAACGTTTACTAATATTATTATCAATAACTATTAATGAGAGAAGTAAATCAAGTAAGATGCCAAAGGAGAGAAGAAATAGACGTGAAGTATTTCAAATGTGGTTTGACAGTGATCCTGAATATTACAAGGACATACGCATTAAAGAAAGTGACTTGTTTTGTACTGTGTGTGATCGCATTATAAATTCTTCTGACAAAACTAAAGTGAATAGACATTTGAAGAGCCATGCCTCGTCCAGCGCTGATAACTCGGAATTCTTCTGTGAACTTACAGAAGCCTTTCTTGCAAGTAATATTCCGTTAAGCAAACTAGAGAACCCTAAATTACGTACGTTTTTAGAAAAATATACTGACCGAAAACTGCCACATGAAAGCACGTTAAGATTAAGATATGTCGATCGGGTTTACAACGATGTAATGACATCAATTCGTGAAGACATTGCGGACAATTTTGTGTATTTTATTATAGACGAAGCAACTGATGCTTGTGGGCGTTCAGTCGCCAACTTTTTAATTGGTGCGTTAAAAAGTGACATTGCTAGTGATAGCCACCTATTGGCTTCTAAGGTGCTGGACAAAACCAATCATGAGACCATTATAAGTTTTGTTATTGATTGTTTTGAATATATGTGGCCCGATCAAGATTCTTCAGATAAAGTCCTTGTCATGTTAAGTGACGCAGCCGCATACATGTTAAAAGCAGGACAGATTTTATCCCAAAAATATAAGAAAATGGTTCATTTTACATGTGCTGCTCATGCACTCAATCGAGTAGCAGAGAAAATAAGGGAAAGTTTCCCTTTATTAAATACTTTCATATCAACCGTCAAAAAGGTTTTCATTAAGGCGCCTATACGAAGAGATGTTTTTAGGGAGGTTCTACCGGACATACCTCTGCCTCCTGAACCAGTTATAACTAGATGGGGTACTTGGTTAGAAGCCGTAGGGTATTATGCCAAACATTTCGATGGTATAAAAGATGTTATTTGTAGATTTAATCCAAATGAAAGCAGCGCCATACACAGACTCCATGACATACTAAAGGACCAAAGTATTCGCGATGACATACACTACATTAATAAACACTATGGTTTCTTAGTTACTGCAATCACGAAATTGGAAACACATGGATTACCGTTAAAAGAACAGTTTCGCATATTGGAAGATGTACAGAAAAATATATGCGATGCCAGTAATATACGTCCAGTCGGTAATGCAATAAAAGAAAAAATGCAAAACGTGTTAAAAAGGAATACAGGATATCCCATTTTGGAAAACATAAGCAAAGTGTTAGCTGGGACCTGTCAGGAGTTGCCAGCCAATATACTAAAGTACAGTTCATGCCTCAACCATTTTTCGTACTGCCCGTTATCTTCAGTACACGTTGAACGGTCTTTTTCCCTGCACAAATTAATACTGACTGATAGACGTCGCCGTTTCACTCCAGAACACTTAGAGAAACACGTGATAATATGTTATAACAACCGCCAATTTGCCAACGAAACCTTCTCTGAACACTAAGGATTGTCAGGTAAGAGTTGTCACTTTTACGTAGGTATTTTCTTAATTTATATAGATATTATATCCTTGACTTATTCGTGGCATTTGGTAATAATAATATGCACATTGCGTCATAATTTATTGATATTTCCATTTGTAACCTTAGTACGATCCTGTTAAACTCCGCGCTCGCACGAAGTATAATAATAACCATAAAAAATCGTTTTTTTTATACTTTTTTTAATCTTTTTTTATAAATAATAAGTCCAATACGTCAATCAGTGAAAAATAAAAGCTGTCTTTTGTCGCAATTTTTACAATATATAACAACATATACTCTAGGGATGTAATTAATATATTTGGCGCACTGCATAGTATACAGAGTGAACAACGATCCCTAAACCTAGCCTTTGTAATTTTATATGCCGAAATCAACAGAAACGGCTACAGACAATTTTATTCTTACCATTTAATTTGCATATTTATTGTTTCCCGTATACACTTTTCCCGTTTGCAAATTAAGGCAGTCGACTGAACAATACAACCCAGACTGATTTTCCTAAGGGCTTTCTATAAATCTGAGGGCAGCAAGTTGTATGAGAAGACTGAGACTGACAATGATATTGGTCTACATAAAATAAGAGTAATAATATATCACAATCAGAATAATTAATGGAGAGTGGGAAGGGATCGGTGTATTATTATCCTGCATGTAGACAGCATAAGCCTTACATTAAAATGATTAAAATGTTACAATTTGTTTGTCCGATTGAATATTCAGTGGAACATCTATATTTCGGCTGCCAAAAGTTCACACTGAATACATTTTATTCATCTTTTGACTGCTTGATCGACAAGGGGGTGCAAACGCGCCCTTAAGTAAAACATGAAGAGTAAAAGTTATTTTATTCAGTGGACGTATTATATAAAAACGTATATGTGCCTTTAGAACTCACTTTGTCGTATTGCTCAAAGACATGAGAGCCATTGAAGAAAGCAATTAGCCGTGCTAGACCTATGGAAGTTTCCTTCAATAAACATCCACTTTCCCATTCAACTTAAATAAATAATATCAAAGGCAAAGGAAAATTGATAACACGCGTAGAATACAGAATCCCTTTATTTTCAAAGATGTATATAATCTAGTTTTCGAAAGAGAAATTCGAAATTTGGTGTAGCGATTGAAGGAGTAAGCTCCAATTTTTCCAGTTCCAAATCTTTCTTTCCAGTTTGGAAATGGGTCTTTCCTGCACGGTCGCCCATCCAAGTGCTAACCGCGGACCACGTTGCCTTCATGATGATGATGACATAAACGTTACGGCTTACCCATATACAAAAGGCTTTTAAATTGATATCTTTCTAACATGTATTTGGGAGAGTAGTTTAGAGATCGAATAGATGCGCAGTGGTTGTTGAATGTGATCCGCAATTGTTTTCTACTATGACATAACATGCAAAAACATTTACACTTGATAGAATCGGACTTTGAATTCGCTAGATTCTTAGATTTCCTGTTTGCGCGTTGAAAATGGGGACAGTCTGTGCATCGAACCTTCCTGAATTAACAGTGAGATATTTCGCTAACGAAAATTTAAGACCCACGAACGTTAAAGCCTGTACTTCTATCCATAATGAAAGAAGCGGATGCTGAATAGGAAACATACCACTGAGAGAAACAAAAATCTAAGACGACCGAATTCAGAGAAGCTTACTCACACATTACTGAATTCATTTTGTTTTCCAGTCACGTCTGTAAGGGGACATTTTACGCCAATGTAACATGCGGCTTACAATCAGATGCGTAGATGTTTTCGCAAACTATTCTTTAGTACGTAAAAACGTACTACAGGTAAACTATTTCCACAAGAATAAATAAATAATCGTAAAAATATCTCGCAAGCGGCACTTGAACTGACAGTTTTATAGTAACAAAATAAAAAAGTCGATTCGTCCAAATCTTGGTGGGTTTTAGAATATTAAACATCTCAAACATAGCAAGTATGTTTAGTGAGACATTTTTTTATTAAATACCCTGTAAAATATTTTACAAAATTCGTTTCTAACATGCCGTCAAACAGTTGCCGGATTAGGTAAACATATTATTATCCTTACAAATAAATAATAATAATAATGCAGCAACAGCGTATCTGACCATGTTTTTTGGATGCATGTTACTTTGCTTTAAATATATGGGCAAAGTTAAGGTGGGCGTCAGTGGCAGGATTAGATTTTGCTCTAGGAGAGTCCAATACATTCACCCGGTCTGATGCTTCTTTGAATACGACATAAATCAAGCTACTGTGGTGGATTTCAGATTAAAAATGCAACTAATGGATTTGGAATCGACGTATTTTATATATAGTATTACCCTGACATGCCGTGCATCTTAAAAATACATCTTTAGATTAGATGCTCATATTATGATATGTCATAAAATTTATAATGGGATATTAGATGTTTATCACCCATAAAACTATACACGTACAGTGAATAATTGAGAGCGGTCTTTTACCAAATGATTTTCTAATTGGTTAAGGTTCACTTCGCAAAGGGAAATACACTGAGTATACACATAATAATTTGTTATAAACTTATATTACACAATTAAACATATCAAGGAGTATCATAATAATAATAAATATATACAAGGTGGCCATTTATATCTCCTTACATGGAGGTCTTTTTTAGTTTCAGAGATACACGATCGGTTAAATGGAAAAAATTTTGGACAGATTTTGATGGCCATGTATTGCTGTTTTAAAAATTGAGAAATGCCCTCAAGTTCCTGAAATATCCTGAAAAAACTGAAAATGATCAATTTGTTTCATGCCTAATATCTCGAATCCAAGCAGTTGTTAACTTTTCCCGAACATGAGCCGATTTCTCGAAGAATTATTTGATAATCCCCTTTTTTTCTTGAACCTTAAAGGGTCCCCCAAACCAACGCGGATAATCGCAGCACCTGCGGAAGTTCGCACCGCTTGCGATTCGCATCATATTGTTTCCATTGCGTTAAATATGTACGTTCACACCAACACGATTTTTTTCGATTAGACTGCGAATTGTCAGCGTTTATTTCGTACGGAGTTTTTGTTCGGAATCGGCTGCGTTTTTTCTCGGATCCGTAGTAGTTTCGCAGTCTCTTAACTAAGAAAGTAATTAATAAAATGGAAAAAATCATTGAATTAGTGCGAAATTATCCTATATTAGACGACCTTTCTTATGACGATTATAAAAATATTCGAAAAAAGTAACAAAAATATAACATAGATTCTCGTATTTTCGTAATTGCGGCTTTAATGTATGAAATTCCCTATATTGTCGTCTTTTTTTATTAATATCGTGAACCCATTTTCTTTTCTTCTTAAGGTTAGATACATAATATGATCAACACATTTATTTTTAAAGAATAATAATAATTTTACCTTAAATTGTCTTCTTTCAATGCAAGCAACACAAATGCTTCTTCTTCATCCGATGATGTATACATATTTTTGTATGATAGGTAAGTATGTAAGTACAAGTACAAATTGTTTATTTTTCGTTTTCAGCAATAGCAATCAACCTTTTCGATACTGAAAATATGACGCATATGATGCGATTATATTCGCTTTGGTGTGGGGTTCTCTGCGAATTCCGCCACGAATTTCGCTGCGAACTTTCCGTCACGAATCCGTTGCGAATAATTCGCGTTGGTTTGGGGGAGCCTTTATTATTATAAATTTTTCTCAAAAATGTTTTCCTAGTTACATGATTGTAGACACTTGCACAGACATGTACACTTTAAGACTTCAATTTGCTTATTGACACAAACGTTATGCCATATAGATCCGAGAAAAAAATAGAAAAAAATTAATAAAAAATAATATTTAAAATAATAATTAAATTAAGATTTAGATGTTGTAAAAAATATACGTACATAACGGCACTTATTTTCAGAGAACCAGTTTCATCTCGGATCTTGGCAACTGAAAAAAGTTACAACTTAATAGCAAAACACATCCGAAGTGATTACAGCTTGAACTAACCACCTATTTTTACTTAAAATTGTGTTTCAATTGATTGAACAGCTGTTTGTAACATGAAAAAACTGTAGGTAAATAATCCTATAGCATTATTGCTTATATTGTTTGCTACACATCTTCGTAAGTGAAATGTCAGAATTTGGATTTATAAATAGAATGGATATCTTCCATGAAATCCTCCAAGGAATTTTTTACAGCCTTTTTTATTTACCGAAAATAACCATCTGTACTTTAATCTAATCCAATGAAATCTCGGATGGGTATCCAACATCACGCATCAAAGAATACACGTTTTTCCCCATAAGTAAAAATAGCTAATTGTTTCACTGATAGACGAATTAGTAGATCCAGAAAAAAATATTCTGATAAATGTGTAAAGTGAACAGACGATCAAACGTTGAGTCTTAAAATATATTTGTTTGTTTTAAGTTAGATCATGCATACAAATCTTTTTATAACCCAGAAATGGCTCTTAAATTTAAAATAAACCCTATTTAAAGGCACCTAAACCGCAGTCTATGGCTTCAGTCGCGGTTTTACACCCAATAAATATAGGCAATCAACGTATCACGTGCATTTTTATGTGAAAGCTTCTACCGTTTTATTAAACAAATAAACTGGAAAATCGATATTTGATACTCACAACCTACCCAGCAACAACTCTTGTAAACTTTGTTTACTGTATTTTTACTCAGTTTCATTTTCTAGTACGCTGTTACGATTACAACAACCACTAATTTTATAGTGCTGCAGCCAATACAGTGTACGTCACGGTAAACGTTATTGAAAAACCCAAAATAATTTACATTTACATTACTAAATTATAATATCACTTTCAATTCATTGTACTGAATTCATGTTAGAATCACATAAAACTTTATTTCAAGCTATAAGTAAACAGTAGAAAGCACAAAAACGAATAAAAAATGCGCACGAAGTACCAAAACCGTGGTACGCACCTAAACTGTACTCAGGTGTTGGATAAAACCCGTAAGAGACAAGCAGTATTTTCAATGAGTTGGACAGAGAAACATTCTATCCACTCCCGGTATTGTGGGCGTTGGGCCAGTTCGAGAAATGAGCAAATATAAAATTTAATCAGTACAGAAAACATTTTCACATCTATAAATCTTTAATTTAATAACATATATCTGAACCGAGTCAAATTACATCTGTTCACCACTATCACCATTATTGACCATCATGAAAACCCTTTTGTTTTATTATTTAACTTAACTAAAGTTTTTCTAGCTTGAGAACCTTAACTTGATAAGAGACGGCGACAGTACAAAGCATGTTAAATAAATCTGCATTCCACGGTCGAAGATATAAAGCGTTCCGTGCACATCTGGATTTATCTATCACATTTGTAAGACGTGCATAATAGCACGCATATTGATACGTAACACGTAACAACCCCTTTAACTAAGCCAACTAATTATCTATGGTAGATAATAATTAGTGGTATTAATTATTGAAAATGACATATATTTTAATAACCAAGTGTACTGTGCGTTTCACGAAGTTGTATCCCGGATTGGAATGTTAGTATATATCTCCAACGTATGGAGCGTCGTCATGTTATTAGTTAAATTCAATGCATTGGCACATCTCGGTTACGGACCGCTACAAATTGAGGTGGTGTGATTTAAGCGCGCGTGCCAGTCTCGCACAGGATTTGCCAGCGAATCCTGTCAATCCGAACATTCCAATCCGGGATACAACTTCGTGAAACGCACAGTACTAGTCTTTATCCTCTAGGTTTTGTTGAAATCATTTTAACAGTCCTTCAATTTTTATCCTTGGTTAAGCAATGTAAGACTCCATAATGAATTAATAAAACTATCTCAAACTGTGACGCTCTTTTTACCTTTCCCTATTCTAAGGACGCCCAATTGTGACGCTGGCCTCACTTTATTTCTGGTTTTAATATCGGCTGCCACTATTCAGGTTTTAATGTGGTGAATGGTCCACACGAACTCTACTCGCTGATGAGTAGAGGCCGGATAGCTACAGTAAAGAAGGTGCAATAATGCACATGCCAGGGGTCAGTGATTCTTTAATCTAGGTAACAAAAGTCAGTTTAATGCGAGTCACTACAATATTTAGTAAAATTCAACTAAAATGAGTAATAATAATAATAGGCAAGCAGCAATAATAGACGTGTAGCGATAATAGATAAATAGCAATAACAGAAAAGTAGCAATTATAAACAAATAGCAATAATATACAAGCAACAAAATTATATAAAACACTGGCGTAGTTTTCCACATAAACCAAAACACTATACTGCACTCGACGCGCGTTTCGTGCAACCAAGTTGACATCATCTGGAGATGATTTAAACTATAGTAAACCCAGATCATTAGCAGTAATGCATTTTGCTCAACCATTAAGTCGGCAGTGTCAAAGTAAAGCTTTCATCACAGTTTAAGTAAAGAAGCGGTGCAAATATTAAACAAATTATAAAAAAAAATTAAACGGCTTTGTATGGAAATAGAACAACGTGACGGATAAAAGAGATACAGACGTCGGAAGTTTTTCTAGAGCCCTACGCACGTCACGGGTTATTCGTCAAGCATTTACCGAAAGGTTCGGGACAGGTATAGCTTGTAGAAGTCTTCCTGGAGGCCTACGCACATCACAGGTTATTCATTAAGCATGTACCAAAAGGTTCGGACAGGTATGACTTGTAGAAGTCTTCAACCATTCGAACGATTTCTTTGCTAAGGACACAAACCGAACATATTTGCTAATAAGGATTATTTCGTCGGATAATCCCGTGAGTGTGTGGGTTGCTTTAGCCAATAAAATTCTTTGGCCCAAGGAAAATTAAAGAGATGAACCTTAGGTTAACCACAAAGCGTCCCCATGAGTATTGAGCTGCCCCTTTGCTATTTACTTGGTAGCAGCACTGCTAGACAGTGATACAATAGAAGTTAATGAAAACAAATCAATCAGTCTCAAGTTAAACGATTGACCTGAAACGAATAAAGGTTGATTCAGACATATCAGTTGCTTGTCAGTGCTGAATTCGTAACAATGCAGCGCGTTCAGAGATTTTTGCTTCAATAATCAAGTTCTTCATATTCACAAACACTTGCAGTCGATTTTTGTTTACTATTTTCAGAATAACACTCAAAACGTCTAGGTTTCCTCTGAAGGCGTGTTGGCATTATGCTGTCCATCTGTTAAGGTAAAATATCGTCGCAAGGCACTGTCTGGATACTGACACTGATGGAGATGAACAAGCACGGGAGTGATGTTCGAATGAACTTAATATCTACAGAAAATCTGATATTCATCTCAGTTTGGAACTCGAGTTACCCTCTAGTAATGAACAACTATGTAGAACATACATAGAAGCGGAATTGCATACGAAGGTGTTAACTGAAGAAATTATATAACAATTTAGTCAAATTATTAACGTTACGGTTTGCAGCTTACGTTTTATATAAGTATTAAATTCTTATACTGTTTATGTTCAGGTATTCTACTAGTAGAAATAAAACAATTGCTGCCCTTTACTTCATAGGTATCCAAATTAACTATTACCATATTTATTTGCGTCTCAACGTTAATTAAAACACAGTGTATAAACTTGTTTTCCTTGAATACAAATCCATACAATATTTATTTCAATTTCATAACTTTCTGCGTATATTAAGACAAAAATACAGCACTTACTACAGGGCACTAGTCACCATTTGGTAAGCACCATTCAGTGGCAATAAAGGCATAATCCGAGAGCGATTCGGGCACTATCCGGGAGCGAACGAAGCACTATTAGGAGACGACTAAGGCACTATCCGGGAATCGGAGCACTATAAGGTGGCGATAAAGCCCCACTATCTGGGAGCGATCATAGCACGATCCGGAAGCAATTAGAGGCAATCAAAACGCGTTGAGTAATTCGGTAAATTTCAATTTGTCGTCCAGTTTTCTTTTACAACGCCATTTTTGCGTGTTAAAGTTTAATTCTTTGTGAACAGAATAAAGTACGACAAATGATTTGCTGGTTAAAAATGCATATCAAGTAATATCTATAAGACTGTAATCGACCCTGTATCGTCGTTAATTCAATATTTGCAACTCGAGAATTTTGTTTATATTCTGTAGCCGCGTTAATTGAATTTGGTACCTACTATGAAACAGCTCGCTGGTTTCCATTTTAAAATTCACATCAAGTTTTACGACGAGATGTATCTTGAAAAATTTATGTAATATCGACGTCTGAGGGGTGGGTTTCAATTCGTTATTGAAAACAAAACAGTATTTAAGATTATTTTTACCACTGCATAACCCTCATGTTTTTCTATGTGACATAAAGTTATTATATGTCATAACTGCTCTATTTTACCTGACTCAGACAAAGAGTGCTACATAAAGTTCTTTATTTCTGTGTTTTTATTGTCGAAGCTGATGTCAGCATTCTAAGGGGTTTATTATGATAAAATTGTGTGACCATGTGGTTGTGTCTTCATTTACTGAAAGACTTGTATCGCGCTTCATCGAAATACCACGCCAAATATTTCGTTTTTATTCCATCTACTTTTTATTTCATCATAAATTCACTGCCTTTTCCGTACCTTTTTCATTGCTCATCATTTATAAAACTTATATAATTGTTAGGTAGTTATTATATGGAATTTCACTTTATAAGAGAACAAAGTAACTAACATCTTAACACGAATTCAGATTGTATGACAAATACACAAAACAAATCAACCATCAGAAATAATTGTTTTCTTTTTCTTACATTTATTTGTTCGTTCCATTGTCCTGCCCTACTTACTTTATTTACCTATTTGTTTGGGGCATTGAAGGTCCTCTACAATCCTGTGGAAGAAAAATAACAAATCCAGTCTAATACTTTACTTATATTAAAATACGGCGGCACGTAATAAAATGTATTTCTGTCCTTTTATACAGCGTGGTCAAACAAAGACCCGAAGATAAGAACAATCTCCCGTCAAAGCAAATTATTTAAATTACAGTTCTTCTGACTGTCTCATCGACAAGGGGGTGCAAACGCACCCTTAACAACGGCTTTGAACTCTGTGCATTATCTGATTTGTAGGTAATCTGTGATTAAACTAAAGTATTTTACACAAATTTCAGCATACGAGATAAGATCGAGGTAAATTTATCAATTCGATTCCTTGGATATTTCATTTTAAATACGTATATATGATTCGTACCTTTTTTGAGGCACCATGTATGATCCAAAGTTATATATACGCGTTTGTCATTGATCCTAATAATAAAAATTCGCTCAAAATTGATTGCTTTGTCTATAATCTTCTACCACGCCATCATTTGACTACACTGTATCTAGTGAGTGATTGCAAATAATAAATTTGGAAAGTATTATCATTTTTGATGAATTGCCGAAATTATTTTCGCAACAACATTTGAGAATTGAATTTTATTTATTCCTGAGAAAACCAATTAAGTCGGAGAACCGTTTGCCAGCAGATGCGTCAGTCTAAGTCGAGTAAATTGCTCAATTTGCAAGAATCTCATCTAAAAGCTTGATTCTAGTTGTACAATTAAGCTTTTCTTTCAATGAATACGCGTATACCGATCACCATAATTTTATTTTAACAGTTTAGTACCAAGTTAATTGTATCGTTTATTCCTTTATCGATTTCCGGTAAGTGCTTTTTATGTTTATAAATTGGCATTTTTGTTACCCCCAACTGTGCAATTTAAATATGTAAAAATTTCACTCTATAATAAACTATAATATGTTCCCAATGAAGTAAATCATGCCAACAAAATATTTGTGAATTCTTTGTACTGTTATTTACTTCTAATCGGTTTCATTAAAATTGTGTTGATTAGACAGGGAATCATATATTGAACAGAAATTTTAATGTTTTGTAGATAATTTTAATTTGAAATAACAGATTAAAAATAAATATCTCTAAGTATTCGTATGTATTCGTATTCTTAAGTATTCTAAATTTAATTTCAAAGAATAATATTCAACTGCTTATGGAATTAGTGCACCCTGTATATTTTACAGGGTGTACGCCAAATATCGACCAAAAGGCCCTAAATGTCAGTACACAATTTTGTCCAGGCTTTCTAAAAAAAGTTAAAACTTTAATTCCCTAAACGAAACGAAATAAATAACTTTATATCACCTTTTTTTCGTGAAACTACTTGAGGAAGTCTCTTTTTCGGTATTTCTGATTACTTAGGAAACATCCTGTATATATTAAACGACTGAACACGTGACCGTATAACTAAATTATTATAAGCAAAAATTTAGAGGTTTTGATTCACCCCGAACTTTGAAATAGATTTACTCTAGTAATATAAATTATGCAAAAGCAAATAACCGGCAGCGTGTTAACTTGCGCCTATAATTTGATCGATTCAAAGGGATATCTTCTTTAATACGGTCTGCTGACGGTACCAACGTTATGCACACGAATTCCCGGCCTTTGATACGACAGACTTACTCCACCTGGCACTTTGTGCAGCTCCTAGCTGGTGATATAAATGTTCCTTCTGGCGCTGGATGTGTTCCGACATTCCTCTAGCTCTGTAGATTATAATTATTCGAAGGAATTCGACCAAATTGCTGTCACGTTCATGAACTGCGGATTTTTGCCTTTTTTACCTATCTGATCAAGTACCGGGTGAGCCCAATAAGTTTGATGTCGGCTATTTTTTAATATCGCAGATTTTTTATGTACGACCCTAAACAAAAATGGCGAAGCTACCAGCCAGCCAGTTTGCTGTTATAATTAATTACGAAATTCATTTGACTGTACTACTGTGTCTTCATGTATTGTATTCACCTTGGTTTGTTGTCTAATGGACTCAAATACCTTTTGCTGTGAGTATTCTCTCTACCACTTTATAAAACTTTCTACAGCTATAGAATTTTGTTGGAATTTTTACATCCGCCATTAGCTGATCGATGTTGAATATTGAATTGATTGAATATTAGTGTTCGTATGACAAACTGTATTTCATTCCGTCACTTTTATTAACTGTTTAGGCGTAGGAGGCGTGACACGTGAGGAGGCGTGACACGTGAAGAGTTTCACTCGTCACGTGTCACGCCTCCTACCTATAGGTATTGACACCTTGGCCCACCCATGCACCGGTTTTTTCTCTGTCCTTGTCTTCAAATTGAACATCATTTGATTTGGGGATCCGTATAACGAGTTTTTTTTACAAAATCTTCTGTTTCTCTTGATGTACTTTCTTATGTCAAGCGTTTTATGAAATATGAGTGCATCGCTCCCTCATGCATTCTGTCCGAAAAATAAGTACCGTAGGGCTCGACAACCGACGACGTAAATTATTTTATGAGCCGTAATGCAATATACAAAATTAAATTATTAGAATTCCACAAAAGCCATCAACTATAGAGGCTTGGGTTTGCATTTTGCGCGGACTCTAACGTACGATTTAATCTGAATTTGACATTTTGCAGGTCAGTTGGTAGGAACATGAATTTTTTATTATAACACAACAAAGAGTGCTTCCAACCTTCTCCTATGATATTATAAATTTATTATTCAAATTTCGCGTGAAGGTTTACGTAAATTAAACTTTAATAATGTTCTTTGTTCTGTGGTTTTGTCATATGTCAGTACAGCCAACGAGACAATGAATTCATAGAATTGGATTTTAAATAAGTTTGTTTTTATGAGCAGCATCCCGGTGTGTATTTGATTCTGCAGAATTAATGAATCATGACAGTGCTAATCATATTAACATCCTAGATAGGAATAAAGCAGATTATTAATTATAATTATTAAGTTAGTTCTTAAGGGGACGTTTGCACACCTTCAGAGGCTGGTTCTCCTAGCAGGAGCGTATCTCGGGAGGGGCAAGTGTCCCCTTACAATGTGAAAATTAAAATAAAACAGAATGGTTGTTGCGCAACAGAACATGTGCGCCATCTGTGAGAAGTTATAAAAACTACGACTGTCAGTTGTTAGTTTCACAAGTGCGTAGTAAGTAGTGTGTGGTGTGTGCCACTTTTACAACAGACTCTATACGAGGTGCAATGTGATTGGTGTATTTTAAAAATAAGCAACGCGATTGGCTTATATCAAAACATCAAGGTCGAAAACTGGAGCATGCGCAATTACATGTCAACAATATGCTCCGTCATAGTATCGAGGTTTTTGTACATTCATCGACCAAGTCAACACTAGAGAATTAACATATAGCTCTAATGTGAGCGCCTTTAGTTTTCCGCTAAATGTTTCGCGGAGTCTCAACTGAATTTAGTTGCTTCTAAATGTGGTGTAATATAGATAGGTCTTGCCTTGTCTAATAGATGGAGCTGCAGACATCACATAATAGTCATTAAGGATATTGTAAATCATGCTCTGTTACCGTTCCCGCTTTATGATGGAATCGTGGTTAGTGAAATGCATGGTAGACACATTTTATGAATTTTCTCGGCAAGCTGACAGTGCAGTGCGATGGATTTCAATTTTCTGGAGACTCCTCCGGATATTATCTTAATCGAACCTATCAATCATCTGGCACCGTGTCTTCTCGATAAGTAATTGTAATAATAATATAAATGTTTCCAGTTTATGACTTGTATGGAAGAAAAGGTGACATATTATTATTGTATACACCGCACTAATCCTCGGACTCAAATGGCCCTTAAGGCTATCTCGTATTTATAAAAAACGACGATCCGATTCCGCCAGGGAGAATTTAATAACAGACCCATATATCTACCTCGAGGTTTTCAGAAAGTATATAAACTCATTTCAATTCGAACAACTACAAAGATAACTCCTGAAAGTATCCACAGTAAATATTTCCTTTTGATCGTTAAGCCATATAATTTCAAACCGTTCTAAGTTAGGTGCGAGCTGGTTTAGGTTGGGTATTACAAAGACTAAGTGTTATAATTGAATTTATATGATATTAAGGAGAATTGTCTGTAGATTTAGATATAATTTAAACACTTTCTTGGCAGAGCCTACTATGTGGGGAGGCACTCCTGATGAGACCACGAAATACTGTAGTAAATCCCACTCAAACACTTAATTATTCATATTTAACTTAAAATTGTAATAGCAGTTGAGATCTTAATATTAACTTCGAATATTAATCCGGTTAAAATTTCAGCTTTGCTGAATTATATATTAATCAAAATTAGCATTTATTTGGAATAATCTGATGAGATTTAATGAAGCCCCAAGCCATGTTATTATATATCAAATTCTGTCGCCATTAATGGAAAATGAAGCGAGAGGATTAGAGCCTCTTTCTCCCTCTCTTTTTCTAGAACATATGCTTCGTCTCGATCATTAATCGATCATATCTTCTATTTTCAGGATACACTTCTATCTCTAGATCTAGATAACCTCTTCACAAATAGGAAAGGCTCTATCTCGATATACAGGGATCTCAAGTATATAAGGCTCTCTCACTAGATACATCGAAGCTCTCTCGCGGGACAGAAAAAGAGACGCTCTCTTTCCCGAGAGAGCAAATAATCTCTCGAGAGAGAGATTTGATAAAAGAACCTTACCGGTTCTCTATCTCGATATAGAAAATTGTATCTCATGAGAGAGAAAAAGTCGAGTATTTCTATCTCAAGACACATGTCTTTTCTCGAGATAGATTCTTCTTGAGAATCTGAGGCTTTCCTCTCATCACATCTTTGCTCCGAGGAGCCTTGAGACCTCTTTTACTCTAGAGGTATACAAGAGTAGAGTTTGTATACATTTCGATATGCAAACTGATCTCCCACAAGAGATAGAAAAAATTGAGTGGCTCTATCTCGAAACATAAATGTTCTTTCTCTAGATAAAAACAAAAAGAACAGAAGGCTCTCTCTACACAGATCTTTCTTCTCGAGATTGAGCCTTCTCTAGAGAATAAATTTTCCTCTCCTGGGATGCTAGACCTTCTTCGAGTGGGGGTGAGGGAAAGGAAGGGATCCTTCCCTAATATACTAATTACTCTGCTGTTGTCTTTTTAAGGAAAACTATCTTGAGCCTTACTCCCTGTGCTTTTTGTAGACACTATAACTGCATCAGTATTCAACGTCACTGACACTTTTCGTTAGCGGAAAATATATGACTAAAACAAGAGCAAAAATAAATCAGATATTTTTCTTAAATTAATAATTAAGCCTCTCAAACTGCTCTGGCTTAAAGTTTTATGTTAATCCCCATTTAATAAATTAAGATAAATGTCAAGCTGTCTTCAGCACAAGAATAATAAAATGAGACAAGAGGGTATTGACCTAGAAAGCTACGAAGAGCAGGGTGCATATACAGGGTATTCCAATATAAAATAGACCGATTCCATCTCGTTCTGTTATTCATGAGCTTTCAGCGACTGTTACAGCATGTAAGAAAAGTCTCCAGGAATGCCAGATGTGAGCCATATGAATTTCAGAGTTTTACAACAAGTTAAATGAAAGTACTGTGAAGATGACCTCAACAGAGAATTTTAGATCTATAGATCTCACCTATAGACGTCAATAGAGACTATCTAAAGGATTTTCATTTTTGTAGATGTGTCGACTAGCTGATTTTCGACCAAAGCACCCTGTAAATATACCTTTAGAAATTCTTTAAAATAAGGTAACGAGCTTTTATTTTCCGGCTTCACGTTTGTTTTGACATATGAACCATACAATTTGTTACATGAGTAATGGAAAATCCGAAGCGTGTCGCCTTATATTTTATGAAAAATTAATATCAGTAACGCACCACATTCGGAGGGCCTTTATACTCCTCCTAAAATATAAAAAGAATACATTCACTGCTTTATGTTGCTGTTATGCAAGAAAAATTGTAACGAACTGAAATCAATGGCAATCATACTTTTGGCATTTTGGATACAGAATCTTACTAAAATTTGTCTTGATTGAAAAATAAATGAAAATGTGTTGTATCCTAAAAAATCAGTATTCAATAAACATAAAGAAAATAAAACCACTGTACCATACACATATTATATAGAAATTATTCATTTGTTGCTAAACTACAATATCTTTATCTATTTAACACATTACTATGCCATATACAGGGTGAGCCAACGAAAAGTTTCATCCTCGATTATCTGTCAAAGAATCGGATTCCATGGAAAAACCAGATACAGGTCGATTTTTATTTGAAGGGTGACACATTTTTATAGTATTGAAATTTATACAGGGTGTCCCAAAAAATAGAGCTTTGCCATAACTTATATTTTTAAATACCCTGTGTATTTTTACTGACTTGGATAGAATATTCTATTATTTCTCGTTGATTCACCCTGTATGTGCTTATGAGGCCCACAGAATGATAAAGTATTCCCCCCTCCCCCACACAATTCATAATTTTCAGATAATTCTTGGATTACGAGTAATATAAGGATAAAGTTTACCTACTATTACAGTTATCCTAAAAAGGATATTTTTGCAAAACAATATTGTAATTATGTATAAAATAATTAAAAATTCTATTTGTTGCTGGAATTGGTAAGCGCCCAACAATAAAATGTATATAATATAGTAAAAGTGGATTAATAAACTAATTAAAACAGTTTCAAATTATTTAAATATTCTGTAAATGAAACAAAAAATGTTTAATATAGGAATTACTATCTATACAAATATCACTGATTTACATATATCTACATTTTTGTTCCTGTATAGAAAATAGCCTGTCATTTTTCATGAAAATGAACAAGCCAGTCGCCTAAAATACACGATACCATAAACACTTTCTTTAGCCATATTTTTTACCGCTATACCTTGTAACACTGTGGGAAATGCCTAACCCCTACAACAGACAAGACAGAGGTTTTTATTCTACCCATGTCCATCTGAAAATCTACTTTAAAAGAAAGATAAATCGTAGTAGATGGGTCCTTTATCAAAAGCCACTGTGTGATTTTTTATGTAATACGTTTAAACGATATAAACTACACACAAGGAGAAAAAAATTCCACCGTTTTGTGCGAGGATATATCATATACCTTCCTTCATAATAGGTATTTAAGACGTTACAAAAACCTGTAAGAAAGATTCATACAAAGAAAGTGCAAGTGCAGGAATATATAACTTAAAGATTTATGAATTCTTTAAATTAAATATATATATATATATATATATATATATATATAATAAACCTTTTGAGGTAGTCGAGATAGCGACATCAAACACGCACTCAAAAGGCATCGACAGCCTGCTTTGCCAAAGAAATGTATGAGAAAAAGTCAATGGCGTAGTGGAAATAAATCTATAAGGGTTCAATTGAACAAGGGTCAAGAAAATCATGTATATAGAATTTTAAGAAAATAGAAATTTTCACTCTAACTCGCTTCAGTTAGAAACTGAAGCGAGTTTCAACTTAATATTGAAGCTATTTTAAAGGCTACAGAGCCTTTAAAGGCTAATTTTTTGTTAAGAATAACGAATGATGTGTGATATGATGTGTTTTATTGACGAATTAATACAAGTTTTATAAGAGTTTGCGAAGTATAAAAAAGTAAGCCTATAATTCTTTGATAATTTGACAGTTTATACACCAAGCTATCACTAAGCCTGGTGATTAGACGTGTTTGTCGTACCCACGCATAAATTCTTAACCAAAAAAGGCATCAGCGATCACAATCCATTTATTATATATTCGAACCGTGATAAAACGATACACCCTTATGTCATATCTGCCTCAGTGAACAGCCTAGGTAGGAATTGTTAATTGTATAAACTTTTTTATCTCCTTAAATATAAATTAAGATTAATGGTATTTGTGTCGCTATGTTCCAACTTTCTGGAAATACGACGTTGATGAAATATTGAACTTTCTTTCTCTCGGACTTTCTAATGATTAAATTTACAGCTACTGAGAACTCTTTGTGTAGATAAAATAAAGCTCTGCCTAATTATCCTACTTCTTATATCTTGATATTTGGCCACCATTCTGAAAAATTAAAACAATCGCACTTTCTCCCCTAACCGAAGATCTTAAGGTAGGTTTACATTGTCCTCTACGACAGCGACAAATCGTCGCTATAGTGCTTACGATACCAAAATGGTAGCTGTATTTTCAGGTAATCTTCCTAACCCATATAATATTAGTTTAATTTTCAACTGGTTTAGGTCATCGCCGACTGCAAATTATCGTTGTACACGAAGAAATAACAAAATGAAACTGTGTTTAGTTACTTTCTTGCTCTCAGACTTCCAAATGGTCAAATTTACAGTACCTGACTGTGTTTTTTGTGCAGATAAAATATAACTTAATTATCTTCTATTGTGTGATTTACATTAGGTATGTTTAACGTCACAATACAGACGCGACAGCGACACACTGTCGCTGTGTATTTATTTTAATTTAGTAAGTAGATAGGTATAACTTGTATATAAACCAAGATGCACCCCATACTGGATGGCACAGCAGAAGGTACCAAGATAAATTAGAAGTGACTGAGAATATTATATTGTTTTTGACTATAGACATAATTCAAATTTAGTCGACATATATGAGAAAATAACAAAGACTATTTTAATTGCTTTACACATACAAGCCGGGTATGGGTTCGATTGCTTTGTTGTCTCCTACGTGTTTGTAAACTTTCTCTGAACACTGAAGGAAATGCATTGTTATTTCTATGAGTTCTAAGTAAGACAAAGCGAGATATTCGGTATATATTATCTCGGTTATTTAATAATCCTACATAATTCCACCTAAGAGTTGTCGCTGAAGATGCACCAATTTAATTTGGAGCTCGGATTAACTGGAGAAGCAGACATTATTATGAATTACGTTAATAAATGTTTTATAAAACGTGTAAACTATGTTTTAAATATTTTTTTGTTTCAGGTTGGTACACAGTCAAATAAAATGGTGCTGTAGGTATTGATCCTTCCTTAAGTTAAGCTACATGGGTAAGATAAATTAGTACTAGTCTAACTGTGAGTTACCTACTAGGTTACTAGATTCAGTTTGCTCAAATTGTAGATTTTAATCTAGATTAAAAATGTCTTCTTTCTTTTCTAATATACTATGTGTCTATATTATTAAATACCTTATTAGCAGAAAATGAGATAATTACAATGTTAAATATGCCATTTCTACTTTTTCAAGTTTTGTCCAGTTGTTTCAACTTTGAGTATGTTTCGACTTTTCAATGACTCCGTCCTTTTTCGATTTTTGAGCCATTTATGTTTTTTATACTGCTTAAGCTATTTAGACTTTTTCAGCAATTTCAATCTTTTAGATATTTTCAGGTTTTTTGCATTTTTCCACTGTTTTTGAGTTTTTGACTTTCTTTGGCTTTTTCGACTTGTTCAGCATTTTTAAATATTTTCAGTAGGTAGGTATGTTTAAACTTTTTTAATATTT
Organism: Pogonocherus hispidulus; assembly: GCA_963924545.1. Taxonomy (NCBI): domain Eukaryota; kingdom Metazoa; phylum Arthropoda; class Insecta; order Coleoptera; family Cerambycidae; genus Pogonocherus; species Pogonocherus hispidulus. Next base: position 203,600 of record OZ004701.1, read on the forward strand.
CGGCATTTTCAGTCTACCTTTTTCAGGGTTATTCAATTTTTTAGCCGATTCAGTTATTTAGATTTTAAATTTTTATTTATATTTTTTCAATCTTGTTTGATTTTTTCAGTCATTGCTATTTTTTCGTCAGGTTTCTTTGCAATTTCGATTGCAATTTTTTGTAGTCGACATATTTCGATATTTCCTGCCATTGGTTTCAGCTTTTTTGACTTGTCCCAGCAACTTTTCAGTACTTTTCATCATCTTTTCAACTTTTAAGTCATTTCGCAGTTTTTTCAACTTTTATATTTTTTTTAACTTTATCTTCCGTTGAAGTATCGACAATTGTTTTGGCTTATTAGTACTTACCTTGTGTCAAAATTGTCAGGTTGTCGGTCAACGTTTGTGTCTAAGGGGTTTTGCATTAAATTCTGAGGTACTTCAGAGACACACAAGAAGCAATTAAATATCTCATCCCTGTTACACGCGCAAGAAGCTGTTGGTTTACAACCATCGTGACGAAAGCAAATCAGAAGGGCCTACATAACTCATTTAGAAACCGAGTCTTAAACACCCATAATGAGACAATTTCATGCAGCGATTTGGAAACGAAAATGTAATTGCTTTCCTCAAGTAAAAACACTAATCTCTACTTAATTGTGTATAATTAAGTTCTCTAAAGTTTTACTTTCCGAAAGGGCAGGCTGGCTAATAAAATATTTATACAGGGAAAACAGATTTCGCGCTTCTCTAAAGATTTGCACTTCGAATCTCTGTAGGTAGATGAGATGATGCTTTGAATCATCCTGAAACAATTTATATTATCTTTACTGTACACATTTTTTTAATAAATACATTTAATTTCGGCTTCTTTTTGAGTATAATTATTCAGTAATTATTTTTTCACTCTCGGGATTATCACGTATATATTTTTTAGTATTTCTGTTGTTTCTTTGTTAAATATTCCTATTATTTTCTGCCATTGAAGTAATTCGTATACAACTCGTTGGACGCATTAGGAAGCATTTTTCGACCCATGTTTATATGAAGAAAAAGCCCCCTTTTCAATCGTATAGAACATTGCACTGGTAAAATATTAAACACTAATTTACAGCCCTGTATCTTAAATTATTTTTTTGCGTATACATTGTTTTTAACCCTACATTTTTCCTATTTGTTATTGAATCAGTTATTGTTATTGTTATTGTAAGTTGGGCATTCTTGTTATTTAAATAAGTCATATATCAGATTTATATCTACATTTTTACTAATTTTAAGTTTTCGTTCACAAAATGTAAATCTACTTTTTAATGTAAACTATCTGTGTGTGTTAAAAACTCTATTTCATGAAAGTTTTCGCTAGCGTGAAGATTGCTTTGGGGCTTTATTTTTGTTAATACCAGTAACCCATTAGAAACTTTTTAGAAGCCGTGTCCTGAATACCGATTGCCTATGAACTTCGAGGCAATCATCCTACCGGTGCTACAGCATTGTTTGAAATAATTACTACCGCTAACACAACCCAATGCAGCTTCAGTTACATGTTTGGGCAATCCCTAAACTAATGTTTCTATGATTACTTACATGTAACTGAAAATTTACTCGTATGGCTGCTGAAAATATTTAGAAACGGGAAAATCTGTTGTGTCGTCTGTAAATATTTTATCAGGAGAGCAACCCTCTTCGAGCCAACAAGTTCAGTTAACTTGATTATGTGCAATTAAGTAGAAATTAGTGTTTTTGCCACAACAGTAAAAAAATTCTAACTGACACTTTGCTGGCACATGTGGATTAGATCTAATTGGATACTAACATCGGATACGAGATAATGTATCGTAAAGATAACTAAAAAAATAAGAAATGAGTGAAAATCGTGAAAGTCAAGTATTTTCATCATGTTCATAAAGTAATAATACCTTTCATTTCGTGAAGCATGGATACACTGAGAAAACAGTTTGTGTATCATTATTGAATTACGTTTTCATGAAATTACGCTGATTTTGGATATGGCTTGAAGATATAAAATTAATCTATTAATTATAATAATTAAGTTATTATTAATAATAACATATTCCAAATTATGCATGAAAACATACTGGTTTTAGTATTATATTTTTTAATTTAGGTGAGACCTCGGATAGTAGCATCTACAATGTGTTTACATTGTGTAATAAATTATTTTGAAAGTAAAGCAATGCTCCCCAAAGTGCAAAGTTTAGGTAGATGGGTTCCAATTTGTTGATTAATAATTTCCAAAATTTCTTTTGGTTATACAGGGTGTCCGGAAATAATGCCCAAAAAATTTGGGGGCTCTCTAAAATGAGCCGTTTTCAAGAAATATCTCTTTAAAAACTATCTTGCACTGTACTCGTAATAACAACTCATTTCAACTATTTTAGACATTTTAACAAAGCATTTAATGGAAACAATTGCTATGTTTCTATGGAAATCAAGACACCTACATGGAAATAATTTTGAGAGATTTAATTTTATGTGAAAAATTGTTTTTAAAAATGTAACTTCAAAGCCCTGTAGCTCCGTTATTTTTGAGTTTTCGAAAAGCTGTTATAGGAACTTCGGACATCCTGTAGAAAACCTTTAAATATAATAATTATGCGATGATTTGTATTATATGCTGATAATTATAAATGTTTTCAGCAGGTACGGTCATTGTTTACTCTGATTTCATTAAAATCGTATACATAATACACAATCCCTATTGTGCAATTGACGTAACAAATCATTTTGTACTAGATACAAACTTGAAGTCTAAATAATTACCAATTTAATTGGTAACTGAAATAAAGTGATAGCAGCTGAAAAACTAGTTTAATAGAGAATGAAATAATTATGTCAATATCAACAAGCTGATATGGATATTGTCTATAACGTTCAACATTCAAATGACCGCAACCAATAAGCAATTTTAGATTCTAAAATATAACCAAAATTTCTAACAGCAAAGTCTAGAAAAGGGAGTATTTTTTTAAATGCCTGTTTCCCTAGAAAAATTCTTCAGATTTATGAATTCTATCAGTGTACAAAATTGTGTATGGTTTTTTTAACAAAAAAAATACAAATAAAACAAGTGTGAGAGCTTTGATTATGACGAAGTACTGAAAAATACAAGCTTGTAATGAAAACAGATTTTGTATACTTAATATACAAAATACCATTTATAATAATTTTCTGAATATCTATTTTATATACAGAAGCCTATAACTTTGTCTGTCTTCAATAAGTTTAAAAATCCATCGTTTTCACGTACCTATCTTTATTCAATAATAAACTTTTTCACTATACTTACACTAACTTACAATAACTTTTCCGATTAGGCTTCCAGTTTTTACTATACTAGAGACATATAGAAAATTATAGTCCCGTTACTCCAGCTACTGCTTTTTCTAAGATATTTGATTACGATTTCTTAGACCCATTATTACATTTCTTGCGAAAATTTGATATTCTAGCAAGATCAGCATAAGTTTTCGCCGAGGAATATGAACTGGAGCTATTCATTCTTTGATAAAAATATTTACTATTTTCTAGACATGATGAGTGCGTTGTTCGGATCTTTTCCGACCTCAGTGGCCATTCGATTGTGTCAATCACCAAAACTTAGTTGAGTGCCTATGCCGTCAGAGATCTAAACTCTTAATTGAGTAGTAACTTTTCTTGAGAATAGCATTCAATATGTATCAATAAAGCGTATTATACAATTATGTTGTTTGGGGAATTTTATTGTAATGCCTCGTACGATTAAGTTGGCTATATGAAAAATTTAAATTGCAAGTAGTTTAATGTGCCAAATAAATCAATAGACTTTTAAATACTCCCTGCCCATTAAAACCCATATTAATGCGAAAAGAGAATGCCCTAAGAACCGCTAAGGTTAGTTGAAATCGTTTTCATGCCCATTCATAAATGTGACTGAAAATAAGAGAGTAATTCCGGGCGTTCTTAAACTTTTAATTTAAGGGAAATGTAGAATATAATTACTTAAGAAGAGGGGATTTATTATTATAAGCGATTTATCAAAAAGAAAGGAAGTTTGTTTTAAAAGTATATGTCCAGATCTCGGTAAGGGCGAGGCTTGAGATTAATGGTCTATCTGTTTCTGGGTCTTATCAAACGTAAACTAAATTATAAAATTGCAAGCAACTCCAATCACATCCAATTAAGACCTAAAAAAATGTTTGCTGAAAATTGTATTCAAATGCCATGAAAACTTGTGGTCAAAACAAGAAAACGAAAAATGAAAATGTATTTTTATGCCATCGAATGTAGATTTTGTCTAAAAAGTTTTTGGAAAATGTTCAAACCATTTTAAAAGGGAAACGAGAAACCTGGAAACACACTGTATTGAAGGACCTCTACACCTCTAGAGAAATTCATAAAAAATGTGTTTAGCATTTAAAGTTAAATTAATATAAACAGTAGATAGCTGATAAACAAACGCAAGTGCGTATAAAATAAATTTAAACAAAAAGTGGGTGAAATTTCAGATGTTCAAAACATAATTAGTGGATGCCAGTGTTGGTCCCTCTACACGGTCCTCGCCTAGGGCTGTATTTACTTGAACTTAGCGTATCAAAGCAGTAATTTGTCAGAGATAATTAAGATTAGTAGTTAAAATACACAACCATAAATCGAAAATCTCGGACCTTTGAATACGACGCGACGGTTTGACAATTTTAACCCTAAATATATAACGAACTACGACAGAGATCTATACAAACTGCATTTTTATGTGTCGACCTTACCTGTAATCTGCTCAATCCCACTCCTGATATATGACGCCATTTTTATTTCAGGGGACGTTTATTATAGTAGAACGTCCTTAAGTTGCTACCCTTGGGCACTTGAAGCTTCTTAGGCACATGTATAAGCCAACTTTAAGTAATTTAAAGACTTATGGGATTTATGTGTGCCCTTGACAGGGCTTCAGTAGATATATCGAGAGGGTTTCCTTCTTTCTCTTGGCATAACTTCCATTATTGTACATATTTCACGTTTCAAATTTTTATGCACCGTTACTTCTTTATAGGAACAGTAAATAATACAATGGAGGTTTTCAGATAAAAATCCTGACGGTTGTGATTTTGACGTATGTTTTCAGACTTCAGCGTGCTGTGGTATTGTTCAGGAAGGATAAAATTTCTCCGAGATTTATTTTATCTTCATTTTAAAATACTTTTCAATAGATGTAACTAGCATGAATTTGAAGAAGTAAAATAATAATAACAAATGGAAAAACATGAGCAATATAAACACTTAGGGTTTTATCAAAATCAAAGAATTAAACGATACCTACAGGACTATACAAGGAGCGATTGAAACTATTCCTTAAATCAAAACTTGACTCTAGAAAACTCTTTAAAGGTACTAACTATTCTGGTACTAACATATTCGTTTGGTGTGATAAATAGAAAACATAAATATACTAACAAGAATACAACAAACATAGACTAGAATGCTGCACCTAAATTTATGTAAAGAAGAGAATAAATATAAGTAGAAAAGAAGGGGAAGTAAGAGGAATGATAGACATACAACAGGTACATCCTAAACAGATAAATTCATTAAAAACATACTTCCAAAACAAAACCCCATTGATAGTAGAAATTGATAACGGTTTGACATCCTTAAACCTATCAATGCAAGAAGCAGAATGCTTACAAAATAATGCTCTTAATAAAAGATAGAATAAAAAGGTCACCTACATTATCGATGTAAGATAGCAAAAAATATATATACAGGAATGGACAGTAACCAGCAATAAAAGTTGAAAGAATATGGAAACAGAAGCCAGTTCATATTATTCCAATCATTCATAATCACCTCGCTCAACTTAGCCTGGAAGAAAATGCTTATACTCAGCCACAAAATATATCGGTGGCATTTGTCTTGAACCATTTTGAATGTCATTAATATTATATTTAACGGTCTAGTGGCTGTAATTAATATTGTATCTTCATCAGTAACTGTCAATACTCGTTTTACTTTTATCACCTTGTCCTGCGCAATCCTTTGAAGATTAAAGCATGCACTAGAGATGCGAATTAACACAGCAACGCAAAGCGGCCTTAACTGGATTTCATATATCAAAGATAATAATTAATGTCCTAATTTATGCAGATGCGGACTACGGGCATATATGCATATATACTTTTAGTTTATCGTTTTGGAACAAATAGCGAGGGTAAACTCGGGTCTGGCTTAAAAACAGGGTGCTGGCGACTTTGCATGTCAGCTTTATTTTTACAGGGTGTGGGAAAAAGTTACGTTTGTACGTCCCCATCCCACCAAAAATACCATTGGAAGCAGTGGCGCACCCAAAAAAAATCTTGGGGGGGCGCCAATGCTTCCCCCATTCATTATGCAATGCATAATTCGGTACATACAAAGTATATAGTTCTTAAAATATAAAATGGATTCTTCAAAGGAGACTTAATGATATGTTTCACTATAATATTTTAAAACTATACATTTTAGCTTTAAATTAAATATTATTTCAGTATCAGTATACAGGGTGTTTCATAATATATGCGCAGGACTTCAGGATGTTATAGCTCGTCCAAAAATATGAAAAAAAGTTTCTATTAACTTACCCTCTAAAATGCACCATTTTAGAGATACAGGGTGTTGAAATTGAAAAAAAAAAATCGTTTTTTGCGAATATCTCCGGAACCGTTTATCGTACAGAAAACAGCTTTTTTAAGCATTTTCTACTCATAATAAACTATGTTTTGTGCGGAAAATTTTTTTTTAAAGTCATAATTGGTGAAGGTTTCGAAGGAGTAGTGGATGTTTTTCTCCCCAACTTCTACGCTACTGGAAAAAGTACAATTTTGAGACGCCCATTTTAACCGCCAATGTTTTCTACACAAAAAAGGTACTCATGGTCATAAGCTCTAAAGTCGATCGTTTTCGAGAAAAATCAACTTTTATGTTAAAAAACATGGTCAATTTTTTTAAATAAATTTTTTTTCTTACTAATTAAACAAAATTTATTTAAACGTTAGAACAAGTAACGAAACCAAACGTTAACTTCATAATTGCAAAATTAAAAAAAAATTAAATAATGATACAAAAGTTGTCTTTTCAAAATTCCCCAAGCCGTAAAGGTAAAATTGACCATATTTTTAAACATAAAAGTTGATTTTTCTCGAAAACGATCGACTTTAGAGCTTATGACCAAGAGTACCTTTTTTGTGTAGAAACCATTGGCGGTTCAAAATCGCACTTTTTCCAGTAGCGTAGAAGTTGGGGAGAAAAATACCCACTACCCCTTCAAAAACCTTCACTAATTATGACTTTAAAAAAAAAATTCGCATAAAACATAGTTTATCATGAGTAGAAAATGCTTACAAAACCTGTTTTCTGTGCAATAAACGGTTCCGGAGATATTCGCAAAAAACGAAATTTTTTTTTCAATTTCAACACCCTGTATCTCGAAAATGGTGCATTTTAGAGGGTAAGTTAATAGAAACTATTTTTCATATTTTTGGACGAGCTATAACATCCTGAAATCCTGCGCATATATTATGAAACACCCTGTATAATGTTTATTGTTGGAAACATTGGGAAGTCGTTGGCAATCAGTCTTTTGAGATAAATAAAACTACGCGCGATTACTTACAAGTGTTTTTTTAAGATTTTGGGTGCGCCAGTGATCGGAAGACTGCCAACCCCTTTAGATGTGATTTTTCAATATAATTTTTATAACTGTCATACATTTTTTTTGTCAGTGTATAATTTCAATTGCTAGCAGATACTTTTGTTTGTTTGCGGTCAATAATAATTGCTATTAAAATGAATCCATTTTAGGCAGCATGTTATAATTAATCATAAATGCAAGCAAATTATTAATTATTACAGAAATTTGATATCGTGGTTAACGTAGCATGAATTAATTAATAAATATGTTTATTATGTATACAATAATAATGTTTTCCTCAAAGGGGTGATAAATACTACATTAGAGATTAAACTAGGTACTCTCTATTGAAAAATAAATGTTTCTAAAAGGCACTGTGAAACAAATATCGAAGTGATACACTAATATTAAACACAATTAAAACAAATGACAGAGAGATCTTCAATTATCGCACTCATAACTGCCATCATGACAGCACCGATGAGGCCTAATAGGACAAAACGGCTGTCTCATTTGACCATGGGAATGTTCGACATCGATACACTGAGAATTCTTACACTTTGGCGTAATATGTTTCGACTGCCTAAGTTCACACTGATGCATTTAATTCATTTTTTGCAAACGCGCCCTTAATAAAGCATATTATAATTTCTGCTTTGATTTTCACTTGTGCTGGGTTCAAAAATTTTCACGATGGTTCTGATACTCTCCTGATGAAATTGGTGCCACATCCATTAACTTATAGCATCTGTTTTTATCCAGATATCCTATCTGGAAGAAGACAATCTTGAGTGGTCTTCGATGTCGGCAAAGTAAGAGGACTGATAAACCAAACAAAAAGCATAAGTTTTCGTATAGATTTACATAATTAAATATTAATGACGGAAAAAACCGTACTTCGTAAGTCTGATGGAAAGTATTGCCTGATAATTATTTTAAGCATAATTAAATTTTCCCCGTAATTAGAAAAGTTACCTAAGAATACCTTAGGTGTATATAAGATCTCAATAATTAGAAAACTGGTGTAGAACTTTCATTATTAAAGTAAAAACTTCGAAAGTTGATATATAGGTATCTTGATTAGTAAAATTAAAGAGCATGAAGATAAGTATAAGTACAAAAGCTATCAAATTATTTATTCCTAATACAAAATTTTAACTGAACCAAATTAGTTATATGCGGGAAAGAGAAAAATATTCTGCAGGTGGCGGGGAAAGCTACTGAATTAGAAACTATAGTTTTATCCCCTTTTCAGAACTACAACGATTATCTTAAAAGGATCTTGAGTTTTATGAGATTTGCCTTCTTATTTATACGGATTATTACCCAACTTCGTTCTTAGAAATATAAACTTCCAGACAAATCAGTCGTAAAATTTTTATTACAAAGTTTTTTCTAATGTATTGAAGTAATATGAAATTTATAGAGCTTTAAAATAACGCTACTTCTATGAATAAAAATTAGACGTTATATAGAAAACTCTTACGTCGTCCTCATAACGTATACAAGATTATGTTTTACAGCTACACCATAAAACAAAAAAAATTATTTCACCGTTATCTAAGATGGCTGTGGGTAACATTGATTCATCTATAGAGGTGAACTGTTGTCAGTTGTATCTACGACAACGATATTTACCATAATATCATTAATGAACACAGTCAATAACAAAGGCCCAAGATTAGAGCCTTGTGGAACATAAAAAAAACTTTTTACTCTTCCTAGCGGAATTAATTTACTATTTAGTTTAATAAAACTGAAAACTAATTTCAGTTTTGGTAACACAAAATGACTCAAACAAAGCAGGCGAGTAGTTCAACTATTTCGAGTAATGCAGTGGTGTATATCAAACGTTTTAATTACTATTGCCAAAGTTACTTGATTCGTAATCAACTATCGATAGGGTAATCCTCTTGCTAACAGCAACATGGCTCTGTGATGTTCGTAAAATATTCATTTCTGCTTATATTATGCATCATGGGGAGTATTAAAAGGATATCTGTCTCTGACACATGTATTTTCTATGTTTACCAGTACTCATGCTAAGGACGCGTTTGCACTCCATCATCGATGAAGCAGTCAAAAGATGAATTAAACGTATTCAGTGTGAACTTAGGCAACCAAAACATAGATGTCGCACTGAAAGTACAATCGGCCAAACAAATTGTAATATTTTAATCAAAAACCGTACTGGTCGACTGCAATTTACACTCAACGGATAAAATAATAGGCAGTGAAGTATTACCCGGTGACGTATTAAATTGTAGTGGGGACTGTAATTCCATAGGCGTACGCAAAAAATGATTGGAAAGGTGCTCAATGTCAAATAAATATAAAAAATATCAGAACATGAACGGTGTTATAGAAATTGTGAATTTTCTTCTTCTTTGCGTCTGTGTCTCCACATTTTATTGCACGAAATACACTACGAACGGAGACTTTTGTTAATTCACTACACAGTTCCGCCGCATCCACTACACCTAAATTTTTATCACGGGCCTTTAATCCCTCGTAGACATTTTTAATCATACGAATTTCTTCGCTTGTCAGATGAGATCGTTTACGCGTTTGTAATCCACTACTCCCCGCAATCGCTTCCATAATTAAATCCTTTTCTTCAAACACTAAATAAACTATAACACATCACTTCTTCACTTCACAGTAGACACCTAGAAAAACAAGTTCACCAATTAATATATGCGTCCAGACACAAATTACACCATTTCCCGCGTACTACGCGTATGTCAGGCGATGAACTACTTGGATGTGTATGAAATGTGCATGTCCGATCTTCTAGACGCTCTTGACTTTTGTTGCATAGGTGGCATCGAATAGAGAAGCATGGAACCACCATGGAACAGACAATTTATAGTTCTGTTCAATAGTAATGCGTAAGCGGCATCACTTTTCTATGTGCAAACGTTTGTGCCGCTATGTATTAAGTATTTACACTTCGTCCCTATTCTGTATCGAATTAGATCATGAATCACTGCCTATTATTTTAACCGACAAGTATAGGGATTTTTATGTTTGGCCGATTGTATGTTCAGTAGGACATCTATGTTTCGGTTGCCTAACTTCACACTGAATACGTTTAATTAAGGAGGAAACGCGTTCTTAAGGACTGTACATTTTATAAAGCTTATGATTCTTATTACGAGATGGCACATTAATCTTGGCTTTCAATACAGTTAGTAATTTGTATATCCAGCTGTTCGTCTAGAAAAGTGTTACGGACACCCTGTATAGATACGGAGATACGCCCGCAAGGAAGTAAATCCAGATTCTGACTTGCAAGGCAACTGCATAGTGTTATTAAGGATTCGGTGAGCCGCGCGCTTTCATGTTCATATTAATGTCTAGTAACAGCTGCGGTCTCCTTGAACCAAGTATGTAATTAAAGGTCGGCTCTGAGTAAATCTATGCTAATAAAAACTAACAACTTCACGTTGACGAGGGTCACTGACAATATTTTAATACGGATAATATCAAATTTGCTTTAACCCCTGACGTTAATTCGCCCAATAAAAAGGATCTTAAACAAATTCTCATGTCAAAGGGGTTTTTCCCCCAAACAAAAACTCGGTCGATATATAGACATTCGCTTCAAATTCCTCCACAGTACCTTTATCAAACAATTGCGACCCAGAGATTCTAGGGACGCATTTATTAGTGGTTTTTATTTAACTAGGCATGACCCATGGCTTCCAAAAAAATCAGTTTAATGTTTCGGTAAGCGCTTACCAGGTTTGACGATTAAATTCCTGGAATAGTATAACGGCCTTTCATATAAATCAATTCAAGTCGAAATTGCGCTCTGAATAGTAGAAACAAAATCAAGTCATTGTCAAACTATAGCTCAGCTATAGTAAGGCGTTCAGAGATTTGGTGTTTGAATGGAATATAAGATTCAAACTATAGACATAAGAATTAACTTCGACAATGAATCATCTGTAAATATTTTAATTTCGGTTTGTACTCATCTGAAGATCGTGCCAACTTGGTTGGAGAAACGCGCGTCGAATGCAGTATAGTGTTTTGGTGTTACGTGGAACACAGGATATATGACATTTTTTACAGATAATCTTTTTATTATATTTTTTTTTTAAGTTCTAAACCCTTCCATTAGACACGTCACTGGTAGTGAATACCTGCAAACAATTACCACTAAAGTAACAGGTCAGTAGATATGCTATGGGCATTCTGGGCCGAAAACTCCATGTAAAAGTCCATAAGAGCAAAACGTGCTCAAATTTGTTCCCTCGCGCATGCGCAGACGCTCCATACAAAATTTCTGTTTTACACCTGTTTGCAAATACCTATTTTCTGATTCATACCTGTTGAGCTTAATGGGCTTTTACATGGAGTTTTTGACCCAGAATACCCCTAACATATCTACTCAGATCTTCTCGTTACTACATTACCCAAATTAAACTAATTATTTTATAAAACATAGAACATTACAGGTCTAGTTACTGCTTAAGTATGTGATTCAAACAGGCATGGGGATACCTGAAGAATATGGACATCCTGAAAGTATGGGCGAAAGTTCTGCACCATTCAGTGAAGATGTTTACATTAATTCTGACTAGAGATTCATGATCTTTCTTTCTCGCTGTTCGACATTTTTAACAGCTGAAATACGACGAGGAAACCAAATTCAGAAGAATTTAATGGATAACACACGGTTTATATATGTCTTGCAAAGTTAGATGCGCAATATGCCTACCACTGTATACATCAGCATCTACAATATCTGCTGTATGCTCTATAAAAGTATAAGTATCACAGAAAGTGTATAGAAAACGGAGGGTGTTACCCCCAACTCTAAACAATACAGCTGTTTCAATCTGTGAGGCCTCATTAAGACCGTAAAGACCATGCAGAATAATAGATAACCGTGACAGAAATTATTAGCTATACTGTTACAGCAACAAAAGGACAGAAAATGAAAAACCGCCGGTCAGGGATTTTTTTTAATACAATTTATTTGAACTCCAAATATTTATAGTCACAGACGAGAATGAGTGCTGCTATCTCTTATTCGTTTATGAATTTTTAATTGTATTCTACCGTTAGTTTTCTGTGTATCAGCTTTTTTCATAAATTTAATTTAATTATTTTAAGATTAATCTGTTCCTACTCTGTATTTTTCTGCTTTACCTTAAATAATTACAAGTCAAGATGGTCCCACTAATGAGGTGGTGTTAGAGAGGAAAGAAAAGTCTTTCAAAAAAGAAATATCGTTAAACTTCCATGCCTTTTTTGTCTAACTTTTATTTAACTAATTCTCATTAATATTGTTCTCAGACAAAACAGTTTCTAATTCAATATTTCAAGTCGCTGGCAAATAAAGAAAAAAATCTTATTACGCTGTATGTCCCTAAATTTACAATCGTTCCATTGTAAGCATTGAAAGAACAGGGCGCTATTTTAAACACGAAATTGATTTTGTTTAGTTTTTAGCCATTGTTCTATCTGGAACTTCATTTACTATCCGGATTAATTTTTTTTCAGACTTTATTCCGCTGTTCCCGATACTATTATACAAAGTACTTCCATTCATTGGCTGGCTACAGAAGACTTTGCACATTGTAATGGATTTAAGCAAATTAATGCCTAACTCTTTAAGTTGGAAATTTCAATTGATTAACTGCTGTAAAAATGGGTTAAAACTGTCTCTGCACTTTGAAAAATATCCGAAATGATTTATTTTTATATCATCAGTTCAGATCATTCAAAATAGTTTAAAAAACAGTTATTTCTTCTATATTTTGTATTTTATATAATATAGGGTGTCCCAATATTCGAGGCCAATCTCATATTTGTAAATTCTAGACTCAAAATTATGACATGGCCAAAAATATGCAAAAGGAATTTATTTATACTCTCTATGTAGTAAACTGTCTAAACTGTATAAACATTATTTAATGACACCCTGTATAAATTGTCACTCATAAAAGTGTCCTTTAAAATGAGGTTTTGTCGATATCACTTATGGGACAAAAAGAAACAAACATTTTTATTTTTTTACATAAAATTATATTCCTTAGAGAGTTGACATTTAATATAGACATATATGTATTTTTATGCTTTATAAGGTCTTTCGCGAAACTAAAAGCAGTTCCTCTTGTTTATTTTCTGTTTTATGTTTATACCAATCTACATACATGAAAAAATACATAAAATTTCGCTGCAAGAGTTGATTGACAATCTTTTTAGATACCAGTCGAAAAATATGGCTTGTAGAAGGTGTTAGAAATACATTTTTCATACCACTTTCGTACTTATTAGAAGAAATAAATACACTGTGTCCAAAGCTCGATAGGAATGTAATGCTATCTCAGTTATTAGAAGAGATAGAGAAACAGTTAAAGAAGTTTTGTGAAATTTTATGCTTCTTTGAAATATCTTTTCCATTTTATTCTGTTTTAGTTTTCGTAATATTTGGAAAAATCATAAATTTGCCGATATTGCCAGTGAGTATTCATTTGATAAGTTTCCACACCAGACCGAAGAGATCACCTTCTATATTCTTCTATATAGGTCCTTCTATATTTTTTATTTCTGTGGTTACACTTAAATTTATATAAAACAAAAATACACTACAATTCAACTAACGAATTGAACTTAACTGTCAAAAGATACCATATTCTGTGGGTCACATAATGTCCAGAGCCACCCACCATTGTGTCTATTTCTATGTCATGAATTTAAATATTTAACCGTGTTATATAATGTTTAATTATACTTTCACCCGTTGTTAAACATATTATAAACAAAAAAATGGTTAATTAATTGTTACAAAAGTTTATTTTGTACGAATCCCGACAGAAATACTGTCAACCTGGTGTGGATATTATATTTATAGAGTAAATACAACAGAAAGTTTCTAAGAAGGAGGATAAAATATCAGAACCCAAAAGTTCTCTAGTTAAAGTTTTCATTAAGCTTGCTTCTGTTTAACACGATTAAGGTCGTCATATTTGAGTTCCAAGACGTGATATTTTAGATCTATAGACAGCGAAAATTACTGCTAACTGAATATATTTTTTCTCCTGGATTAAAGTTGTGTTTCAGGTGATATACAGGTAGTTACAGGATTGCTATCTGAGATTTTAACATACTTTTTAATGAAACACTTTGTATATTTTGCGTATTTGTATTTCACTATAAACGTACTAATTAGTAGTTATTTCTAATAGTAAGGGATACATAAAAATACTAATTAATTAAGTATCTGGATTAAGAGATCGATTTGAAATTTTTGAACATCCTGTGTATCAAAATGTCTACACCCAGTGACGTTCCTTCAACAGATCGCCAAATGCCCTCTGACCCTCTGGAAATGAGAGGATCATGAATTATAAAAAAGTCTTTCAGAATAAAATTACAGAACACATTCTTCTATATTTTGCAATTGTTTGTCCCTTCGAATGTAGGTGGCGGCACAATGAACTATATAGGTTCGCATTGAATAAAAATGCCGAGTTTCTTTTCATCATAAAAATAAAAGGGGATGTTCTGATGACCGCCAATGCCGCGTTCAATTTTATCGCTTACAAAAAGGCATTGTGCTTAAAATAAAACGATGAAATTGTTATTAGTCTCGGCATTCATAATGAAACACATACCTGAATATGCCGATAATTTTCCTTTGTCGTAAGTTGTGGAATAATATTTTCCAGAAATGACGTACTGCGATCGGTTCATTCAACACGCACCACTTTTTACACAATTTTACGAAATTCAATGAAAATTTACGTCTAAGAACTAAAAAAACTTTGAGTTTCATATGTTTTTTTTTGTAAACAATGCAAAAAGTCAATTAACTACAAAGATTTCTTGAATTGCGTAATAGTTTCAGTAAATTATTGCTAGATGGCACTGCTGTCAAAAAGTAACTAAATTATTTAGGGATATTTTGTGTTTAGTACGTCACTGTAAAGGACAGGGCTTAACTATTTTAAGGACAGTAAAAACGTATTGGAAACTAGCCTGATGATTCTTTGGCAATTATAAATTTAATAATGGAGCACATTGACTCTTTCATATAGGACTACTAAATTTGTGACATGCAACATAAAAATCTCTAAATCGCAGTCGATCAGTACCTACGGTTCTTGATTAAAATGTTACAATTTGTTTGGCCGATAATATTTTCAGTGCGACATCTATGTTTTGGTTGCCTAAGTTCACAATGAATTTGTTTAGTTCATCTTTTGAATGCTTCATCGACAAAAGAGTGCAAACGCGCCCTTAATCTAATTCCACACATTTGATCGTCATGATAAATCGTTGGTTGTGTCGTCGTTTGTACTTCAAAGGATAATTTAATTTTCAAAGGGAATTTTTTTATAGGTCAATTCTATAGATCACCTGTCCAATCATAGAGGGTCAGACAAGTTTGACGGTCATCATTTGTTTCGTAATTCAGAACTATTTTATCAGAAGTTGGTTTCTTTTGATTAAATTTCTGTCCACTTAATTCTTGTTTCTTTTTTTTTTTTTATATCCAACTGCAATTCTCGCTTTGATGGGTTTTTATTTTACAAATGACCGATGATAAAAAAATCTTTCTATCTTAGTCCTCACTGAGATTGAGGACTGAATTACGAAATTAATACCTTAATTGCATTTTCATATTTTTAAAGCGGCATCACAATTGCCAACAAAAAGAAAATAAATCAACTTAAAAGTGGCTTTAGCAAATTAGCAGAACCTTTTCAGGTTTCCCTCGCATTGTCAAGACCAAGAACAAGGAGAAACGCTGCATTTTATCCTGAAAAAGGACTTTTGTAACGAATTTTATATACGTAACAGAATTTTCTTTCTACGGCTGATCTTTGGCATACTTAAATTCGTATAAAATTTACTTTCTGGTACATAATAAAACGGCTCTGACAGTCGCTTGTTTCTATGCGCCATACGCGCAATGTATACCTTTGAAATTGCGACTGCTGCCGTAGTATGTCTTTAATGTTTAATCGGTTCAGGAACAGCTTACTGTTCGTTAATCCAAACTAGCCGTGTTTGTTCACATTCCGCAATTTGAATTGTACCAACATCCGGTACCTACTGTGTACCGGATGTTGGCTTAGTTTTCAATTTTTTGTCATTTCAATACTCCGTTATTTTTAATACACAAAAAAAACTGTTGCATTGACATCTAGGGCACGAAGTACGTGACAAAATATATCGGAAGTTGTAATAAATCTTAAGTTTGAAATGCCTCCGTAGGCATCAGATTACAGGGCGTTAAAATTTTGTTGAAAAAATAAGGATCGCCAATGGCTAATATCGAAACATCAAGGTCGAAAACTGGAGTTCCCAGTTTTCATAGAAGTGGCGTAAGAAGCGTGTTTTTTTGTAAGAACCTCATATGCGAAGTAATTTATTACACATTGTTTTTACGATTATTTTTGGAAATGCGAGAACTATTGGATTTTCCAGTATTCGTAATAGACCTAATTCAAGCTATTTAAACAATAATTTTAGTTACTTTTTTATATTTTTTAAAATTCGGCTCCTTCTTACTAGATGCGCCTATGGGAATTGCGATTCTCTTGTCACTTCAGCCGTCGAACAGCTCAATATGCTGTGAATATGTCACTCTCTATAATTTTGGCCAAACACTTTACTATATTAGAAATACGTAGAGTATTTTGTTGTAAATTTAAAGAAGAACATTTTAGCCACAGAAATATCCGAGGAAAATCAACCCATTTACTTTTAGACCACAATAAATCGAAAATAAAACTAGCACGATAACATACCATCACCGTTTAGAGTTTGTAATCGTACCTTGTAAGTAAGATTCATCGCTGTGTCGAAGTGTGTAAATCCTTGTTCCTGTTTTTACAATCACCTGATAAGCCCCTACTTTGGACAGTTCAACTCGGATTGTCGTTTTAGATTATGCAGGATCCGTTGAACCGCTCTCCAAAAGACCCTGTTATTTTTCAATAATCTTTTTCTTTTATCTTAAACGGTTCTCTTTGCAATGCGACTCAATTTACTGATAAAGGAAAATCATTGTTCGATAACTTCTACATTTATTCCCTTTGCAAGTTATATGACTTCTTATTTTTGCTCGTAAGTATGCTCTAACGATTTTAGATTGAATAAAATACGTAGATGCGGCCAAATTTTGTAGACTAAGCGATTTCCTGAAACGAGATCATATTCAGCAACATATTCTCTTTCAGCTGATGCACCAAATACACCACATTATCTTCTTTCTTATCCACTGCTGGCAACTATGGAAATGTGTCTCTGTGATAGACTAAGTGCCTAATATATTCCGAGATTTGATTATTTTCTATAATGATACTCTGGAAAGACACATTGGTTTCAAGCTGACGATTAAAAATGTCATACTAGTGTTTAAATATATAAAATTAATTATCTAAAGTTCTTTTTTTTATCATCCAAAATATCCACCCTTGTTTGAATATTCAAATTACATTTTAGGGGAATATTTCTATTTCTCATTTCCTGCGCTCAGGCAGATTCGGGCCAATAAGCCTGATGTAGTTCTCCTCGACCACCAGCTAAAGACAATGCTTGTCATCGAGTTCTCGGCTCCTCCTGAAACCAACATTGTCCCGAAAGAAGAGGAGAAACGGACGAAATATCGAGACCTTCTCTTCGAACTCCGCCGACTCCATCCAGAACATACTGTCAAGCTTGTGGTACTGATAATAAGAGCCCTCGGCGGAGCAAGAGATACACTGCTTTCAGAACTGAAGACCATACCGGCATGCCGAAATTTGGCAGATCTGCTAGCCGGAAGAATGCAGAAGGCGGCCATTCTGGGCTCATTATTACCTCGGCGGCATCTAGGTCCTTGGGTTTTGTCATTAGAAATAGTAAATCATTCAATTATATAGATACGTTGAAATTACTATATTGCGCTTTTGTTAGATCTAAGCTGGAGTACTGTTCCTTGATCTGGTTTCCTTATTATATGTCCTACATAAATGATTTGGAGAAGATCCAAAGGAAATTTTTGAAATATGTTGCCTATAGAGTAGATGTTACTACCCAGAGCGTGAAGTTGATCATAATTTATTGTTAGGTAGATTTAATTTTACATCGTTAGAACACAGACGGTTTATTTCATCGCTTTGGTTTTTACATAATTTATTGCATGGTAAGGTTGACTGTTCAAATATTTTATCTCAAATAAACTTTTTAGTACCCCCCCGTCAATTTAGTGGAACTACTATGCCATTTTACTGTCCTCCTAGTAGAACAAACATAATGTTGAAGTCCCCAATTTACAATATGACACACAATTTCAATTTAATATCAGATAGATGTGATATTCATAATTCTAGTTTAAGGCAACTGTTAAGCTGCCAATAGTTATTATGTTAATTAATTTTTTTTTTGTATTCTTTTATGTCTTTTTTCTATTTTATATTACACAAGTATCACGCTAATAATTATTGTTTTAACTGTTATTGCTACATTAGTCTTCTCATGGTTCTTCTAATCTATGATTCTGTATCCTATATTTATGTTTTTATTTTTCATCTTTGAGTTTTGTATTACTTTTTTTAAGTTTGATTTTTTGTCACATTATTTACTTATTTACTTTTGAACAATTTTCTATTATAGTCCTGTAAGTGGGTAATCCTGTTGGACTAATAAAGTTATTATTATTATCATTATTATTATTATTATTATTATTATTATTATTATTATTATTATTATTATTATATGTTACATATTTCATTTATCTTAAGAGAAAGAACGTTTTTGGTATTTGTTTCTTTGCTATATGTAAAATAGCTTGTAATTTTCTTTTTTCAGTTTTAGACAATTTATTGGCAACCCTGTTCTATTTTCATTTCATTCAAAGTGCATTATAGGATTAAAATGAAGAACAGGCACCAAAGTTTACTTAATAATAAAACTTCTAGCTTCAGCGTTTGAACAACATTCAGCTTACTTGAAATGTATAACAGTTTCGTTATTAAAAGCTAAAGTTTGTTTTAAATCGTACAAAATAAGAAAAAAATATGTAAAGGAAATATTGGCAGAGAAACTACTTAGCATATTTAGTAGCACTTATTCTTAATTTAAACAAATTATAAGTTTGTGCCTTCTTAATCATATTAACATGCCATATAGTACTCATATAATTAAACAAAAAATTTTAGCCTAATTACTAATTTTCCTACTTTGTACTTTTTGAAATTGTTTGTAGTTTTCTGTAAACCTAATTAATCATTACCAATTATTACCTACCTCACGGATAACTACTTGGGCTGTCTCTAAATCATATGTATAAGCAGTCAGTTTGCTATTAAATAACTAGATAGACCAGAAATGTTTTATAGAATTATTTTTACGTTTACAATCAATGATATTTCACATAGTTTAGCGAAAATTTTACTTTTACATTTACCGATATTTCGGTAACAATAAAATATAAACAAAGTTTGTAGAACTGCTATCACAATTTTGTATAGTCCACCTGGTATTTTTCTACCTTTATTCAGTTCTTAAACACATATATATTTATGCGTTTAGCTTCCGTCAATTTATTTACTGTACAAACATAAATATGTAACTAACTACATTTTCTAGATATCTGTACCACGTTTAAACAAAAACTAACCTACAAATAATCAAATTCCATTAAATACCGTAACTGCCGTGATGACGACCAAGTGGTAAACAGAAAGAATATATTTTCCGAATGCCTGTAGTTAAAACCAATCAATAGACAAACCCGAACCCGGAAGTCAAGGGGGCAGCGATGTAACGAAAATATCTGTCAACATTTTCATGCATCAAACGCTGCAATGACGTTTTGTTTCACGCTAAGCGGTTGAAAGAAAATACCGAGTTCTTCAAAAAGACTAAATAAACAAGAAACACGTGACCAATGCCATATGGCATTCGTCTTAAACACTTAAAAGACTTTTAGAGAGTAATTAAAACACTAAGGCACTGCTTCATTTTCTAAAGGATGTTCGAGAATTCTGTTAAAGGTAATTAGAATCTTATGCCAATATTTTAAAATAAAGTATGCCCACAACAAATTTCATTTTTCATATCTCTTATTATCAAGCACTTACTTAACTTTATAACAAAAATTTTATTTAAAATTAAATAAAAATGTAACTAAATCTTCAAAAAAACACAACTGACAATTATTGATTTAAAAAATGAACATCACGTGTTTATTATTGTAAACAGAATACCCTATATATTTTCCAAATTTGGATAGAGCGTTATTTTACTTCATCCCTCTCTCTCTCAAAAGCGGTGATAAAACTATAAATTTTATCTTGTTAAAAAATATCAGTGGTGGTTTAAGTTCTTAATAAACTAAAATGCTGCAATGCAGAATATTGTACAGCAGTCTTGAAGTTGAAGGACTTTTATATTGGAGTGTATCCACACAATAGTATAGTTGTATTATAATATAACAATCACTTTATAATGTAAGGCTTCATTATATATCCTCGATATGGCCCTTTTAGTCAAACTTAAACCCCGTCTCCTTTATTAGGATATTTAATAATGGCATAGAATTATTTGACTGTAATAAAACTAGACGGAAACGTATTTCTGAAAGTATTATAAAAGTTATAAAAAGGAAGAATAAGGAAATTGAACGTTATTTCTTCGGGTGAGCCATTTACTTCCTGTCGTTTAACCAAAATTATATTTAAGATTATATTTTGTTCGAAACTGCAAGCAGTCTATTAGTGAAGAACTTTAAAGTAACTCCCAAAGTCACATTAAACCGATATATATGGAGTTGGTAGATACCACGTTCAAGTTGAAACTTGTGGATATGTAGAAAATATTTAAAATCGTTGGTATTTTTATATATTTTGGACATCGTAAAAACAGTTTAAATAGTAATAAAACTTTGACATAAAAAATTGGCAGCGATCGAAAAGTCCAGGAATATTGACATGAATTGAAATGAAAAAAGTAACTTCAATAAAGATATCAGGGTCATCTCATGAACTTTAGACCATTTTATGTAGGCTCCTGTGTTCCACAAGGGTCGAATCTAGGCCTCCTTCTCTTTTTAAATCCTATAAATGTTTTGTCCAATAGAATTTTTACTCATTGTGTTTGTGTATGCTGATTTTTATTATACAATTTTTGACAACACAGAACCACAGACATTTCATTGGTCTGTCGAAATGAAAATACCCTTCAATTGAAATCAAAGCAGTGCTTTACCATTTACTACCTCTAAAAAGGCTTTTTTATTTTTCATTGTATGATTATATATTAAGTAATTTACTACATATCCCACATTATGTCGTGATTTTTGTCTTCTGCTTTTGAAACACATTATAAGCAGTATTTTCAGGTAAATAGTAAAGCAGTCGCCACCACTGGATCGCTCATAATATGCCCTTGTTATAAATACGTAATAGGCAGACTTACGAACGTAATTTTCTTGTAATTTTGTAATTAATCCATCTAATATTTCCATACTTCCACGTTTTCGTACAATACGGTGAGACTAATAAATTCCTAATTATTAATTACTATCTAGAGAATTAATTATGTTCCACTCTCAGTTAGGTTAACTAATTACTGTGTCCGTATGTCTTCAACATCAAATACTATTCACACTACGAGACATGAATTAATTGACTATCAGGGAAATGACAAAACGTACAGGGGTTATCCGATATGTCATCCCGGTTTACTGTTTTATTTTTGATTTTAGAATATAAAGTTAAATATAAAAATTGTGAGAGTAATTTAAGTATTTTGTTATTAAAAAACTTTATTATTTTATTGAACTAGTTTTGTTGAACTGAGCGTAATAGTGTCATTAAGTTCACCAGGTGCAGTAAGTGACCACCACATTCGATTATGGTATGGGAACTATAAAAGCAATGTTTAGATCCGTTGTCACACCGCTTGTGTTACTTCCGGTGTTACTTAATTTTGAGACAATTTGGTTTGTCTCTGTTTAGTTATTTATTGCTCTCGTGCAAATACATACATCAATCAAGAGTGTCGTGACCTCACAGACCACTTTTTATTGACATCCCACATCGTGCCTCGGAGCTGTCTCACAAGTTCGCAAAGTTTCAGACCTACTTCTTTGGAATAAAGAACTTTACTGATTTTGTTATTACCCAACTGTTATGCAGAAAGGGTCTACAGGGTGTGTCGCGAAGAGCTTCGATTAGCTTTATTTGGGAAACTACACTTGAATTTTACCGAAATTATCTTTTCGATAAAACAACCACAACCAAGTGTATAGTCGGTATATTTCGCGGTTCGGTTTTCTCTCATCTCGTTCGTTTGATTAAATGTTAAAATATGCTTGGCCGATTGTATTTTCTGTGCGACATCTATGTTTCGCTTCCTTAAGTTCACATAGAATAAGTTTAATTCATGCTTTGACTGCTTCATCCACAAGGGAGTGCAAACGCACCCTTAAGATCAGATCTGGGCGACAAATTTTGACAATCAAAAAATTATTGACAAAATGTATAATACTATAGGATAATTTTTTATATCTGTATCTGTATTTTATATTTGTTTTTTATAATTTAATTGGTCTTATTCAGTACTTGAAATGAACCAGTTACTGATGAACCAGAACTTTCTGATTTTTGTCGATCAACTTTCCGTCTTACCTCTTTCCTGGAAGAAGTTTACTCATTTTCCTATTCAAAATTCAGCGCAAGAAGAGTGTTTAAATGCTTCGTTCTTTCAGGTTTGCCACGGGAAATACTAATTTAAGAGCCATTTAACAATAAGCAACAAAATTACCGTCAATTAATGCTTTAATTCGGCCAGTATCAAGGGAGTTGCTTCACAAGTTCAAAATTAATATTCCAACTGTGCCTAGCGTATTACAGCGAGGCAAGGGAATAACTTTCTTTGTAGTTTATTCAGATTTTTACTACGTGATGTCAAAATTTTTTAATAATCTAGTAATGCCGCGGAAAAGTAACTGGCTTGTTACAGAAAAATACTTGCAACATATTAAAAATATTATAAACAGATAACCACTACCTCCTTTCATAATACAGGGTTATTCAGAACTCATCTCTAAAACTTTGAGGATATGTGCATCCTTAAATAAGAAATCGATATCACCAAAAAAATTTACAATAAAAGTCTTAGGATTTCCCGTAAACAATGTTTAAAGTTATACCATTATAAAGGACTACGTAGCTGGGCAACTGTACTTCAACACATCTGATACTTTTCTACCACATTCCTAAGAATGTGATAAAAAAAGTAAACACGTTTTTGTCTGGAACGCCTGGTTAAAATCGACCGAATAAAGAACTTCCGAAGTTTTTTTTGTGCTAGGCAGTTTGCATTGTCAGTCCCAAGGTCACTCCATTACAGTGAACCAGTATCCAGCGGCGTGCAACGAAAAAGTTTTAAATAGTTTTAAGACCCCACCAAAAAAAAATTTTTTTTCACTACCACATTTGTATATGTATGTTGAACATCCCCAAATTTTATTATGGATAGATTCTGAATAACCCTGTATAAATAAACAAAAACTGAATGTTTTAAGGAACCCGAAAGAATAAATATACCGCTAATAGTACACATATAAGGACACATATTTTGGGGTAGGTTACTAAGAGTTTTATTTTTATGCGATCATAATTTATTTAGGGTTCTTTTTTGTACTCAAGCGACAGCTGACTGGATGTCGTGTCGATTTAGTGGGATTTTTTAGCATGTGTGGTCTGGTCCCTCACACAGACGCCTTACCTAAGCAGAACCAGATGAAAGACGCGGAGATATGGGACTACGTTAGGAAAGAACGTCACGTATTTGGGCTACGCAATACGAGTGATGAAGAGCATGCGATAAGTAGAATATACTCCACCGGAAATAACGAAATAACTAGATACAAACGTGGGCCCTGCTCCGGCAAAATCTAAATTTCATAAATCGTTGAAGCTGTTTTTGCAGACTAAAACTGGTTTTATTCAGTTTGGTGTGTAGTAGCTGTGGGAATATCATTCTTTGCGTAAATACACCATTTTCTTAGTTAAATTCGTAAAAGTAGCCATTTTACCTTATCAACATGGATCACAATTTTTCTACGGATAATCATGTCATGAGTTGTTGATACATGATGTACATGAAAAAATAGCTTGATTCGTTGATGTTCTAGAACCATTCTATTAATTTTTTTTTATGTTTTTGTTTTTATTTTAATAAAATAGATAAAATACTAACTTAAACTGTAACACGATTTTTATAAGCAAATTTCAGTTAGTCAATAATTAAGTTTATTACTGTTTTTTTTATTTTTTTAATTTATTAATTTCTTTTATTATTATTATTAATAATTTATTAGTTTCTTTATTAATTTACTGCCGTTCTTAGAAAATAATATATTGTGATTTCGAAATACGTTTTCATCATTCTGTTCCCGTTGATATTTGCTGAAATATTTTCTTATTATATAAATGAATTGCCCGACCTTCCTCTTCAGTTATTTTCGAGCGTATTTGAAATAAATTGAGAGCTACATATTTAGTGAAATATTTTTCGAGTTTGGAGAGATGTTTGAAGCTGCATTTAATGCTACAGAGCACTCCCCAACTGGCAATCGGTGTTTTTTAAGAGGTAGAGGAGGAGCTATAGTCAGAAAATAATTGTTCATCTCTCATTATATTCAGGCCAGCTAGATATTTCGTATCTATCTTCAAATCAATTTTAAATTCAGTGATGAGTGCAAGTGTTAGAAATTTCAAGATACTTTTATAATTATTTAAGCATTACAGCGTGTTGCAATAAACAAAAAATAACACAAAAGTCTGCCAGTTGTGCGGTGGAATGAGCAGTATATTATAACTTTGTAGGTCTCGTTAAAACCCAGAAACAACTTAACAATTCCCAGTTTTCGTACCTTGTCAGAGCTAAAGTTTCGAGCCACCCCCACATGCTGACAGGGGGTAGTTATTCGGAAAGTTTAAATTCTTTCCACGCCTTAAACTTCAAAGATCACTCCGTAAATTTACATTAATGATGTGCGTTGAAATTGAACCGCTTCAATATATCACCTTATAATAGTTCCATTTCAAACTTGTCACCAACTCCTATTATTTCAATTTGAGGAAGTATGAATGAATCGGAAGATACTTAAAGCCCATTTATTTTGCATCTTCCGCAAATTCCGAATTGGGTCACTTTTTAAAACTCATTAGGGCCATAAATTCCTGTTATTAAAACTTTAATTTTCCCTCGCTGTTTTCTGTGCGCTTTCAAATAGACTGCACCGCAAAAGAATCGCATAATTTTGAAACCATTCGATATTTTCTGGTAAGCACCGTGAAATCGGAAACTTATAAGTACTTAGCAAGTCACAAGTAGCATCGAAAATCAATAGTAATATTAGACCAAATGTACGGCGGAAAATTAGAGTGCTTACAAACGATAAATTTCATTGATGTCAAATACTGTTATTAGGTAGATTAAACAAACTTTGCCATATAAATAATTCTTCTCAGACGACTAGGAGAGGGTTTGGCAGTTATTGTAAAGAGAATTAAAACAGATTTCTTCAAGAAAAACATATATAACAAATATAATTTTTAGTTTCAAGAAAATACTTACACTATAAAATAAAATATTGTATCATATCTTGTTATAAACAGTAAGCATATTTTCAGAGCAACAATTTAGAACTGGAACACCTTGTATAAAGTACATATAGCGGGAGAGTTCAGAATAGCGACATTAAAAGTTGGGTGACCGAACCTTATAGTTTACGACCAAGGAACAGAGTTTGTGGATTTGTTTTAGTACTAATTATGAAGCATAACTATTGTCATTATATTTTATTGATCACTGACCAAGATGAGTCATACATGAGTGGGATGAAGCCCTAAACTGGAGGCTTTAAGCTTTAGATGATATGCTTCCGTGTGGTTATTTACCATGGCCGTTTATTATAAATCCATAACGGCACATAATGGAGGCTATTCTGTATAAAAGCAGTTGATTAAATCGTTATTTTAAAGTACCTTTAGCGAGCCGGTAGCAAAATATGAGGGCAGAGTTTTATTTACCACCCCATTCATTAATAACGAACTTATTATTGGCCGTATGAGTATGTTTTTCGCCTCAGATTTTTAATCTGATTATGTTTCATGATAATTTCCATAATTCACTTTTTTAAAGCACATTTGACTCGTATAAATTCTGTAATAAGTTCTGATCTTTTCATGTTATTTTGGGGAGATTTTCAAATCCAAAACTAGGAATTTTGTGTGCATTTAGTGGGTGTTATCGAAAATTGGAATCCAAATTGTCAATTATTGCATTTAGGGAGATTTATCTTCTTCGGAAAATATTTATTTTTAAATGGGTTTTAGTGGTAAATTTAAACAGTGTCTACTCTAAAATTGTAAGATATTCAAAAGTACTTTTAAGTGTACTTTTATTTTCTATAAACCATCTAATGCAATATTTGATTGGTAATGGATAAAAGACAACAACAAAATTATCACTTTTTTGTCATATAAATACCAACAGCACCTCAATTGAAAATTGTCTTTTCCATTGATGTGTCATTTTTTAGTGTAACTTTAAGGGTGTGTAAAATTTCAAATTACTTCTAAATTGCAACGTTTTAGGTTATAAATACAGCCACCTCTTTACTCTTTGTAAAATACTGTGATATATATATTTCTTGCTATAAATATCTAGTTTTTATGGCTCAAGCAAGCTTAGGGCTGACCTTATTTTTCAGATATAGCATCCCCACTTGTATTGCACTTTATAAAATTATGAGTCTACATCGTCATTTAACAGAAGTCCGGATTTTAAGTGCATTACTTGCTTAAAGTTTGTGTAGAATTCTCACCAATCGCGCTGTAACGGTAAACTATTTTAAATCCTGAAAATACTCGCGTGCTTTTGAAATTTCAAGTAGATTTCGCTACTTTTGAACAAAATCAGAATGTATCAGTTTCTGTGCGAGTTTGAGAAATACAATTCGTTACCCAACGATAAATATCATCTTGGGAAATGCCTGGCGTCGTAACGATTCAATATCTGTTCCGACTTTGCATTGTGATACAGAAAAATCAAATCACATCCAACTCAAGAACGTTATCAATTTTAATATAATAATATAATAATAACAATATTTATTTAATATAATGGAACATATAAACATATAAATAAATAAACAAACAATAATTGCTACCTGCAAAAGGAACCATTGTACCTTGTGCGCAGCTTTATTTAGCTGATAGTTACTCTTAGTGGACACAAAGTATAAACTTAAAAATAAAATTAATATATAAGAGAAATACTAATCGTGGGTCACTATATAAACACCCTGTATATGATGACTTTGTAACTATGCCTATTGACAACTGAAGATTGCAACAACTCCTATAAATATTGTTTTTTTAACATAAAAAAAGCTGCAATGGCATCTGAGAAGCGGCGCTAGAAATCTTGTTCAAATATTTGTGAGCATTTCATATACTTATTTCATGTAGGTACGATTATTCAAAGCAACCTAATCCCACATTCACAACTTGCTGTGCATTGAAAGTTCTCAAATAGGTAACGGGAAAATATTTTTCAAAGTGATCTAAATACTCAAAAGTTATTTACTGCATGCATAACAATTTTACCTGCATTTGAATAATTTTGAACACGTCAACGAGTTTGAAACTATTAGAGGTTGTTTCCTAAAGTTGATTAATATTTTAATATTCTGCATGTTTAAGAAAAGTTCATATCGTGTTTATTATTACAATTTTACACAACCCTTAAAAAAAACCTATTTTAGTAGGTATCGATTTTATAAGAAGGTTGGACACAGTGTATATACAGGATGTCCCGAAATTAGTGTGCAATGTTTTATCACTGTTCTATGTTACATATACAAAAAAAAGTTAAATATTAATGCGATTTTGGTAAACACATTAAAATAGAATTAGAATTAGAATTATTAGAATTTAGAAAAGAGGAAAGGAAAAAATATACAGTATCCTGCATTTCATAATATAATCTTTCACTTATGTATCGCCCTGTATATTATTGTAATTGCTACGTCCCTGTAACCCCTTTTTTCTTAATCTTAATTCATAGTAGGTAGTCTTGGGATTAATTGAGGACAGACAAGATAAAACATATAAACTGTGGAGCCCTCAACTAAAATGTCTTGTAGATTTTATTTTGCTACGCTGCTGATAAAGAAATATGTGTGGGCATTCCGTTGGCTCTGTGCAATTGTCCGAAACAATGCACGTTTGTCCTAAATGATTTGTTTAGATATTCCTAAAATAACACTCCAAAAAATTGAGCCGGCTTAATAAGAGGACTTGGTTTTGTGTCGTCTGAAAATGTGAATTTATGTTTGCTCTCTCTCTTTTATATATTCGCTTTTCTACAACAATAAAACGGATTACACATAAACATACGAGATTTCACCTCACGTTGTGTAGTTTTTTCACTAGTTTGTTTTAAAACCTTTTCATTTCATCAATAGCATAGCATACAAGTGTCATCAATATTAAGCATACAATATTTCTAGTATTTTGGGTTTAATATGTTTTCAACCCTTTTAAAATGTGTCTACCAATGGCTGCGTTAAAAAACTCTTTCTCCCTTGTAGTTATACAAGTGGTAAGAGTTTAGATGGTAAGTACACCATTTATAAAGAAAAAAATACAGCCTCTTTTCCTTCAAAAGGTAAATGTAAACCATTTGACGCTCTGTTAAAACTTAAAAATTGATCATTTCATGAATTTAGTACTCGCTTTTAGAAAACACTCTGTATATCACTGCTCGAAGATAGCAAAGCATCAAACATCAGTCATTCATGATGATCATTACTCTACTCTCGTCCTGTATAATTTTTTGTTAGATCCGGACGGGAATCTATATAAAGCTTTTATTTCCACTTCCACTACTACACATTATAGTGTGTATTAAGAAACCCAAAGAAAGCAAAAACGGTTCCTGAGGTGTTTCGACCGACCGACCGGTGTCTATTCCGTTGCCCTGTTCGACTGCCATTTCGCGCTTTGGCAAATAAAATGGCATCGTAAAAACTGCAAAACAATAGGATCGCTCAGTCGGTATTTCAGGCATTCTATTTCCAAGAGTTATGTCACGTAAATTATTCATTGATTTTTAAAATAACCTCATCAACTGGGCCTATGGAAGGGCGCCAGCGATTATCAGAATTAATAGATATGCGGATTTATATTGCTAGAATAAATTTTGTATCATTTTTAATTAAAAATACAAAACACTCTTTTTGCATTAAGGGAGCATTCGAACGCTCTTGTCGACAACGCAGTAAAAAATGTCACTAAATGTATTCAAACTGAACTTTGCAACGCGGAACACAGATGTCATACTAAAATTAAGTGTTTCAATAAAAATCAGGGGAGCCTGGTGGCCACTCAAACGGCCTTCTTCACACCGAATTAAGATTATGCAATGGGGGATACTTTGAATATACAGTGTTATTCAGAACTTATCCATAATAAAATATAAAATTTGGGAATGTTCAACATACATGTACAAATAATGTGGTTGTGCAAAAAAAAAATTTTTGGCGGCTTCTAAAAACTATTTAAAAATTTTTCATTGCACGCCGCTGGATACTGGTCCACTGTAATGGAGTAACCTTGGGACTGACAATGCAAACTGGCTAGTACGAAAAAAACTTCGGAAGTTCTGAGAGTATACCGACACCAGGTGCAAAAAAGATTTGCAGCGTTTTTACTTTAAAATAAACATAAAGATAGATAGATGTGACCAAAGTGACGTGTCTTTAAAATGAATAAAATTTTGTTACACTAATTTTGAAGAATTGCGCTACTTGATTACTAGGTATTAGAAACATGAAATTTATAAAAAATTTGCACATACCTTGTTACAAAAGCTGTTCGAAATTTTGTCCCTAAATCCATCCAATTTTGCCGCACTAAAGCGAATGTTCCTCCTGGTTGCTGATCTTGCAAACGCAAATTATTAAGTAAATTGGGGATTTTCAGCATTTTGCTGCAACAACCACTCACAAAACCTAACTCGTAATTAATAATCCACTAGTAACAGTCCATTAACTCAGCATTACTGTACACATGAGCTATTTTGAAAATGTTACAGTTTAACACTCCTGCGGTAAATAAAACACCGGCACACAGAGAGTACACACATAGACTGATGACTGAATAGACAATAGAGATATTATCCCCGCTCCAGTTCTATTCGCTCGGTCGTCGTTCGAGGTACAAAAACGTGTTTACTTTTTTTACCACATGCTTAGGAATGTGGTAGGTATATCAGATGTTGAACTACAGTTGCCCATCTACGTAGTCCTTTATAATGGTATAACTTTAAACATTGTTTACGGGAAATTCTAAGACTTTTATTATAAATTTTTTTGGTGATATCGATTTCTTATTTAAGGATGCACATATCCTCAAAGTTTTAGAGATAAGTTCTGAATAATCCTGTATACAGCGTCCTATTAAAAAAAATGTCGATAATGTTACAGCTCAAAAAAAATAGGAAATATTGCAGAAAAGTGGCAATTTCTATATAACAATTGAACCTGTTTCATCATTTTGGGTCACAAAAGTTGTGTAAAAAATGTATAAAACGGTTGAGGCGATACATGGAATTTGAATTAAACATTTTTGATCTGCTGTATGAATCCTGGGACATGCTACATTACAGGAGATAATTTATGTATGCGATTGTAATTGATAAATAATTTATACCCCTTGTTCCCGGGTTAGTATTAGCAATTGGTTAATTAATACAGTTGTAGAAACTCGGTATTAGTGTTCGTAACATTACATTACCTTCGTATTAGGGGATGGAGGCAATGGAATTCTCGGCTTGTCAAATTATGTAATTTATCACGTCATTCTATATTCATATTGAGCCGCGATGAATTTTAGTGTCACTATATAAGAAAGGGGCGCTTTCGAAAATTCGTACATCTGGGATATTCCAAAGATGGAAATAGGCCATACCTGAGCTCGTACGACAGAACTGATACGGATCCACTCTCTTCTTTGCCTACCGGGTGTAGTGTAAAATGACTACACAAATATTTCTAAAACAGATATATATTACTACATACTGTTGCCACTGAGGTAATTAACTCCTTTAAAAAAATAGTGTGCTACTTTCATTTTACTTCAAAAATCTCTGTTTATGTTTAATATATATAAAAATCAAATATTGTTGAACTGAATATAACGTACTGAATTGAAAAAAAATCATGAAAAACCATACATATGAAAATATTTTTAAAAAATCGCCAAAATTTCATGTTAAAGTTTTTTTCGTGGAATCTACAGTTTTTGAGATAAATTAAATAATAAATACACTTTGTATAAATTTAGATACGGAAATATCAGCACAAGAACAAATAACTAACCAGAAGAATCTCTCTCAGGTGGCATCTTTTATGTGGTTACCGCTGGGTTCGTGACCTGGGTTCCAAAAGAGAGACAATTTTTGAGGATATTTTATTGCTGTTCCATAGACGTACTTAATTTATATTTTTACGGTTTTGCTTTGAAAAAATGTTTTTCTATCGTAACAATAACAAGTTTTTAGATGAACTAAAACAAGTACTTATTTAAATAAAGTATAACATTTATTAATTTTTACAAATTATTAAGTGTTTTGTTTATTGTCGTTCTAAAGTTTCTGTTTATATATTGAAGTGTATATAATATAGTTTCACTCTACCAAAGTTTTATCACATAATTTTTCCATGGGTGCATAAATTTAACGATTTTACAAATAAATGTTTTCAAAACTTTTAATAACCC
This sequence comes from Pogonocherus hispidulus, assembly GCA_963924545.1. Classification (NCBI taxonomy): domain Eukaryota; kingdom Metazoa; phylum Arthropoda; class Insecta; order Coleoptera; family Cerambycidae; genus Pogonocherus; species Pogonocherus hispidulus. The sequence continues at coordinate 236,054 of OZ004701.1, forward strand.
TGTTTTGTAAAACAATACTTTCAAAATATAATTGAAACTTCAAGCAACTATATAAAGCTTACAAAATCATTGTGAGGCGTATTTAAATTGCAAAATAAATCCAAATTGGCATTTTCGGAAGCTTTACAGTAGTAAAATAGAGCCGTTTCATCCAAATCCTGGTGGGCTTTAGAATATTGTTCATAAGCATCACAAGTATGTTTAGTGGGATATTTTTAATTAAATACCGTGCAAAATACCTTACAAAATTCGTTACCAACATGCTGTTTCTGAAATTCGTTTTTAACTACAAACTAACTGAGTGACTAAAAATTAATATTTCAATAGGATATCATATTTTCTAAACTGAAGTTAAAAATCTAACATATCAACACCGCTGGATATTTTTTCATACATTTTCTGTACTCAATTGTATGGGCCACACGAAATTATATATTCTGGGTGCACATTTAGTTTACATTTCACGTAGATGACAATACAAAACTGAACGAAGACGTTTCTTGTACACAGTTCAACTTCAACTGATAATTTATTCCTCCCAAGTAGTACAGTTTCAAATGGAAGAAAATTGAACAAAAAACAACCGCAGCCGAAAAAGTAATACCACCGCACAACTTTAAAATGTCGACATTTTGGTATCTCATTCTAATAGTCAAGCAGTTCGCTATTCAGCAGCTACCGCTACTTTTGAAAACTCAGATTTAAAAAGTATGATACTAAATTAAAAAAAAATACTTTTATGCGACGTTCTATTAAAAAAAAAACAGCACAGCATTCAAATTAGTATTCCAAAACCCAACCTAATATATATTACATACTCAAAATCTTGTTTTTTAACTGGCACTGAAAATTAATTGAAACATAAAAATACATTTTCCAAAAATTTGAGTGTTAAACAATACGCAGTTCTTTGCCTTTTGTGCAGATATTTATAACAGAACGTGTTATGCAAATGTGCGAAAATATATAGAGCGTTTGTAACATTTTTTTCTGATCATACATTTGAAATTATGTACTAGAACTCTGAAGGTACATATCTCTTATATATATTTTCATTGAATTTCATAAAATTCATCTGTACGACATATCGAGAGCGTTTCCTATCGGTGATATGTTCTTAAATATATACATCAAGTATATTACGTTACAACTTCTACCGCCGTCTGCTGTTTCGACCTACCAGGTCACCTCAGTGCCGATAAGAGTCGCTTAAGTGCGCGCATCCGAAGCGTAGGCCTCTTAATCGCTCCTCCCCTAGTGACTGGTCAATTGTCACTGGCAGTGGCAGTGGAAAAACGGCGCGAGCTGCGTGACTAACCGCCCTCGCAACATTTGTGTGTCTCCATCTCGTATGGCCCAGACGTGGTAGCAGCGGCGCTGCTTTAGACGCTTTCCAAAGACGCCGGGAGAAGTTGCTTCGGCCGACAGAATAGGCTCATCTGTAATCGGTTAGAAACTCGCGTTGACAGAACTCCGCGTACCATTCGCGCTCGCAGTGCGTGAAGTGTCATGTGCATGTGTTGAATATGGTGGCGGTGTGACTAAATGTTTTAATTTATTTTCATTCATACAAGGGTGGACATGTCGGGGAAAGCACTGACCGAATAATTAAAAGTCTTATTTCATTAACAGCTTTTACGGTTGTGATGATTATTAATTCTGATTATTCAAAACTAGATAAACACAAATCATAATTTGTGATTAATTTTGATCTTTCACTATATTTTGCATCAAGTAAACAAACTGAATCATTTCCATAACTCGTCAATTTCATTGAATTATCAAATATATTAAATATCCAAGTACTAACAAAATGTTTATCAATTTTCGTAATTACTCAATTGTTTTATTAAAAAAACAAGCAATGTAATGACTTGTTACAAGTTTTATTTAAAAACTTATCATTGTATTATAGTAAAAATAAGTTATGCACCTAATAATCATTAAAATGAAAAATAACGTCAACTGTTTTACAGAAAAAATATACCGGTTATTTAATGGTTTTCATCATTAAGCTATTTCATTATTTTAAGCAAGTGTATAATGTTATATTAAATATCGTTAATTCGAAAATTAAACAATGCAATAACGTCAGCACTGACAGCAACTACTTTTCAAAATTCAAAAAGGAACTGCTTCAATTGAGGGAGTGTCACTTTAATACTTTAAGTATTTTAATAGGTCTTTTATAAGTACAATTAAGTTGACAATTGTTTATAAAAATAAGAAACCATTCTAAAATTTAAAAAAATTGAAAAGCAACAATAAAAAACTAAAAAAATACATAGTAGATATCTATAAACAAATAAAATTCTAAAAAAATAAAAAATTGCAGGTATGATAATGATGATGACAACGTACCTAATTTAAAATGATTATTTTATTTTCGTCGTGTTCTTCTAAAAGTAATTTATTACTTATACGCTTTGACATTCCCCCATTCAATTGTTTGTTAAGTTCAAACGTATTTAATTCAAAGGGAGACTGAAGAACTTTTAACTTACTGGGACATAATGATATAATGAAAACAACTGGAAATATTGTTTTCCCTTATTAAGAAAGACTTTATAAAGAGGCTTTATTAAGAATTTTATTCGAAATAAACAATGAGAAGTGCAGTTTTCGTTTCTCCTTGTTTGAACTTGATTTAAACAAAAGGTAGAAATCAGTTTCAAAACATTTTTTACGACCTGATTCATTTTATTTCATCCTTTTTTAGCTTTACATTACAGCCTTTGAAATTATAATAATAATTATTATTATTATTATTATTATTATTATTATTATAAGTTTATTTAGCCTTATAGATGGGTCATATAAAATAAAATAAAATTAAAATATAATTATTATTTTAAAATCATTATTTTAAACTATAAATGGGAATATTTTATGAAACATTTTATTTTTTTGCTAACATCCTAATGTGTTCTGCAAAAGTGAACGCGCATGTTCTAAAACTTGGCCTACTTTATGTAATTAAGTAATTAATTAACTGACTTTGTATCCTAAATTATTTTCTTACCCATTTGTACGGCAACTAATATACTTAATTGCTGAGAAAAATTATACGAGGTTTCTTGATTAAAAACATATTACAAAGAAGGATGCAGAGGTATAAAACCAGTTTAAGATGTTATAAACATAGGGTGTATAGCTTTAAAAACTATTTTTTATAAGTTCTAAAAATATATACCTAGATAATATAATTAATAATTAGTTTTAAAATCATTGAATATTTTTAATTAAAATAGTAGTAGAACTAGAATATGCTCATTATTATATTTTGATCTTACCCTAATTGTTTTATCAAATTTGTATTCTTTTTTAATTGGTTAATTAATTTTTAAATTAAGTACCTAGTCTTTAAAATTCTTATAAAATTTACATCCCTTCAATCTCATGCTGCAAAACAAGGGGTGAATTTACCGTTCTTATTTTCGTTCCAACTTTTCTTTAATTACAGAGTGAAAGATGAACAATTTTCCCATTTAAACTTAAATCTTTTCTAAACAAAATTTTGCTTAGCGAATTTTAATTTGCTATCTCTAATAAACGGTAAAATATAATGACACCTGAGATTTTTCAAAGTACTTGAACAATATATTAAAAAAAAATAGGGCAAAAAATACACGCAAAACATAAACTACGGTTCATTTTCAAAATACAACAAATAATAAGTTAATTAGAAGGCATGTCCACTCTTTGTCTAAAAGGAACAAAGTAACTATTCCACCTTATATACAGGGTCCTTCAAACATACGGCATAATATTACATCTCTAGACATTCCGGTTTCGTTGTCATAATCTTATGCCCCACTTCTGGACAACTCAAAACGAATATTCTTTCTGTTATATATTACAGATTCTATACAATCTAATATGAACCCTAACAATTTGAATATATTTGGCGAAATGTGTATGGGTTCTTATTAATTCGTCACCATATTCAGCATGCTAGTTCTGCTGTTTTTTGTATTTCTCGCCTTTGGATTTAGCAACACCACACAACACATCATCCAACGAGTAGATGTCTTTGGTAACACACGTTCTTATATATATTTTAATGCTATATTTGAATACTGAAAAATGTACCTCATCATTTAACCCCTGTGTTAAAAAATACACGGTAGTAGGCTGCCTGCCACTTAGATTTTGTTTGATTGTTTTAAAGTATTAATTTGTATTTTTAACCAAGTTAAATTTCATCTTATCATTTCAACTATGAAATATAAATTGCTTATTTATTTAAAGGAGATGCCGAAAACAACTACTCCACGGCCAATGTGCCCCGACTGGCTTGGCTCCGGCATCTCCATGGGAATCGCCACATCCTCCACATCGAGACCAACCACAAGACACTGACCAGTTTCATCGAGACCGCTACCTATGGCACTCTGATGACCACAGAATAAGTGCGAAACCGGTCAGCATCTGACCGGTATTGGTCACTTCGGAGACTGGTTGGTCTCCCATGAGTTGTTTTCGGCATCTCCTTCAAATAAATAAGTAGGATAGTATTCCTCAAAAAGAATAGAGGTCACTACTAACATAGAAATTGCATATATGTCAAATATTGCAAATTATAGATATGTATATGCAAATTGCATAAAAGAGAATTTTCGGGGGTGTTATTCTTACTTAATTTGATTACCCTGTATCTCGGAAACGTTCTAGTTTTCGACCTACACTTATATAACAAAGGTTTGGTATTTATTTTGAAATCGGTGCTTGAAAATCCTTCACTTAGCCAAACGCTGATTTCTGCTTTAGTAAACGGCACGTCTATTTATAGAATTAGAGGGTGACAACAGCTTCCAATGACTTATAGCGAAAATATGAATCGTTAGACTAGACGTTTAGGCCCTTGGTTAAACACCATCAGTTGTCACAGACTTAGCTGACAGATATCATATGTCTTGTTGCGATCAACACCTTTTTTTAACAAAGTTTAGTCCTTTATATATTTGTGTTGAAGATATCAATCAATTTCGGCTATGGAGACGTTTCCTTGACGTTTGAAACTTTGTTTACTTCTGCTAGATAGATAAATATATCACCTATATACTCTTAGAGTACTTTGTCACGCTAAAATAATATTAAAATAAACCCTTAGCATCGATAAAGTTATTATAATTTAGCAAATGCCTTGAGTTTAAAAAACCAGTGGACAGCTGACTTTTTACTTATTTTTGCTTAACCGAAAACATAACAATTATAAAAGAAAGAAAATATCCCGCCACTGGTTAACTTTTCATGTCAATGTGAACATCCTGTATAATTGGAAGTGGTAGAAATTTAAATGCATTTTAGATTAAATCATCACTAGCAATTAGGACGCTATACAAATTTTCACCACTTTACATCTACTGTTTTCCATATACAGACCGATGCATGTCATGTCGTCATAACATACTCTGTATGATGACATGAATATGTTTGAATCATGATATTGCATCCTGCTCAATTGTGAATGCAGGTAGATAGACATCATACAGCAACATCATATGGTTAGATAAAAGCATTTTTTGCTCTAGCATTGTCAGAAGAGTATTGTTCCCATCTTAAATTGAAATTTTTTTGAAAACGTAATATATTGCGGGTCATATATTTATCGGAAAACGCGGAAAAACAAACAATAACGTCACGGGATTTGAATAAACGATGATAAAGAAGCACATGTGGTTTCGGAACAAAATCGATATGTCAGAATTGTTTAAAAAATATGTACGCGACGGCTCCAAGTCGTATTGTTATGCTATTCGATATCTTTCCCTTTATTCGAACAAAACCGATTCAGAAAATAAATATATATTAAGCAAACATTTCCTCACCTCATATAATATCTACTAAAATAACTTTCTGAAACGTCATATCAAATAACATTGAATATCACGAACTCAACATTTGAAGCACACATAAAAACAAAATCAAACATATTTATCCTTGTCAGTTTCTTTTTTCAATTATATTTACTTGATGTGTATGAATTTAATAAATACTTGCTCTATAAAACTACACAATTTATTACTACATCTGGGATTTCTCAAGGATCCATTCTTGACCCTCTAGATGTCACTATTTATATCAATGACTTTGACAAAGGTTTACAGTTAACTCACTTTTTTACGTAGATGATTTTAAGCTATAGGGAAAAGTTACTTATACACAAACCTATACACGAAAAACTTCATGGTATGGCCCAATGCATACGTAATAAGTTAACTATTAAATTATTCAAGTAACAGTATAGGTTCTGATTTTATTTTCTATTAGTTCATGGGTCCTGGATAGTAAATATGTACTAAAAAAATTATTGCATAATTTAATATATTCAAACTAAAACATTTTCTAGAAATAATATATACAAATATTATCAACGCAACTTTTTCAAGTGAACTTTACTTCTAATTTAACTTTGATGAGACCAGATTTCTGCAAAGGCTTTAAAAGGCACCGGACGAAATACCGGTTGTTTAGCATTAACAAGAATTTTGGTAGGATTTCTATAAAGTTTGGAAAGTTGGGGTACTATTATTGGAGCAAATATGTGCAGCATCTGTAGAACAATCACGTAACATAGAAAATAATTGCCGAAATTCCAAATGCAATTGTAAAACTGGCAGTTTAACTTGAGGTAGGTCGCCCAACTCAGTATAAATAAACAATGTAGATGAATAGTTCGCTGAAATTGTTTCAATTATATTAGAATGGCTTCATGTTGCGCAAAATGTACACTTAAACATGACACCTATTAAACAAACGCTTGGTATTTTGGTTTGTATAGAAATCAGCAGTGGGATCAGCAGTTTTACATCGATCGATTAAAACACATGACTTGAAAGTTGCTAGATGACACTGCTTTCAAAAAGTAACTAAATTATTTAGGGATATTTTGTGTTTCGTGTGTTACTATAGGGGACAGGGTTTGATCAGGGCAGCAATTTAATAATGGGACACAATTACTGCTTCATATAAGGCTACTAAATTTGTGACGTGCAACATGAAAATCCCTAAATTGCAATCGTTTTCGATTAAAATGTTACAACTTGTTTGGGCGAATCTATTTTCAGTGCGACATCTATGTTTCGGTTGCCTAAATTCACACTGAATACGTTACATTCATCTTTAGACCGCTTCATCGACAAGGGCGTGCAAACGCGCCCTTAAGTTTAATTCGCCGACGATTAGAACTTCGAGAGAGAAGTGATTTATTTTAATCTTCCCGAAAATCGACTCGACAAAGATATTTTTTTAAATAGGTACATCGTTATAATATTTATATCTTTTGCTATAATTAAAAATAATTTTACTAACTCTGAAAATACTCTGTACCTAAGTGTAAATTTATTTGCGATTGGTATAATATCTGAAATCCATATTATCTAAATGTTTTGAAGAAGATTTGGCCCGAAATCTGTTTAAAGTAAATTTAACAATTTCCCGTTTCCATACGTTTCCATTTCAATTATTCGAATTGCTGAAGTTGAATGCACTTTTTTTGCACTCGTTAAGTCCTTTTGCGGATTTTGCATAAATCACCGAATTGCAATGCAAGCGAAGATATGGAGCTTTAGTAACAAATCCGATAAGAAAAATTGTTTGCAATTGTGAAGCTTTAACCAAATCAGTCGCTAACGTCGATAGACTAATGCCTTTACATGTCCAAAATTCGGCTTTTATTCACTCCTAGGTCATGTTATCACCGCCAATACCGCGTTCCATTTTCTCACTTACAAAAAAGCATTGTTCTTAAATTGTTTAAATTATCTAAACTAAGGAAACAAAATTGAGTTTCAATGTGAATTTTTCCTAAGCAATGCGAAAAAATACTTGTTAATTATAAGGAGTTTAATTATAGCATACAATGTGGATCAAAAAAGTGGCACACCTACAGTTTCTGCTATTTCAATTTATTGCTATTTTATGAACACGCCCAAATACAACCAAGCAAAAATTCCTGGCAGAATTGGACACCTCATATATTTTCAATTATTTTAATAGTCATGTTAGTTAATATTAACCTTTAGAGAGGGATAGGAATTTCATTAGACCATCTGTATATTAATTTTTTTAACACATCACTGACTGCTTAATTGAAAAATTGACTGAAAAGCCTAGAGCGAGTTTCAGAGATAATAATTATTAAATTCCTATCGGGCAGTGATATTAAAAGTGCACCAAATCAAGTGTTAATATTTTCATTAGAGTAGAATCATAAAATCTATCACAGGTAAATCATTAATTCCATTTATTATTATCTACCGATCAAAAACTAAATATTAATATTTAGTATTTTGAGTCGTATACAGACGAAATGGAATTATTAATGTGCAGGATAATGTATTACATTAATGTATTAAAATTAATGTACATTAAGTGTATACCGGTCATCGATTATACATTTATCGTAATTATGCCCCAAAATCCGATAGAAGAAGGTTCACCGAGTTAAAAAAGGTACATCTTAATTGCACATATACAAGGTGTTCCAAAAAAGTGTGTGCGTAATAGTTTTTTGATATCACCCTTTATATTTTTCCAAATTTGAAATCTATAAGTTCAGAATAAAGTCAATTAAGTGAAACAAGTTTATCTCTGCCAGTAAAGGAAAAGTAGACACCAAAATCACTATAATACACAGTATTATCACAGTAAAAATAATAACGAACGTAACACATTGACAATTACACCAATTTCTATGGGTAGCTCCTCTGATCTAACACCAAAACCATCCACAAACTGCTTCTTTGTTGGCCGTGACAGTCATGGTATCTTTTGAAAGATTTTTTATAAATTCACATCATATATACGAGTAATTTGACAACTTTGGAAGCTGTGTTGTAATAGGAAATGATCCTTCATTAACCTGCCTTTCCAAAATTCTTCTTTAAGGTCACGTTATCCTTCATTACCTAACCCACCTTTCCAAAAAGATCACGTGATCACTGCTAAGGGGCGATCGATATTTCACTGTAAAAAAGATGAGCGACGTTGAAAAAAACATACTCTTATTAGTAAATTAAAACCAAGATCGGGAAATCTCGAAGCTACTCGATGCTGTTCACGAACTTCCTACTTAACCGTATTTGTACACATAATGAAATTAATTTCATATTACACGAACAAGTACCATGCGTCTGATTTGAATACCAACTGTTGTGCAAATAGTAAGCCCCATTTGTGGCTCCCCTTTAAGTACATCTTTATCTGCAATGGGACTGACGAACGAGGTATACATAGCCTCGTCCTAGTTCTAAGTTTTAGACCATTCTTGCCGCTTGTACGGTCTCACACTGATCAAGCTGAAGCTCTCTAATATATGCGCTTCCAGTGCTGGGTCCGGATACATGTACCCTGTCTCCCCGGGATTTATTATGCCGCTTTACTGGCTTTTTGTTAAAATTCCCACTGCTCGTGTTATGCCGGGAGAAAAGCTGCATTTGCTCCATATCGGCATTATCAACTGATTTACTTACACCTTCAGCAGCCTTACATTTGTAATTTTTCACGTCGAGACTGTTCCTATCTTTGTGCTGGCTTCACAAATAATTTTAAAGCACATAATCCTTCGTCAAGTGAGATAAGAGATGGCGTTATTCGAGCTGAATTTGTGTTTCTTTTACAACAACAATTTAGACAACTTTAAACCTCATTACCAATTGTTTATGAATAAATAAAAGAAATTTTATTTCTACAGATCGCTTCGTTTTCCATTTGCATTGTTCCCTTTTTCTCCAAGCCTAAATGATCATTCCCTATATAAATTCTGGAATATTCTCTAACCAAATAGACGTTATAACGACTTCATAATGAGTTACACCACCAACGCGTATTTCCACAAACTGGTTTTGCCTTGGGTTAACATTTTGTATTCAATAAATGTATTTAAATGTGGGAAATTATGCACTACAAATTTATTTTACTTTATTAACCACTAAACTGACTATTTGTTCAAAATAAATAATTAAAATCATATTCATATTAATAATTTGTTTCATCAGCTTTGGGCTCAAATAGAAAATCCATCATGTGTAAAATAGTATTTTGTTTCAATTGATCTGGTTAATAATAATAATCATTTTCCGGGTAATATTACTAAATTGTAATTTGATTTTGGACTAATAAAACTAGTTGTTTACATATCTAAAAATAGGTTATTTGGATATCCTAAGAATGTAACCTACAATTCGGAAAATCGAATATTTCCATAACTGAGAATAGTTTTTTAATATTTAAAACACCATTGAAATTATTAATTCATGTGGATGGTGTTAATTAGAATGTTTTTGAAATTCAAATGACCGAAGTTTGAGTTAATAACATGTACAGGGTGATTCAAATTGGTATGTTTTCGAGGGTTACCAAGAATTTGCAATGGATAGAGCAAATCTGATCACGAGTCCTGTGCTCTTCTTCGAAAAAATAATTACAGGGCGTTTCTCGATTTTTGGGATACTCGGAATTTTTTGGGATTTTTGGGAACTACCCAAAAATATGTATTTTGTTGACTATGCCTCCTTCCTACTAATTTGGTGGCGGTCTTTCTTCTTCACTAACACAAACTTTTCTCTTCCCTCGGTGATGGTTGGTTCTACCCTGCTCTTTGATGGACACAGCTTTATTATCAGGGACTCTAAGGACCTACCAACGAGCAGGCTGCGACGATGAAGTAGTGACCTTGAAGTGTCCTCCAGGAACCAGCATATCCATCGAGATAGCCCAGTATGGTAAATCTACTCCCTCCAAGTCACTTTGCGGCGTGAGATCCACACCCTCTGCCATATCCAGGATGTCCTACAGCTACAATATCTCTTGCCTATGGCCCAGTGCCATCCAGGTCAGTACTTTACTATATTTGAAGGTATAGACTAACTGTAAATGCATTTTTGGACTAATATTGTTTGTAAATTAATGTAATATGTAACTTGTGACATAACCACATTTACAAGTAACGCTTGGAATGCTAAAAACGATGAGAATTTTATATTCTCCTTAAGATGAAAGCGAAAAAACATCCTGTACAGCACCAAGTAAATATTGTAGGAAAAATATTTTTATAGCTTTTAGTTTATTTGTAATAATTATAAGCAATACTTACTTATTACAGGTTCTGAGTCCTTTAATTCCTTTTACTTTTATTTGTTGTTTGTGACAAAGTGCAAACTTGTGAATTTGTCTATATGTAGAGGGTGAACCAAATTCAATGGCATTTTATTTTTTTTTTTAACTGTGAAAAATAGCCATGTTTCTTATATTTCAGATAATTTTAGAGAAACCCATGCACGAATTTGGTCCACTCTGTATTTTTACACTGTATTATAATCATCCTTTTTTACTGTAAATATCACAAGATTAATACTACTCTTGAGACTTTTTTCTTGAGAATATAATATAAGAATGTCATTTATTTATTATAATTTATTATTAAGTGTAGACGAAATATTTTGGTAAAATATTACGTTTCCACTATGGGCGTATCCAAAATTAATATTAATTTTATTGTGAAGTGAAGAAGAGAGAAAATAAGAAGGCGATTTATCAAAAAAGACAGGATACTAAATGACGTTGACCGATGACTTGTTAACTGCTGAGTAAAAATAAAACAAATCAGGATATTTTTAATGAAATAACTTTAGCTACTGCGACTTTAAGCTTGTTAAAAATTCTACTAATTGGACCATATCTCACTAACGTCGGAATACTAGAACGATCTGCCCCTTTTTACCTATAATAATTCTAATCTACAGGATAACGAATATAAGTATATTCTAATAAACTAATTAATTATTCTTAACTAATGAAACTGATTGTTTTATACACAGAGTGTTTCGAATTTCTATACTTAAATTGTAGATAATTCCATACATGCTTAAAAAGCTGTAGTTTTTATATACAAGGTGATTAAATTTACCTACTTTTTAACATTACTCGCCTATTTTTTGCTATAAATATTTTGGAAGACATAAAATTATGGCACAGGAATAAATAAATAACCAGAAGAATATGTCGCAGGCGGCACCTTTGATGTGCTTACCAATGGATTTGTGACCTCGGTTCCAAAAGGGAGACTTATTTTCGAGGATATTTTATTACTTGTCCATAGACGTGTCATATTTTGTGGTTTTGTTTTGAAAAAAATTGTTTTAATATCATAAAAATCACAATTTTTTAGATGAAATAAGACAAGTATTTATTTGAACAAATAATAACATTTATTGATTTTTCCAAATTATAAGTATGGTATTTTTTGTGGTTTTAAAGTTTCTATTTATACATTTAAATGTATAATATAGTTTCTCTCTGCCATTTTATTAAATACTTTAGAGAAAAATGGAAAAAGAGGAATATAGTAAAAATATAGTTTCCAGAAGTAATTAAATATACTCATGCATTAAAAGGTAATCATTTTTTAATCTAAAATATCGGTTTAATAATTTCACTAAAAATTACTCATACAACAATATTGATTAGTAATTATATAGACTTGATTATAAAGAATGCAAAGTGGAAGCGCAAATTTGGTTAAAAATTCTCTCTAAACCCTCCCAATAATCTAATTTTAGGTGAATATTGATCACCCCGTGTTTCAATATTGTAGGACGTTATTTTTAATTTTATATCTTGACAATGCATGCCTACAAATTTTCATTTTATACAAATTTGTACAGCTTTTAATATAGGATCAACACCCTTGGCGATTTTTAAAATACATATAAGAGGTTTCTTAAAAGAGGAGAGTTTTATATTTCACTTAATTATTTCTGCAAAATACTCAGAGAGGTATAAAGATTTTACAAAATGAAAATATGTTTCCTAACATCTTAATTATATTTTGGAAGCGTTTAATTTTTTTTTAATGATATAGGAAAAATAGATAATGGTTTTCTTTATCTTTCTAATGCTTGTATTAAGTTAGGCAGATTAAAAAAAGACACAAATAATCTATTTTATTTACAACCAGGGCATCAAAGATTATCCGATTTTTAATATATTTTTTTAACATAACAGCAAGCGTAAAAAGAAATAAGAAGTTTTTAAAGAAATAATACTAATAATAATGTTATATTGGTAGATTTGGAAGAATTGTACTTGTAGGAAATAGAAATCATCATATCATTTTGAATGATTATTATTTCTAATATTTTGTGTATTTTTTCTCTTTCTTCTTACACCGTCTATGCATTTTATTGTATTTTTGACTCTCTAAATTTTTGTTATTCTAAATTTTCTATTAATATCTATGAAACTATTAAAGTATACAGGGTGTTACGTTATAGTACGGTAATATAAGTACGCTTAAAGTGAGCAAAAGTTACCATTTTGATATCCACCAAGATGTCGAGATTTAAAAAAATTTCAAACGAAAATTTTAACCAATTTTTTTATTAAGAAATCTAGTGAACATGCAGACACAAAATAAAATAATTATAATAGCTGTTCAAAATGGGCGTATGCTTAGATCTGCTCGTGGTATCCATTCTTAAACTGTCTGAAAAATGCGTTCGCGCAGGTCTTCTGAGTTACATACTAGTGTTCTGTATACCAAATACCTTCAATAACCGCACAGAAAGAAGTCGCATGGAGTTAGGTCTGGCGTGCGAGATGGCCAACTAACCGGGCCGCCTCTGCCTATCTAGCGGCCAGCAAAAGTTTTGTTAAGATTGATTAAAGATAAGGTGTTTTGTAAAAACACCTAAAAGCAACCTCTTTTGCTAACTTTTAATTGTGTATTATCGTGCTACTGTCCGTATGGGCGGATATCGTAACACCCTGTATATTACGTAATTCAACCTTCACTACTTAGATGAGTAGAGAAGTCAGTTAAAATAACCAAATTACCAAGTTGGAAATTGCAAATAAACCAAATCACAGTTTGTGGATCTCTAAATAGAATTCTATTACAGAATTTGGTATCTTTTGGGTCCGGGCTAAAGTAAGGTAATGTAATCGATGGATTGAGTTAACAATTGGTTGTGAAGTTGTTAAATGAATTAAAGACTGCGAAAGTAGATTTGTTGGACTTGAGACAAATCGAGGAAATTATTATATTTTATCTCTAAATTTGTTTTGGGAAACGGTTGTATTTCAAAATTATTTGTACTTGTAAGAGTTTAGTGTAACTTATATATTTTAAATTAGACACCCTACGTCCTACAGCGTACAGGGTGATTGGCTTCATGAAAAAATTGGGGAAACGTTACGTCACAAGAAAAAAATAAATATCCAGAAGTATATATCTTTATTAGGCGCTCTATTCCTTCCCGTAACATCGATGGTCCGTTAACCTGAGACTTTATCCTGAAACGGCCAGTTTTATTTCATCTAAAAAATGGTCACTGTATGTATTAAAACATATTTTTTCAAAACAAAACCGCAAAATATAAATTAATTAAGAATATTCTTCTGGTTATTCAATCTTGCAGTTGCGTTGTAAAGAACCGAATTAAATCCTCTTGGAGAAGGTGCATTAATAAATCTGCATTTGGAAAAACAAAACTGAAACAAACTGAATGGTGCTTTTGCAAATTCAGCTGATTTTCCAGTTAAGATGCTGCATGTTGGAAAAGGAAATTATTAAGTTGGTGTGCTCACTTAATGTTAAAACTAAGGTTCGCCACTAATTTTCATTAAGGATAGAACTCTAAAATGTTAATTGGAGCTTTAAACGTCACTGAAAACCACTTTTGTAATTTCCAGACGTTGGTATGCTCATCTAACAAAATATATATAAGAAAATCTAAACGTTGCTTCACGGCTCTATATTAAGTATGAAAGGACTTCATAGCCTGTCACGGAAAACCCAAGCCCAGTAGTCTTTGAGATTAAATAAAAGATACGTATAAAATATATAAGAAAAAAGCAAGGATTCCATAACACTAAGCCTTTATATCGATTTCAAGTAATGTTCTTGATACTATGCAGAGAAAAAAGAGAGGCCCGTCCCTCGTTTACGTTGGGGCCAGGCCGTGATGGCTGCATTTTTATATATACGTGAATTAGGCTGAGCTGAATGGATATATTAATCTAGAATGCTGTGTTAACGTTATTAAAATTTAATGGAGCAATATTCACTTTATCTACCCCTAAGAATGTAGCGGGTAAATGATATACACGATGCTCAAAATTGTCTTTCTTTTTTATTGTGCGGAGTCCTTGAAACTTACACAGCAACAACGATAAAGATTATGTTTGAAAATCAGTGTATTCCGGTTTGGTGAATACGGTTTTATATATGGGGGTCATCATAAAGTAAGGGGTATACTTTAAAGTCTTATATAAGTTTAACAAATCAAGCTAGTATGTAAATGGAATCTAGTTGCTTCGATAATTGAATTTTACTGTATCTATGGAAAATAAAAGAGTTGTCGTGTCAATGCTAATACAAGTGTCAAACGTAATCATTGCGATTTAGAGAATTGAATTTAGAGAATAAAACTCACGTAAACGTAAATTGAACCGATTTAAACTTTAATAACTTAGATCTACAAACAATAATTGGTTTAGTATAATGTTATTACGAATGCTACATTGCAGAAATAACACTGCTGGATTACGAAAATGGGTTTAAAAGCAGGACCCTGTCAAATGAAAACGTACCGTAATTTGATTGGCAAATTTGAAAGATAAGGGTCTGTAATTGACCTACCGAGATTAAGGAGACCAAGGATTAGTGATGTCCAAGTTGCAGAAGTTCTTCGGGAAAATCAACACATAGCCAACACTAATCCGTTAGTAATCAGTAGTGTGAATTCGATATGAAAACGATTGCAAATGCCATACACCACGGTTTGGAAAATTTTACGCAAAATCCTAAAAATGTATCCCTATAAACTGAATCTGCTGTTTGAATCAAATGATGCAAAAATTTTCCTATCAGGTATGATTTTTCTTTACAAATATTGGCTCAGATGTAAACTGAACCCGAATGGTTATCCCGTATTTTATGGACAGATGAGGCCCATTTCTCTTTAAATGGTGGAATTAATACTCAAAACTGTCGAATATGGTCAACAGATAATCTACATGAAATCGTTCAGGAAGATTTTCATGACAAGAAAGTAACCGTTTAGTGCCGTTTCACATCTAATTTTATCATTGGATAATACTTTTTTGAGGAGATACAGAATGGAGAGACCGTATCTGTAACTGTTACTGGTGAACGATACCTGCATATGTTACGAGATTATGCCATTCCACGGATACAAAACGAGCACGAAGGAATTGAAAACATGATTTTATGCTGGACGGAACACCCCCCCCGCATATTTACCGACCAGTTAAAGAATGTTTAACTGATGTTTTTCAAAATCATGTTATAAATAGACATTTTGTAAATTCATGGCCTCCAAGATTGCCTGATCTTAACCCAGCAGATTACTGGCTGTGGGGTTATCTAAAAAATTGGTGTTTAAGACACGACCAACAACGCTGGAAGAATTAAAAGAATCTTTTAGGGAGCAAATTGCTGCAACTCAACCAGAAATGCTGAATAATGCTGTGTACAATTTGGAGGAACGGTTGGTGATTGTACAACAGCAAAATAGACGACAAATCGAACATTTGCGTTAACCACTGTTGGTGAAATTTTTATAAAATCCCTATTTTGACAGTTGATTTTCTTGAAAGTCATGTTCGAGAACGTGCTATTAAGTTTTCTCATATCTCTAATAATTTTTGAGGTTCAAAAGCCTTCAGAAAATCATCAGTCTGTACATACCCTTAGTGGAACTCGTTAATTATTACGAAAATTAAAGAACTCGACCGTTGGGATGGTCCAGAAAAGCACGGCTGAGACGTATTAATGGAATCCAACTACCGTGAAATCCCCTGGCTCTAAAACACCAAGACGATTAATTAAATTTTCGATCATACTGTCATAAATTACAACTGCTGCTCTGCCTGCAAGGATAAACTTTTACGAAGATTGGCCTAATTATAACCAAACTTTTAACTATTTAAAGAGACTTGAGTTTCTTTGACTTAAACATACACACGTAGGAATCGCATAGGGTTTAATTATTATGCTAATTAATACTGTAACATTGCGAAAAGTTTCCCTCAGCTTTTGGAGTAAATCTTCGAGTGGATTTCAGTACTTATTTGCTGAACATAAATTGTATTGTAAACCTTCTTACCCTAGTGCAAACATTTCATGTATTAAAGGAACATAAACAGTTTTTTTCGACATATTTTTTTGAAAGCATGAATCCCACTGGAATCCAATCGAAAATGCATCATTTTATGATATTCTAAGCGTTAAATTCCACTACCAAACTAACTTGTGCGTTATAATATTACTCTACAATACACTGATCATCAAAGGCCAAGGGTTTGGGTATCTTTAAAAGCTTAATACAAATGCCAAGACTGAAGCTAGCGGTGCTTAAATTGTATTGGGGAATAAGTAGAAACCACCATCTCAATAACATGAATAGAGATATACTGTTTACTCCTGAGGTTCGAGTGCCTTTCAATTCATTGACCGAGCTTAATTTCGGTTCTCCTCATCCACAGATGCATTTTATTGGCCTGGAACCGGACGGCTAACCATTTAGCCAAATTTGTTGTAAAGTCGTCGTTTAAAGACTGAAGCTTTATTTTCCGTGTGGGCTAGTACGTGATAAACTCGAATGTTCTGGATATGTCCCATAAAGCTGCTAGGGATTTAGTATTCATTCGGTGGTGCATTGACATGGGGTAAATGTAGGTAATACAAGTGCGTTAAACGTAATTCCTTTTTAAATCGTTATTTGAAGTATTCATCCAACAAACATAAACTAAGTGATATTATTATTAACGAAATATTATGATTTAATATACCGTACGTACACAAAAAAGTAAACCACAAACAGAAGAACTAACTAGACAATGTTTTATAAAATAATTAAGTATTTCAATTTGGATAATAAGGACATGAAACGTTTTTAGATAATGATGAAGCTAGTGGTATTTGTTTACAGGTATGTCCTATGTCCTAAACAACTACTGTGCATGCTATATGCATTTTTAACATTATTTAGCTTATAACATCACCTCAATTTATCGTTTTATAATGTTATTCTTTTTAATACTATTATGTAAATAATATTTTAGCTCCTTTGTTTTTTTCTAGATATTTGTATACTATTAAACTATATCATCATAAAATGAATAGTGATTATTCATAACATACTATTGAATATTATAAATGAATGCGCCAGGGAAATTTTTTAAATTGATTCACTGTCTATTTACATCTAAATCTCGGTAAAATTCCAGCAAAGCTGTGAAGTGAACACTTTTGTATTTACCCCCTAATTAAGTAAAAAGCAAATAATTGTACAATCTATATGTATAGAGCTGTAGAAATAGCTGTAAACTTATTTGTAAAAGCTTGGCTTGTATGCTTATTTACAGAGTAAGTGGGAAGGATCTCAAGGAAACTGGGGGAGAGTAAGTGATCATTACAGCTTAATATACATGTACTCAGTTCAGCACAATGCTCAGCACGCTGCAAACAGACTAGGCAACGATAGGATACAACACTATAGCTTTTATTATTATATTACGTTCCAAGTTGTAGACCCAGTT
The DNA here is from genome assembly GCA_963924545.1 of Pogonocherus hispidulus. Lineage (NCBI taxonomy): Eukaryota > Metazoa > Arthropoda > Insecta > Coleoptera > Cerambycidae > Pogonocherus > Pogonocherus hispidulus. Next base: position 254,624 of record OZ004701.1, read on the forward strand.
TCATGTCTTTGCCATTTGGTTTAGAATTGTTTATATATTCAATTTAGTGGTTCATTAGCACAGAGCGTTGGATACACCACAAATTTATTCAAGAGTAATAATTACAGAGTGGTCCTCTGAAAACTAAACAACTGTGTCTTTTGACATTGTTTCAAAAAAATGCCCGGCTCGAACAGGGCACTTCAATTATGATAGAATCTATCTGGAATCCGGAAAATTATAAGATGTTGTAGTATCGCACCATTTGAAGATATTGATACGTTAGATATCTTCTTGAATCATTATACTGCAAATCTCTTTGCATTCGGTACCAATACATTGCTTCTGAAGAGGCCTACCACTTGGATTTACTTCTTTGAGATAAGAGTTTTTTCCAGATCCTCCTAGTCTTGTCACAAATTGCTCTGATATATTATCTTCATCAGATATCTCTGTGGCTTTCTGTAAAAAAGCAACTGCAGTTCCTTTGCTGAGATCTAATAGCTCTTTGGCTTTCCATGGAGAAAAGCCTTATTTTCCTCTTCCAAATTTTTTATCTCAACCGCTGGATGACATTTCAATGTCCCGCGAAATGCCTCTGGACCAGTGAAGTATATTGTTGCACCTTTCCTAGCTAAGCAATCAGCATTTGTTTGATTCTATGCTCCCATGTCATGGCAGTAATATGAGAGTTTCTTTATTATTCCTTGCCAGTTGATTGAGAGTTCTTCCAATATTCCCAGACTACTTTTGTGCATCCTGACCGTTAGAGAAATTATTGAGCAAAATTTGTGTAGCGTGGAAGCATTTTGAATATTAAATCAACTGGCACAGATTATTAGTAGGAAGAAGACCTTCATATTTTTCGAAACAAAGAATAATGGGTTTCATTTTCGGTAGATCACTCTGTATAATTTTCTTATGACCACAACAATCAAGAAAATTGTGCTTGTAACACAACATAATATACATTTTTTGAATAATTATAAAATATGTGAGCAGTTTTAATTTCTGTAGCTCATATTTATTTTATACACACTAAAACTCACTCACATCTATACAGGGTGTTCGGAAAGGGATAATTTTTAAAGACGTTTTCTCGAAAACGGCTACTTTTAGGGAAATTATTTTTGAGTCATGATACAATAAACAGATTATTGTATCATGTTTTTGAGTTATCGAAAAACCGTTGGAAATTGCGACATTAATTTTTCTTGTAGAATGACTCCCCGAGTCATTTTGCGCATCATTTCCGGACACCCTGTATATTTTTAGGGTTGTTATATACATTTAGATGTATTCACTGCAATTATTTCTATTACTTTTTATTGTATTATTTATTTTGAAAATTTTTGTGACAGTATCCGTATATTTTTTATTCCAAAGGAACCAAACTGGACAGACACACTAGATTTTGGGTCTTGAAAACAAATTCGTAAATTGCTGCCTGTTTTAAAGAAGTTACAAAGAAAATAGATACATTTTTCATGTAGAAGGATATAGTAATACAAATAAAATACTTTTTTCATGCCTTTGCATATCTGGAGAATCAACATGAGAAATTTATAATAATAACAAAGAAATTCCATCATACTACTACATACATGACAAAATAGGTTGAATTTTAAATTGGTATTATGATTTGCTTTCTTAGAAAGACACAGAGAAACGCTGAGATCTCTTGATTAAAATGTAATCAAAATGTCAATACCAGGGGACATAAGATATGTACGAGTTCACAATAGGCAGCAATTTATGTCAACAAAGAACACGCATGAAAATGCAATGTGAACCAAACAAGGGAAGAAATAACACGCACTAACATTTAAACTAACGTTCAGCATGCAGGTATGTCAAATATACAGGGCCAAATATTGCTTCTGCCAACGTAGCCCAATCATTTTAGTTCAGAAAATTATCTTGAGAGTGTTTATAGAGTGAAATGTATAAAAATGAGGTCTTGAACAATTACTATTATAAAATTAAAATTATAGTTTTTATTTTTTAATGCGGATCCGTAGATTTTTGTCTTGTTTTAAATAGCTTATTTTCAATTCTTGTTCTGCAAGATCGTATATTTATAATTTTGTAAATATATGTATACAAAAACAAGATTTTCAAAATTAACGCCAAAACACAGTACTCAGGGTTTCCAACAGGTTCATGTGTTTATAAATAACGGTCCGTGTGGTGTAATTAAATGATATGTAACACCCATGAGCTCGATAGTATTCTTATACGGTATTATCATTTATGCTGTACTGATGAGATTTAATAAGATCGATTTCTGTTTATTTGGGCTAATAACTCCTTACTACTTGATTCAAGACTGTTGGTACTCTAAATATTTCTCTCGACACGCATTTGCCTAGTCAACTTAACATCATCTGGAGATAATTAGAGCTTATTGTATCTAGATCACTTCGAGTGAAACGCAGTGTTTTGGTGGAAAAGTCTGTCGGCTTTTGCATTTTATACTAAAGCAAAGATTTTGACGCAGCTTCAAGAAAAGGATATGGATATTTAGCATTAATTTTTCTTGGCGTGGCACTAAGAAAATGAGGCTGCAATGGCCATAAACCATTTTCAGGGTGAGACAGCAAAAAAGCTTATTGTGGGATGAGCAATTTTGCATGATTATTCAGTAATCTGAGGACGTTGTGTCGTAAAAATAACGCGAAAATATGCCAATGACCGAGGTCTGAATATCCATTATATATTCAAACTTCAACGTCCTGAAATATTACAGTGTTTGCTTTAGCAGATCTGCAAGAGAAGAACAGAGTCGATAAGAATGCCCTTATATTTAAGGGGAAATAAATATCAAGAACAAATTTTATAAAATCTGTAATAACTTTCCAAGTTCTACATCTTTGCTTCCTTTTTAAAAAATTACATCCGTTTCCTGACGATTACGATTTTCCGTATTAGGATTTTTTAGAAAGAACAAACATATCTTGCAGATTTTATAAATGTAAATGTAGAGGGTGATTCTTAATCTATACGCTTAAACTTGGGAAATTATAACTGAGGACAAATAATGACTATCTAATAATGACAAAAAATATAGAAACAAATTTTTAGTTTCGGAAATAATTTGAAAGAAATGTTTACAAAAATTTATCAGGTGAAATTTTTGTTTATAAAAACTAACTACAAGCCTTACTATATATAAGCATATATTGACATAGATATATGCAGGCATATAAGGCAGGATACCAAATTTGATAAATTTATCTTAATAGTCCCTTTAAGGGACTGTAGCCTCCTTAGGCAGCATTTTCGATCCATGTTTATTTGAAAAAAAGTCCGCCTTTTAATCATAGAACACACTGATAAAATATTGCACACTAATTTCGGGACACCTTGTATATTTTTCACAAAATGACCCAAAGAAAATAACTGTTTAAGTACTCGAAGACATACTAGGATACTTTAATAAAAAAAGATTCTTCTGTGTGGCTATTCATATCAATTTGTTTCTTTTATGAAAGCTAAATTTTTGCCAATGTTTAAATCAGTTTATAAGTGTTTCATAATCTTCTGGGGAAGAAATTGCTCGACCAAAAAATATTAAATAAGATACATTTTTCGAAAACACATACGTTTTCATTTCATATTGTTAGACTATCTCTGTTTTTATACATTTATTGCTCTATAAAAAACTCTTTTACCATTTTGCCACCTCCCTAACATGGCTGGGCTATTGCTTCTCATACATACATATACATATCATCTCTCAAGGGTAAAAAACAGCCGATCTGACTGACGGTACCTAGTACTCGCTGTTGCAGACCGTCGTGGAGGCCTGCCAGAAAAAGCGCCAGTGCAAATTCCAACCCAATCCCAAGACCTTCGGTGGAGACCCATGCCCAGGGGTTAGAAAGTACGTCGAAGTGGCCTACAAATGCAGACCATGTGAGTAACTGATTTTTCTTCTTCATAATATTCATCCTCCTTCGCTTCCTCCTCTTCTTCCACAGATTCCTCTTCTTCCACAGCTTCCTCTTCTTCCACAGCTTCCTCTTCTTCCACAGCTCCTCTTCTTCCACAGGTTCCTCTTCTTCCACAGCTTCCTCTTCTTCCACAGTTTCCTCTTCTTCTGCCTCTTCCACTTCTTCCTCCCCTTTCTTTCCTTCATAATCTTCTTCTTTTACTTGGTCTTTTGTTATTTTAAATGGAACTCTGTTTTAAATGGAATTTAATCCAAAACTCTATTCCATTTAAAATAAAATCTAACAGTCTACCGGTGCAACCGGAGGTACTCTCGAAGTCACAATCATTTTCATTGATTGTCGACCAACCCCGTATATAAATTGTCAGATTTAATTTTAATTACTGTCACAGATACGGTGAACACACTATCGTCGTGATAGACCTTATATTTACCAAGTTACTCAACTTCGTTTCCTACCGCTGTTGCCTTACTAAAAATAAAATACAATAATATCAAAAGTTTTTATATAAGAAGGATTAGTCTTTGCCACACAAGTGTTTTGATAACTTTTGAGTCAAGTAGATAGAACTCTTATTTGAAAAAGCACACCTTCGTGTTTTCGCTCTTAATAGGACTGAAATGTCTTCTATAATAACACAGAACAAGTGACGGGAAAGTTTTTATATTCCAAAAAATGTCATCCTTAAATAGTTCTGTCGTATTTCCCTCCATTTTTCTAACAAAATAAAAACGTGCCAGAATTAAAAAATATGTGTTTATTATTATTATATGCCAATCCATCCCTGAGCAGGCCTTAATATACGATTAGACAAATTAATTAAAAATTGTCTAACAGAATGGAGATTGGAACCCACGACCTCTGGGTACATCCTGTATACGACGTGTAAACAAATTATTCGAAATGCTGGAACTGCGCGCTATTATATTTTTCAACGAACCTATGCTTGAAATTACATTTTTTAGTTAACACAGAAACTTAATTCAATTTCCAATGCAAGTGTGTCCGTCTGTCGGACATATACCCAGCCAACTGAGTTTGGCATTATGCACTAGGATTAAAACAAATTGACATCGCCAAAACCACGGACGTTTTATTTTCAATTTTAATTAAACAGTTTATTTCCTTTTGGGGCGCGAGTGTCACTGAAGGAATTATTTATGGTTTTCCAAACACGGAAAACCACTTAAATATATTTCACCGGCTAGTATTTATCTGTTTCTGAGTTTAATTGTAATAATACGTCTGTTCTGCATTCTAAGTGCATATAACATTGCATTTACACCAACATGCTGTGTAGAGGAAGTGACGGTATATTATTAATATTTCGTATATAAAAAGTTCAATGAATGTAAGTAAAATTTGAGTTCCCAGAATACTTTAAGGCGATAAACCGTAAAATTCAATGCGATATACAGGGTGAGTCAACAAAAAGTTTCACCCTCGATTATCTGTGAAAGGATTGGTCTCCATGTTGTGGTAAACCTCTCCTTTTTGGGATAAACAGTATCCTTCAAATAAAAATCGATCTGTCCAGCATTTTCCCTAGAAACCAATCCTTTGACAGATAATCGGGGATGAAACTCTTCATTGACTCACTCTGTATATGCCGATACCAAGCGGGGGTTTGTGGTTCACTGAAATAAAATAAAATCTGAAAGCTGAACAGAGAGAAATGTACGATAGCAGCAACTCCTTTAGTCACTTTCTGTTGTTACATGAGAGTGAAATAGGGTGAGATGCGAGATTGACACATAAACTACCAAAAATGGATTCCTTCTAACATTTCTGCGATCTCGTTGGAAATGCGCCAAAACACACACAAAGGGCACTAAAACTAAATTATTTAAAACAGTTTAAAATCGACGTATACGGATAAAGAAAAAGTTCGAAATTCTGAGACTTGTGTGGTAGAGTGGTAGCACGTTATTATTCTGTAAACCGTATTAGTGGCGAGAAACGATTGGGTTGATTATCCTTACGACCCTTCAGTGCTAGAATGAGGGAAATCAGGAACAAGTTTCTTGAAAATGTCCTAATTTTTATATGGATTCATCTACATAGTACCAATTAAAGGTAAAGGAAATAAATGAAGACTTTAAAATGTATTTTTGTTACACTTGTGTCCCGTGGGAAGTTCATAAGAATACGATTTCCCTATTTAAGAATTTAATAAGTATTAATATAATAAGAGCTGCCCTTGATGAATATTCCGGAAAATGTCTCTGTAAAGATTTAATTTTGAGAAGGTATACATACAGTCAGACAAAAAGTTAATTATATTTCACAAAACAGGGGACTCTTGCATGAAATAACAAAAAGAGGGGAATATTTTTACTTAATTAAGAAAGAAAGATGATCTGGATATATATGAGACATTTTTTTTTTCGTGTAAAGCATAAAGTTAATTATAAATACATTTTTACAGGCGTATTATGTAACTTTTAAAGCACAGATTTTTTTTTATTAACTAGGTACGTACTCGTTTTCAGAACAGTTATTTATTTAGCTTGTTAATTGTAGTATAAATTGAAACACAGAGACTCGCTTCAATATTACATTTTTCTGACTTAATTAACGAAATATTTTTTCAATATTTCAGGAATTTCAATTACGGCGTTTATAACTTTACAGTGAATGCATTTATTATATTTTCGACATGCGACAAAATTTGAATACTTCAAGAACGGTAGATCGATTTGAAAATGGAAAACAGCACGATCCATTACTCTGGGTGATATTACCGCTGCGGAATTATTACGACGAACATTCCGCCACTCTTAACAAATACACTACAGAGTAATTCACGTGTACAGTTAAGAACATTGTGGTAGTCTCAAAAATAGATAACCAAAAAATAGAGCTATAAAAACAGGTATATTTCATATATTAAACAGAAATGGAGCGTAATATATAATATATTAAATATATTGCGAAATCCGCTGCAGCAATAACAGTCATCTACTTTCACACTTGGTTTATTTAATAAGAAACAGCACAAGAGAAACATGTTCTGCTTGATATCTTCTATCGAGTGTGACTTATTGCTAAAATACATATGTATATCTTTGAACGGAATATATGACGATATGCTGTGATAATTCCGCAGCGGAAAGCGCTGTGATGATTCCGCAGCGGACAGCGCTGTGATAATTCCGCAGTGGAAAGCTCCGTGGTAATTCCGTTTAATGAGTTACGATAATAAAAAAATACTCAAAATAGACCCCTATCTCCCGCCCTATTAGTAGGTAGTAGGTATTTACGTTAAAACTCCCAAAATGTGTCTGTAAAGAATAAAAAGTTGTAAAAAAAATCAAATCGGTTATAGTTGGACTTACCTGACATATTATGTAATGTTTTTGCACGTTTTTTTGGACAAAAGCAGGTAATGAAGTTGAATAACCATTCATGTACGTTCTTGTAAAATATGTATTAGAAAGAGAATTAGCCTGGTAGGTTAACAAAGACGTGAGGGTCAGAATTAAACTTAACCAACATTTTTCAGACGAATTTCGAAGTAAAGTGGCCTGTGAAAATGAGAAAATTCAATTGAAGTGCAATCCTAACTCAAGAGTGGCCGTGTATAGTGCCAGCTATGGAAGGACGGAATATGAGAGCATCCAGTGTCCGCAACCCCAGGGCGTGCCAGAAGAAAGTGAGTTGATTATTTTTTTTTATTATTCAGATTTATCTCTGTATGGCGCCCACCACCATACCATCTAAAATCTTTTATAGCATTCCTCTTGAATTTTACTATGTGCTATCAAGATATCCGAAGCAAACAGCAATAGATTAAAATTATTCATGTAAATATGTACAGGGTGAAAAAAAGTATAACACATCAAATTATCGAGATCGAATTATCAAATTGAGATCAATTTGATAATTATTAGAGTTCAAAAGTTAAGATGGGGGGCGGGTTACTTTAGAAACCAACTGTATATCCCTGTAGTGGTATTAGATTATCCGAAATATAAATAACGCCTTTGAAAAAATATTTTTGCCGCACGAAACTTATTTTTAGCTCTGTCCTTCATAATACATGTTAAAAATGATAAGAATGCGACAAATATAAAATCTAAATAACTAACGCTGAGGAAAGTGAGTTAACTGCTTCCGTTTTGGCTTGAGACCAAAGACACCAGGTTTTATTTCTAATATTATACAAGAACAATAAAATTTTTGCTGAAATCATAGGAAAAAACCATCGGCCTATTTCAATGTTGTTACAACAAACTGCAGCATTAATTTGTAGGTTCCATTATCAAATATAAGTACCTTTCTTTTTAGTTGCTACACAAATTTGGTTTCTTTCCCAAAAAAGGAGAAATATGTAACTACTTAAATGTAAATATATACTACAAGGTAAGTGCAGATAAAGCACTTACCTTGAAGTACATATTAATTCTAATTGTACTAACAGATTTCTACAATTAGGACCAAAGTGCAAACACGAATATTCATAATTTGGTTATCTTGTTAACCTACTAAATACTGAAGATACCAAACACGGAGTTCCTACTATAAATTAACCATATTTGCCAAGCCGAGTTTTATTTAATTATTATTAATTCGCCTTCCACTGTTGTCTCTCAACTGTGTTTCACCGACTCAAATACTGACTGAATTTCTCACTGAATATCAGTCAATATTATATCGACAAATACTATAAACTTATAATATTTGCTACTGGGTTTTGGCACCAAAAAAGTAATAGTAATAGTGTTACCGTGCTGTTCTATTTTGGTGACCTACATCCAAGTTTAAAATATGAATTCGATATTTTAAATCTTTGGACAATAATCTAGAAAAATGTATGCCCTCCTTTGAAACCACGTCCCCTATGCAGTGGCGGCTAGTCATAATGGGCACAAGGGCACGTGCCCTATGCGTAAGCACATAAGACTTGTGAATGTTGTGATATTTTATAAACTTTTATAATTATTATAATTTGGTGGATTTTTTATTAATTTTTCATCATGAATATTGAATCAGTTGGTGCATACATATCTGTCTAGCGACTAGACCGCTTCACGCTTCACCGTCTGTGAAAGGCCGTGCCCACTGGGCTGGGCACGGCCGCTGTGTGCCTGTTCTTTTCTCTTTTCTATTTGCATGCGCAAGAAAAGGATACACACACAGCTTCTATTTTTCCGCGTCTTTTCTAATGCGTTCTGTTACGTCATTGAATGGGCGCTGCCCCGTCGACCAGACGGTACAGAGTACTAGAGATGGGAATACCCCATCATATTAATGAACGTACGTGAGAGATTTCAATTTACTGATTTTTTAACTATATCCAATTTGTTTGAAAAGGAGAAATTTAACAACTATAGAATAGTTTTTCCTCTGGAACATATTAAAACAGTGTGTGCCTTATTTCCAAAGATCAACATTACAAAATTAAAAAATGAGCTGTATATAATGTATTCTAGAGATGATTTCATACAACATAGTGGTGCGGTTGCTTTATTACAAATGTTAAATAAAAATAATTTACTTACGACGTTTTCGGAATCGGTTGAACTATTAACTATATTGTGCACAATTCCTATGACTACAGTCGAAAGTGAACGCTGCTTCTCAACATTTAAGCGAATAAAGACATTTTTAAGAAACACGATGTCACAAGAAAGGTTATGTGCTCTAGCAATGCTTTCCATCGAGAAAAATTTAGTAAACACTATGACTGATTTTAACGAACAAGTTATCGAACATTTTGCAAATGATAAGTCAAGAAGAATGGAGTTTCATTTTAAAAGTTACTAAGTTTAGTTTTCGATGGACGAGCGGGTGGTTGCAGATTGTAAGGTAAGCACACCGATTTGTTATGGGTTTGGGTTAAGTACTTAAATGGGTTTTATTATTTATTTTTTAATTTATCTGTGTTTTTTCTGGTCTAGCAGAAAACAGAAGTTTCGCCTGCCATTTTTCTGACATGTATACTTTTTTTGAACCGATTTAAATAGTATTTTAAATAATTTTTCCATATTTCTGTCAATCGCATCAAAAAACAGGATATTTGCCCAACGAAAACTATTTCTACAAGCAAATATTTTTGCTCTACGAATTTCTAATTTTTTAATTTTAAGGTGTTTGACCTTGAAAAATGCAAAATTTTCGCCTGCGGCGCATTTTTCCCCTGTGCCCCTCATTCCCAACTTTCACCAGCCGCCACTGCCCCTATGTCTCATCTTTTAAGATAAGTTGACGATGACATCTAAAAAATGATTAGCATGATGTCATCAACAAAATGCTTAAAATAGAGTGAACATTTTAAAATGTGTCTTTACAAGACGATATCAAATATAATTCCAAAAACATTCCAACGTTCAAAAGTTTAAATATTTTTTTAAATGGAAATTAAAAATAACTGAATATTGAAAATAAAATCATAGTTACCGCTGGTGCAATCATTTCAGGAGCACCATATACAGGGTCCTGCACCACAGCTCCCTTCTTTTGTAGCTCATGAACCGGTGCCTTTATAAATTTCGTTCAAATTTGACTGCAAACTATTCGTAGAGAGGCACATTTTGAAAATATTTTCAAATATACAGGGTGCTCTAAAAACATGTACCATACTAAAGTTATGTTTTTTTTAATGGAACACCCTGTATATTTTTTCATTTTTAGATTCTACAGAAAATTCTAAACACATTTCATGTAGGATGTCCTATACCTATCTTCAACATTTTTTTGAAATATTGACAGGTGAATATTGACATTTTTGCAACTTTGACACCCTGTAAAATCTAAGCGGTTTGAGATCAAGCAAAACGGTTTCCACATTCCTATCTTAACTTTTCATAAGCTATCGTTTGGTACTAATTTCAAATTTATACAGGAATAAAAAATTTTAAAAATTTTCAGAAAATTTTAAATTTTTGGATAATTCTGAAATTAGTACCAAACGATAGCTTATGAAAAGTCAAGATAGGAATGTGCAAACCGTTTTGCTTGATCTCAAACCGCTTAGATTTTACAGGATGTCAAAGTTGCAAAAATGTCAATATTCACCTGTCAATATTTCAAAAACAGTTGAAGATAGGTATAGGACATCCTAAATGAAATGTGTTTAGAATTTCAGGTAGAATCCAAAAATGCAAAAATATATAGAGTATTCCATTTAAAAAAACATAACTTTAGTATGGTACATGTTTTTAGAGCACCCTGTATATTTGAAAATATTTTCAAAATGTGCCTCTCTACGAATAGTTTGCAGTCAAATTTGAACGAAATTTATAAAGGCACCGGTTCATGAGCTACAAAAGAAGGAAGCTGTGGTGCAGGACCCTGTATATAATCTCAGTTTCATTTCCATTTTATTCTAGTTTTTGTTGGTTCTTGAGGGTAATCTCGATCTGTCCTATGTTGCTATCATTCCCTAAGCCCAGAATTTATTTTATATAAAAGGTAAAATTGTAAGACGCAAGATATTCTGGCGTCCAAACACCTTTTGATACTGTTGGCAGAGGGTATGAAAACAATAAATTATTGTCCAAAGTTCATATCATTAAAGAAAATCCCAGGTGACTGAATTTTCCCGGCACTTAGTTGAAACGCGTTTGTCGCAACAAGATTTTCCGGATACTTGAACTGAGAATTCATTATTTCTGTAATCCTGAAGGCAGAATGAAACACTTATTTTTTTGCTGTTCCGGTAACACAAATATACACAGTAAATGCAATCATGAATAAACTGAATGCAGTCATACACGGTGTTATACAGGGTGTCCCGAATTGCAGTGACCAAACTTTACCAGATGATAGAACTTTTGAAAATAAGTAAAAAAGTTCATATAAACATGGGTCGAGAAATGCTTGGTTTTCAAGATACAGGGTGTCAAAGATTTTGAAAAAATATGTATTTTTTTAATTAAGATCCTTAATTGTAAAGATACAAATTTGAAAATTGGCATGATTATTTCTTACTTAGTGATGCCTTTTTAGAAAAACATCTTAGAAAAAAAAATTGTTTATAACCCTATAATTGGGGGGTCCGACCCCTTTCGTCCCCCCCAAAAAATTTTCCGCGTACGTCTATGATATTAAAACTGTGTTCGTAGGATAGAAACTTTGATTTGCAAACTTTTATGTCTCTTGATATTTTTCGATTTAAGCTTCTATTTTTTAGATATTTTGCATTTTTGTAATCCATGTCATACATTTTCCTCTCATACATGCTTAGTGTAAGGGCAGACACTTCAATTCAATAGAGTGCCATGATTTTATTAAACAATCAGGCCAAATGACAGTTGTTTGTCAAGTCGGTATACTTATGTTCCGGAAGAGTTTTTTTTAGTTAATAAAAGTATTCAAATAAAAAAATGGTTGAGTTTTCTAATGTGGAGTACGCTGATATTCATTTTATTTATGGATACTGCAATGGAAATGCGACTGCCGCCGTACGCGAATATCATAGAAGATATCCAAACAGAAGGCTGCCGTCAAAAACAGTTTTTACTCAAACGCATATGAAATTTCGAAATCTTGGCCTTCAAAAAAATCGAAGAAATGAAGTACGGCGAAATGAAAGACTAAGAAATGAAATTTTGGCCCAGTTTAATGACAACAATAAATTGAGTGTAAGAAGAGCTGTACAACAGTTACGTGCTGGAGGTATTAATGTTTCCAAAAATAAAGTGCTTCGAGTTCTGAAAAACGATCACAGAAAACCTTTTCGAATGCAACCAGTACAAAACCTACAACCAGGTGATGCCGAGAGACGTGTTGAGTTTTGTAATTGGTTCATAAACGCTGTTGAAGAAGATCCCGATTTTAAGTCGAAAATCATTTGGACCGATGAAGCCACCTTTACACGTAGTGGATCGGTAAATTTTCATAACTCAAGAATCTGGGCGCATGAGAACCCTCACACAATCAGGCCTACGGCTTTTCAAACGGATTTCTGTGTAAATGTATGGTGCGGAGTTATAAATGGTACTTTCTGCGGTCCTCATATCTTACCACCACGTCTTAACGGACAATTATTTCATGAGTTTTTAAATAATAGCTTTTTTGACTATCTTGAGGACGTTCCGCTAAATTTAAGAAATAATTGCTGGCTTCAAATGGACGGAGCGCCGGCCCATTACGCTATTGAAAACCGTAGATGGTTAAACAATAATTTTCCCGAAAGATGGATCGGTCGATTAGGGCCAATAGGCTGGCCACCTCGTTCTCCCGATTTGACACCTGTAGATTTTTTTGTTTGGGGCTACTTAAAAGACAAAGTTTACGCTACCCCTGTAAACACCAGAGAAGAACTGATCCAAAAGATTCGGGAAGCTTGTGAAGAATTGAGGGCGAACCAAAATTTTATTAATGCCGCAACACATTCTCTTGTGCGCCGCTGCCAAAAATGTGTTGAAGTGGAAGGATTACACTTCGAACAACTGATATAATTATGATAATAATTTTCAGGACAATTTAATTTTATCTAAGTTAGTCAGTTTATTTAATTATGTAATAAGTTTGTTCTAGTAAAATAGGAATTATTATTTCATCATGTGAAGAAACTTATAAAAAATTGTAGGAAAACATATTGTTCATTTTAATACGGCCTGTTACAATTACTTATTTATTTTTCAGTTAGTTTTAATTAGTACATTTTCATTTGTTGACCTCCAGAAGTTTTAAATTATATTGGAAAAAAATAAAGAATTTAATTTGCATGCTGTCTTATGATTTACGACAAAAGTTTATGATTGACATTGATTACGAACATGTAAAACATTTAAAAAAGTTAAAGGTAATTCAAAAAATATCAAGAGACATAAAAGTTTGCAAATCAAAGTTTCTATCCTACGAACACAGTTTTAATATCATAGACGTACGCGGAAAATTTTTTGGGGGGGACGAAAGGGGTCGGACCCCCCAATTATAGGGTTATAAACAATTTTTTTTTCTAAGATGTTTTTCTAAAAAGGCATCACTAAGTAAGAAATAATCATGCCAATTTTCAAATTTGTATCTTTACAATTAAGGATCTTAATTAAAAAAATACATATTTTTTCAAAATCTTTGACACCCTGTATCTTGAAAACCAAGCATTTCTCGACCCATGTTTATATGAACTTTTTTACTTATTTTCAAAAGTTCTATCATCTGGTAAACTTTGGTCACAGCAATTCGGGACACCCTGTATATAATTTTGGCCACCATTGGGACATCGGAAACGGTAGGACATACAGGGTGGCTTATATTATAAAAAAGTTTCACAATTTTATGCCGTGTCAAATGGCCATACATTATCTGCCATATATGCACCCGTTCGTGAGTTATCGGGTATACCGAATACCGACGATTTACAAAATACTGAATATCTCCACTATAATCAAAAATAGAAATTTCAAATTTGTTATCCTCGAAATTACAAAACTTATACATACAAAAATACATACAAAAACGTATTAAAACCAAAATTACACAAATTTAACAATTTGTAATCTGATTTAATTGAACAAAGGTTCTAAAATCTATATAAAAAGGCAAGTAAGATGAAAAACTACGCTAACTCAATAGTTTTTTAATGGAAATTTTCATTTAGAGGGAAAATATGTTTAGGTAACTTAAAAATAACCATAATTATAAAAAGATGCCGTTTTGCGTGATAATCCTGTACTAATAATATTTGAAATATGTATCAATAAGAAATTTTATAAATTTGGTGCTAGTAGTAATATTTTTCAGCATGCCTAGTCAGTTACGCGACAGAAACTGTAATGCAACTTTGCCATGGAAAAAGAACGTGCAATTTGACAGCTGACATCAGTACATTTGGTAGTCCATGCAAGCCTCAGTCCAGAATGTACTTAAAAGTTGTCTACACTTGTGGTGAGTCCTTTAACAATTAATCTTTAATCGGTGGAATGATTTGGAGACTTTATTCTCTGAAACATAAGTAGATATACTAGGGGGGTTCTGGCTCAAAAACTCCATGTAAAAGTCCATAAGCCAAAAACGTGGTCAGAATTTTTTCCCAGATGTGGGTATGTCCGATATATTTTGTGGGTACGCATGACATATATATGAGCAAGGATAACGAGGATAACGTGTAAGGATAACGAGGATAAATGGCATGCGTACCCACAAAATATATCGGACATACCCACATCTGGGAACAAATTTTGACCACGTTTTTGGCTTATGGACTTTTACATGGAGTTTTTGAGCCAGAACCCCCCCTAGTATATCTTCTGAATCATTTAATTTGAGACGCCTGGAATAAAACTTTTTTCTTATGGTATATTAAACTTATTTTTTCCTGATAGTTCCCAGGAAGGTACTGAAAGAACAATACGAAGGCGCTCTGGAGCCAGACGAAACCGATGACGAATTTTCAAACGACGAAGACGACGACTTCGACATTTACGATGCTGGTAACGAATTCATTAGAGAATCTGCCGCCTCCCCGCCAGCCCCCAACATCGAAGGCATTGCCAAAGATAACTTTACCAAAGATATAAATGATATTAGTTCAAAAACACCTCCACATAAGTCCAATGGGTTTGATTTTGGTAAGTTTGCATGCGTATTTCTTCTGTGAAACTCAACTCGTTTGTTCGACTCTTTTGACCACTTTTACTATTAATATCTAACTAATCCAAGATAATTTTAAATAGTTATTACCTCAATATATCATGGTTACACGTCATATATTTATTTCTGCAATATATAACTGCTTAAGGTCGCGTTATCACCGCCAATGTCGTGTTCTCTTTTGTCACTTGTTCAAAAAAAACATTGTTCTTAAAAACAAAACGATGAAATTGTTTCTTGTTTCTCTGATGAATAGGTCTTTTCACTGCTTCAACGAGAGGGAGTGCAAACATTAAAAAAGCAAAATTAATAAGCAATTTAATCTTGATTGTATAAAAATGTTTCTGTTTAGTCCTGATTTTCAAGTGTTTTTACATAAAACAGTTTATAATCGGCTTGTCCTTGATAAATATTTTTTTTTTAATTTTTATTTACGCCTTAATACAAATAAATGGCCACCACTACAAAAATATTGAATGCAATTCAACCATGATATATTTTTTTAACTATTAATACTCCTTTCAATACTAATTTTCTCAGTGTAGAATACATATCATCCTTAAAGGTGTAATAATAAACAAGCCGCATTTATATATAGGTAAAAATATACAACCTGCTACTACTAGTTAGATATTACAAGTACAATGTGATCATGAGGTGCATATGAGTCGGATAGCAGCAACAACATAGTCATTAAACTTTTTATAGTAATGCATGTGGACTGGTAGTGCTAATATTGCTTCCTCGCTTGGCTGTAACGCTTAGTATGGCTTAAGGGCAGCAGCTAGCGGGAAATAGAGGGACAACACGCCAAATGCAACGGATGGTTAAGGGCAGTAAACACAGCTGGTGCCTTCTATGGCACTCAGAAAAATCGGCAGTGCATTCACAGCGATCAAATGGAGGAGTCTACTTAAAAGTATGAACTTTAAGTGAGAAAATGTGGAATTAGTACTCTGTAGTTGTTGAAAACAGAAGTAAAAGTACAAAAAGAAATTTATAATTGAATGCTGATTAATTTTTTAAAATAAAAAGTACTATATTCCTAAAGCAGTAACCCTGTATATACAGGGTGCTTCAAATTCGATGCAATACATGGGGATCTCGGAAACGGTAAGAGATACGAAGTCGGTTAAATGGAGGCAAAGTTGCGTATTCAGGCGGGCAACATAATGGTGAAAAGAGATCAAGTATAACTTGATTAGTTTTCGAAATATTTTGAAAAAACCGAAAATTTTGATTTTCGTTTTTGTTTTTTTGCGGGCCTATTTGATGAGGTAAATAAAGAGCACTTTTCTATAGCAACTTTTTGCCCTTTATCGAATGGTGTTAGCAAATTTTCCGCAAAACGTTTCGTTTCCCGGAAACCAACATCAACTTAATTTTTTTAAATACGGACCTGGAATTTGTTTTCAATTTTTTGGAATCATTTTTGTAACTTGATAGAATGCCACCATAAAAGGAACCAGATTTAAACGTTTTGTCTAAGAAAAATCCATCATTCATAATTTCCCGTGGTCCTCTTAGATTTAGTTTTATCTAGGCAAACGTTTCTATGACAAACACATTTCAATGTTGTGTCAAGCACTATCAGTACTTAAAAATGGCTTTCAGCAATCTAGAATTTTTTAACTTTATTTAAATTTCCTCATAATTCAGGAATTGTGCGCAACTACTTAAATGAAACATTTCCAAACAGATGGATTGGAAATCATGGTGCTATACAATGGCCAGCAAGAGCCATTCTGATTTATCCCCATTAGATTATTTCTTATGGGGACGAACTAAAAATGTTTTATATAAGAATCAATATAATAACATTGAGGATTTGAGAAATGCCACTATTCCTGTTCTGAATGCAATACCTGCAAGGGAAATCGAAAGATCTATTCAAAACTTAAAAAGACGATACGCCTCTGCATGAATATTGACGGAGGATTATTTCAACATCTGCTTTAGGGTTTTTATAGTTTTAACATATTTTGTTGTTTTATTCATTGTTTATTCAATTACATCAAAGTTTATTGTGTTAATTCGTTGTTTTATTATTAGCTTTTGTTTATTTATCGTAAATAAAAATGAAACCTCAAAAATATTATTCAATATCTAGAATTAACAAAAGTCGAAACAAAAATACTAATGATGGATTTTTCTTAGACAAAACGTTTAAATCTGATTCCTTTTATGGTGGCATTCTATCAAGTTTCAAAAATGATTCCAAAAAATTGAAAAAAAATTTGAGGTCCGTATTTAAAAAAATTAAGTTGATGTTGGTTTCCGGGAAACGAAAAGTTTTGCGGAAAATTTGCTAACACCATTCGATAAAGGGCAAAAAGTTGCTATAGAAAAGTGCTCTTTATTTTTGAATACCTCATCAAATAGGCCCGCAAAAAAACAAAAACGAAAATCGAAATTTTCGGTTTTTTCAAAATATTTCGAAAACTAATCAAGTTAGCCTTGATTTCTTTTCACCATTATGTTGCCCCCCTGAATACGCAACTTTGCCTCCATTTAACCGACTTCGTATCTCTTACGGTTTCCGAGATCCCAATGTATTGCATCGAATTTGAAGCACCCTGTATATATTGTGTGTGCGCTCTAAAATAACGGTGTACTGATGCTTTTAGTGAGTTAACACAATCGCTTTGTGGCAGTAAGTCTGAAGCTACTTGCCATTGTGGGAAACCGTAAAGTACATCAAATTCGTAGTGTCAAACGATGAATTAATTAATTTGTACTCGTAGTAGTTACTAGTGGCAAGTACAAATAGCATTTACTTCTGAGAGGGTTTGGTTTAAAGCCCTGACAAGAAGACGATGTGTATATCTAAGTTAGTGTGGTATTACCATTAATTGTTTTTTGTGTTTCAATAAAATAAAGATACACGTTTACGTATATTATAGTCATATATAAAATAATTTTAATACACAGTACAGTGTAACCTCTTTTTACCAAAAGAGTGACGAGACATTGTTTCAGAAGCAAGTACATAATAAAATATACAGTATGTGGCAAACAAAATTTTTTTTTTAGTGAAGATTAAAAAAACGCTGAAACAGGTCAATTAGTATACAGAAATTGCCATGCTTTTCTGCAATATTTCCCATTTTTTTGAGCTTGACGGAGCTATAACATTACCGGCATTTTTTATCATGGCCGTTTAATTTCATTTTGGGACACACTGTATTCATTTTAACTGTTTTGTTGTATATTTTGCGTTGAGTGTAATTCATTACTATTTTCCCTCTATAGTCAATTTCTGGTATTTAAATAATTCCAAATTGTAAAATATAAACACATTTTATTTATTTAAATAAGCTGTGTCAGCTAGCTGGAATTGGTTCGTAATAAATAAAAGTGAATTTATTTCAGCACAATCATCGATCAAATTAATTTTATTGATATATCTTCATCCAGATATAAATGCATATAATTTGTTACCTATTTATTCAATTAAATGCCACTCCAAAAAAATTTCAAACAAATATCCTGTATTGTAGGTATTCCATTTCGAATGGCCAAATTTGTATTATAATTATTTTAATATACAGTGTGGAAACGAAATCTGGAACATAGTTCGTAACTGCATTATTTAATTTTTAAGAATATCACTCGGACACTTTTTTCTTGGGCAATTATTGACCTAATTCACTAATGTACAGGGTGGTGATAAGTTACAGACTAAAGTTATATGTTTTTAAATAGAACACCCTATATATTACTTAATTTTTTATTAGGGTGTTATCTCACAAATACATTGACATTGGTTTTGATGGAATTAGGTCAAAAATTGCGCAAGAAAAAAAAATCGACGTGTCCGAGCGATTTGGTTAAAAATATTAAATAATGCAGTTATGAACTATGTTCCAGACTTCTTCTCCACACTGTATATACTAAATGTACTACTTAATTATTAATAAAGTGGATACTCGAAGCGGATGGTTCTTTATGAAACATCGTGAAAATAATTGTTTTAAAAAAAACATTTATCTCATTTAGATCTTCCAAGAAATATATAGAAAACACTCTATATAGTAGTATTTCGGTCTATTAGGCCTTTTTCAATAGAGTAATTCAGTAATAGACATTACTCTATTGAAAAAGGCCTAATAAGCCGAAATACTAGTATATAGTGTTTTCTATATATTTCTTGGATCATCTAAATGAGATCAATGTTTTTTTCAAAACAGTTACCTAATTATTTCCCTGTCAAGTGAAGCACTCCATATTACGTTTAATCAATAAATGTATTTCTTGTACTTTTACAGACTCATTTTTGAAATTATAAATATTCTTTTGTTATGATGCATCATTCATTAAAAGCTTTAATTTGCATATACTTCTGTTTAAAACAGATTTATTTATGGGCTTTAATCAGTATCTTGTTTAATTTTGGCAGCCACATAAATAAACCATACTTCAGAGTATGGCATTCCACATTTCTCACTATCAAGGTCATGTTTAAATGCAGTTTCAGAAGTTCGTTCTACTGAAATTTTATTACTGAAACGGCGGAGGGTATTATCATTTTTTTATTTCAGCAACTGTTCAGAACTAACAGATATACGTCATCACATCAAATATACACAACATTCAGTGTGATACAATAAAATAAAACATAAATGTTTATAACGTAATTATTATATGTGGCTGAAAATTTTCGGGACACATATTCATTATCAATTCTACACCGTCAGTACAATAATGTACAGGATATCCGGAAATGATGCACAAAAATGATGGGGGGTGATTCTACAAAAAAAATTAATGTCCCAAGTTCCAATAATAGTTTTTCGAAAACTCAAAAATAACAAGACTTGGTACATTAATTTTCTTGTAGAATCACTCCCAGAATTTTTTGCGCATCATTTCCGGACACCCTGTAAATAATATTTGTGTTCGTCCGGCCACTTTCTTAACAATATTTCAAGAAACATTTCCAAAAACGAAACTTCTGAATCTTGCTTTACGTTGGGCGTCCATATGGGAGTGATCAAGGGGAAGCAACACCCCCTTCTAGATCCTTTAATAAACCTCACAACCATATCAACCAGTCTCACAACAATTCTTAATATCCGTAGTATCATAAGGCTTACTTTTATCGCACGCGCCGAAGTTTAGAAAACGTGCTGCAAAGCGGGGAGTTTTCTAAAGGACAAGTGCGATGAACGCCTTATGAAAAGCGTTGTTTATACTATTTTTTCTATTTTGCACTTGTTACACCTATGAAAGCAAATAAAAATCATCAGAAAATTGAATTCCCCTATAGGGATTTTTATTATATTCTGGAACAGTTGGTGTAATTGAAAACTTAGTTAGGTTATGATTTACCTATATACCATTTGTATGTTATTACATTAGCAACTATCTTGGCTTATGAAGCCCAATTAATATCCCGAAAACATTAGTTTTTCCCTCGATCGGTTGCACCCCCTTGACATTCACTATATGGACGCCTGTGCCTAGCCTCCTCCATTGACTGATATTTGGTTGCAGCTTCCTTCCAGCCTTACACAACTCCTCGTTCTCGTATTAACCCGTTCCGATCCCGAGATCCATCCATGCAGAAAACTACCAAAGATATGTTGGCCGATGTAATACCCGACCCAAACTGCACCATCACGGTGTATGCCGGTCCAGATCCAAGCCAGAAAACTGGGGTGATCGGCTTCATTTCAGAATGGATTAACGCGTACACATTCGTCTCACGTAAGTATCCCTCGATGGGGTGGACTGAAAAAAGGGTTCTGAATTCCGATACTGAGGTTATTTGGGTGGAAGTTGTTGTTTGGAACGGTAATCTACGGACATTATGTCTCTATAAAGGGATTTTTGAATCGGTTACTTCTACAGTCATGTGGTTAGATCAAGCAGTTGTTTTAGAATAAATAATACCTTAATAACACTTGTTCTATTCAATAAGGGATTGTTGTTAGTAGACACTACTTTTCTTTAAAAGGACAGATACGAGGAATACAACAAGAAAATGGTCTACCTAGTCCTAACAGAAACAAATAACACTGTTGCCGGACAACTTAATTATAGGCTTTCCTACTTAAATAATAAAACGAGGGGCCAGTACCGGTGTAAAACTTCATGATTATTTAACTATAAAATATTGATCCATTGAAGATGATATGAGACCGCCATCAGATACTACCAATTCTGCTGTTTACAAAAAAACAAGGTTTGAAGTCTGTAAATACAGGGCGCCCTATTTCTTGACCCGTTGCATGGGTAACTTTTTTATTAGTAGAGATACAAAAACGCTTAAATGAGCAAATTAGTGCAGTTTCGTATTAGTAATTCTACGGTAAGGCGAAAAATTATATACGGGGGAAGGTTGAAAAGTTATTGACAAAAAACGAAAAATCCAACTTTTCTATTATCCCTCGTAGCTCGTTCAGTTGAAGAGTTAGAGAAAAATGCTTCACATGTTTTTTGCAGTATTTTTCATGTAAAATGACATGTACTTGCTACTTTTTATATATCTCTTAAAATGGTTGAGAATCACAGTAAAATATATTTTTTTAAAATGTAATGGATAGGTGGCTGTGACATTAACCGAAAGTCCCCTTTTTTCTCTTTCAGATGATATAACATAGTCCATATTTTATCCTTACAAAAGTAATAATAATCGTTGTTTTTAAAGAAAGTTTATTGTCACACCAAGAATGCTATGGATTATGGAACAAAAGAATGTTTTGAGAACAGAAATTATTAATTAATTAATTATATTGAAGTAAATGTTCGAAATGACCACCATCCTGTTGGATACATAGTAAGCAACGTTTCTGGATACTTCTTAAAACATTATTTATTGTATGTCCATGTATGCTTCTAATTGCATCTTGAATCCTGACTTTTAGATCCTCTATATCTAGAGGAGCTGTCACATAAACTTTATCTTTCAATAACCCCCAAATCAGGTGTTCGCGCTGGCCAGTCGATATCCATTCTATTTCCTATAACATTATCAAACTGTTCATGTAAATATTGTTTTACCTCGCGGGAATTATGCGCAGGTGCTCCATCGTGTTGGAAGTATTTAAGATTTCTAAAAATATGAAGTGGTAATTCATTTAAATATTCCTCTGTTAGAGTATTCCTTAGAAAATGAAGGTAATTATTCGCATTCAAATTATCTTCGTAAAAATATGGGCCAATAATTTTGCCACAAAAAATTCCACACCACACATTTATCCCAAATTGACGTTGATTTCTTCTTTCAGAAACAAGATGTGGATTTTCTCGGCACCACATTATGTTATTATGGCGGTTAAAAATACTATTGTTGGTAAATCTACTTTCATCACTGAATAAAATCTTTTTCCAGAAGTCTAGATCCTCTTCGCATTTTGAAATGTACCATCGACAAAATGTCATCCTTCTTTGATTATCAGCTGGATATAAAGTATTGCATATGGAATAATAATAAGGCTTTAAATTGTTACCTTTTAAAATAGCTCTTACAGTTTCCTTGGAAGTGTTGCAGTGATGTGCAATTTCTGCAGTTAAAGAATCAGGTTTAAAATTTACATAAGCCAAAACATTTATTTCAGTGTCTTCATTGAAGTTTCTTTCATCCTTAGGCTTTGAAAAAGAACCGTATAATCGTATATTATTTTCCAGCTGTCTAAATATTCTATGATGGGGTTGTC
This sequence comes from Pogonocherus hispidulus, assembly GCA_963924545.1. Lineage (NCBI taxonomy): Eukaryota > Metazoa > Arthropoda > Insecta > Coleoptera > Cerambycidae > Pogonocherus > Pogonocherus hispidulus. Next base: position 277,764 of record OZ004701.1, read on the forward strand.
TTCGTTCCATGTAAGTTTCAAAATAAAGATTCGCTGCAGCTTGTGCATCTCGATTTTGGTTATAATAACAAAATAGCATATCATTTTTCTCTTCGTTGGTGTACATATTTGCAACACTATTATTTTGTATGCAGTATTAATAATAAACAATAAACTACTTAACAAAAACTAAAAATGTCACTTATGATCTGTCAATAATTAAATGCCAACTAGACGTTTTTAAAAATATCAGGAATCTTATTTTTTGTTTTATTTCCATAGCATTCTTGATGTGACAATAAACTTTCTTTAAAAACAACGATTATTATTACTTTTGTAAGGATAAAATATGGACTATGTTATATCATCTGAAAGAGAAAAAAGGGGACTTTCGGTTAATGTCACAGCCACCTATCCATTACATTTAAAAAAAATATATTTTACTGTGATTCTCAACCATTTTAAGAGATATATAAAAAGTAGCAAGTGCATGTCATTTTACATGAAAAATACTGCAAAAAACATGTGAAGCATTTTTCTCTAACTCTTCAAATGAACGAGCTACGAGGGATAATAGAAAAGTTGGATTTTTCGTTTTTTGTCAATAACTTTTCAACCTTCCCCCGTATATAATTTTTCGCCTTACCGTAGAATTACTAATACGAAACTGCACTAACTTGCTCATTTAAGCGTTTTTGTATCGCTACTAATAAAAAAGTTACCCATGCAACGGATCAAGAAATAGGGCGCCCGTATACAAGGTGGTCCAATAGTGTGACAAAGTTCCATTTCTTCTATGCCGTAATAAACAAAAAATATATATTTTAGGATCTCATAGAGCCTAAGAGGACGCACATTTTAAAAATATGAATAGCCATAGAGGGTGTTCTATAAACCGGGACCGTATCAAACTTATGTTCTTTAAATGGAATGACATTAACAACATTGGAAATGTTTATGTTCCTATGTAGGGACCAAGATAGGAGTTTTGGGTGTTTCATTTATAATAATTGAGAAAACTGTGGTTGCGAGTTTTGATTCGCCCTGTGTACAAGTAAAGCTATTCTGAAAGAAATTCTATAGAAAGTAAAACTAGACTATATAATATAAAAAATTATCTAGTATTTATTTTCTTAAAAAAGATGCAGAGTGCCTTAATTCATTGCAATTAAGAAACAAAAAGACTCACATCTTCTGAAGTACTCTGTATAATACTAGTCTATAATACTAGTTACTCTATATTGGAGAATTCGGAACAATGATCTGAATTCAAATGTGAAATAAAAAATATGTCATTCCATTTAAAAAACATGAGTTTGATATGGCCCCGGTTTATAGAGCATCTTATATGACTATACATATTTTTAAAATGTGCGTTCTCTTAGGTTCTATGACTCTATGAGATAGATTAGGCTACTGAAAACATGTTTAAAAATACTATTTCAGTGAAAAAATGAGGTTAGGAAGGCCCAAATAATTTAAAAGTAAAAAGTTAGTCAGTTTAATACCTATTTAAGCAAAGTTACAGAATAAATATATTTAAGTAGGTACTTTTAGTCATGGGTTTTGATGCAAAATTTAGATCGGTAAAGCAGAATTTTCTTAGAATCTACTTAAAACTTTTTCTTGAAAGACTCTTATCAAAAGTAGGTACTAAGCATACCTATCAGTAATAGTTAAACGTTATTTAGTGGAAATAAATTAAGATCTACTATATTTTCTCAACACATACGAGTAGTTGCAGTATTACTATTATTAAGGAGAATAAGCATACCTACACGTTTGGATTGTTGGGATCAATTACAAACGTTGTTTACAAGTGTAAACAAGCAGAAAGCAGGTACAGTATAAAACTAATGATAATGCAATTTTGTACATACCTATAATCAGTAATAGTTTTATAATCCTGTTGCACTTAACACATAAATTAATCACTTCAAATTTCACTATTTTGTCTAATATTAATAATCAGGATTATATACAAGTTCACGAGCACACGACGCCGTTTTACAACTGAAGTTATTCATTTGTTTTGATATATTACCTACAAACTAGATTTTAAAAAATCTTTAGAGCTTTTAAACTTTTTTCTCAGAAAACACGTATGCGTAATTACATTATTCTTAATTTTTATTAGGTATTATTTAAATATTAGAAAACATTTATTCCTAAAATCATGTAAATACATTTTGTGTGTTTTTTAATCAGCATAGCAACAGCGACTTATTATTTTATTTATCTTATTAAAACCATTATGAAATTATTAACCTGTTATAGGCAAATATAGCATCGACAAATAAAAATAATGATTCAGTTAAGGGCCACAGATACAATATGTTAATTAAAAAACGCTTTTGATTTAAAGCGTGTTTAGCTACATTTTTTGTCAAAGAAAGTTTTGATTATTTCTACGATACATATTATTTGCGCTTCAAAATCAATAAAATATTTACATCTATAACATCCGTATCTCAACTTTACCCATAAACTTTTGATCACTGTAGAAACAATAATTATTATATTTTCACAGTAAACGTATTGCGTGCTACTTTTCCGCTCTCTCAGTTGGCTGCACTGATCTGAAAACTTTTAACGTTCTGAACTTTAACTGTTACACAGTGTGACGTTTACAATTTAACTCTGGAAAAGGGTCAAGTGCCATCAGTAAGGATATCATAAAGACGCAGCGCAGCGCAAATAACAAAAAAAAAACACAAGTTTGACAAGGGGCTTTCGCTATTATGTAACGGGTATTTTTTGTTTATTACGACATACGAGTTGGTCACGGAACTTGGTCACACTATTGGGCCCCTCTGTATCAAAACCAAGTGTTTCAGTAAAAAAAATTGTTGTTGTTTTCACGGCAAAAACACTGTAAGAAATCTCAAGATAGTTTGAAACCTTTTGAAGCCAACAAGATCAACGAGTTGGGTTGAAGAGGAAAAACATAAAAATATTTAATACTGTTTTAAGGAGGGTAGATAATTTTTCTGGTTTCCTCATTATAAAATAAAATTAGTTATTTGTACAGATACTGCTGCTTGATAATTAATAATTAATAATTTTGAAAAATACCACAACCAACCAGGATTACCATTTAAACAAATAAAAATGTATTTCATCCTCTAACCATAAGGTCTCCGAAAAACTAATAATACCATCGGATTCTGCAACTGACATAGTATAGTTTACACTTTAATTGTAACTTTACGTCACCAGAGAAGTTACAAAATTTAAAATTCTAGGCTTTCTGATTTTTCTGTACATTAAGAGTAGGTACACTATTTTTCTGTAGCTAAAAACGGTGTTATCCTTAAAAGTAGATATCGGAAATTCATTTTTTCGCTCCACCCACGGTTTAAGCTCTATGCATTGTGTTTTACTGATGGCTAGTAATGCTGTGTAATCGTGCATCCTCGCTGCATGGCCTCAATCCTTATAGTACAGTCACCCAAAGCAAAAAGCTTGGTCGCTAGTTCAGGAAATTTGGATATAAATTACTACAGCTGGGGAAACATGTTTTCAGGATATATGTTGAGAATGAGGGCACGAAAGTGGAATTTTCATGTAGGGCAATATACAAATTGATCATAAAGTTCCCATGGTCTCATCTGTATCAGTTTAGCGGAGAATAACAAACAATTCTACATTTTAAAACAACAGCAAAGTTGTCTAAGACCGGATATATTACTTTCTGACTTAGTAAACCACCTAAAAGATTTTTTCGTTTATATTGTACAGGGTGAATATTATTCGACCTCACCAATTTGACATGGGAAAGGATAAAAAAATGGTGATTAAATTTTAGCCAAAAATTTTAACTTTCCAACTTTATTTTTATTCTATAAAATTATCTGAATTACTTAGATTGTGTCATAACTTATATATTCAGATTCACTATAGAAAGTTGTAAAAAATAGTGTCAAAGTATGCTCTATTTTTATAAATAATTTAAATTCTATTTGGTAATATAGTACTGATGAAAAATTAATAACGTTGGCATATCCTAACAGAATGATTTGATTAATTTATTAATTCAAAAGCATTTTACCTCTGACCAATTTGATTTCATTTTGTTGAATATTTAAAGTTAATATAATTTGCAAAAGGGCAATTACAAATATTCAATGAATAATAAATAACTTTAATTCAATTTATACATATTATATTATGTATTTAAAACCAGATCCAAATACCTAAGAAGCAGGTGTAGTAGACACAAATGTATTGAGCAGTTCATTTTTAATGGGAATCCAAGGTATCTCGGTAACTACAAGATGCACAACAAAACCCCGCTTACGCATCTTGATACGATTACGCTTCAGGATGCGTAAACCGCTTACGCATCCTGACACGCTTACGCTCGAGGATGCCTAAACCGCTTACGCTCGAGGACGCGTAAACCGCTTACGCATCCTCGAGCTACTTTTTCTAGTTTGACTTTATGGTGAAATCAGATCGGGTCTACTGTGTTTAGGTTTTGAGATACAGAGCATTTTTCAAATGTTTCCATTTTTGTCAGGGCCCTGTAACTTTATTATTTTCAGATATATCAAAAAAGCTCAAAGGGAAAAGTTATAGATAATATTAAGTAGAATCCATTGGCGTCGCCAATTTTTTTTATTGGGTCCCGTTTTTTAGATACAAACCAAACTTGTGGTTTTTTTAATACTTCAAGTTTTCTATTTTACGGTGTTAGAAAAACATTAAATATAAATTTAATTTAATACTCCTAACCTATTTATTTCTTCAATAAAAAAAACCAAAAGAAAATCTTTTTATTTTTTTTTATTATTGGAGGACTTTCAGCTCATTTAAAAAAAAAAAAAAAAAAAAAATGAGCTGAAAGTCCTCCAATAATAAAAAAAAATAAAAAGATTTTCTTTTGGTTTTTTTTATTGAAGAAATAAATTCAACTATAACAGCCAACAACTTGTCTAGTATCATCTCCTAACCTATATTTTTGGGAACAATACCGAGTTTCAGCTAAAAACTTCCATTTATTCTTCAACATAACAATCCTGAAAATATTATTTTTCTAAACCATGCCAATAGCTAATTGTTTTAGAATATTTGTCGTGAACTGTTTTATATGGAGTACGTTTGTTTAAACTCATTTTAATTCACTTGTAAAATACATTTCGCATATGCCTTATTTACACAAATCGGTATATTTTCCTACATGCATTTGCTTACTATGAAAATATGTTGTAATTGGATCTGTAGACAAGGGCGCCGATAGGGGAGGGCATCTGTCTCCAATCGACATATTTAATAATAATATAATTTAAAAAATGTTTTCAAAACTTTATTAAGCGAAGTATTGATAATCTCTGACACACTGAACACACATAATAAATTGTTCTGGTCGATTTTAGTTTGGAGTTTATTCTTGAGAAGTTAATCAATATTTCGTTATAAACTTCGCCTCAATTTTGTGCAATTAGTAATTGCACAAAATTGAGGCGCAATTACCATGCGTTATTTACGTGTACCGGAGGTAAGTACGGAGGTACTAATTATTGTTAATTGTAGTTGGTACAATTAATCATGTCACCCTTTGTGTAGAGATGGCAATAGGCTCTTCTAACTTAACAAAAAAGATAATGAAAATCAAAAATAATTTGTTAGCCGTCAAGTTAGTGCCCCCAAGGACGGCGTTCTTGTCTGCTAAGATGTACTTGAATTTGAACTGAATTACAGTGCACGGGAAAACTCGTCCGCAGGCAGTAAACAAACGAAAATAATAAAATTCCGGAACAGTAATACCTTGCTTGAAAAATGTAGAGATAATGTCAAATAACATCGAGTTATTTGTTACCCGAGAGCCAGAAAATATAAAACTTTTAAAAGTATATTAACTTTGAACCAATCCTCTATACAGGGTTATTCAGAACTTATTAGCACACATAGAATACCCGACAATCAACATCCCAACCTAAATCATGTCAATCAAAGAGTTCATAACAAGTTCTCACAAAACCTACTAAGTTAAGACCGATAACAGATCTTCGGGTAACATGACAAATAAATAAAATTCTATTTCAACTTTTGGTACGTTCTTTTGAAATTAGAAACGTACTAAAACTTCTACAATTTTTCAAAATTTTCCTGCTAAATTGCAGGCACGTTAGGTTATTAGATATAGTTCAGTAGATTAGACACGTCTGATCCAAGTTTGACGCGCGAATGAAAGTTTTTCAATAAGTTCTTAATCGCCGTGTAAATTTATCATTATGAAATATATTCCTTTCGTATATCTGGATTATACCGACATTTATTAACTAAAAAAACTGTTCATCCATTAGTTTTACACATAAAATATATAATTTTGTTAAATCACCTCTTCGTAGCTTTTTATATTACCTGAATGAAAACATTTGCAGCAAATATGTAGTAATGAACCCTGATTTTTTTTATAGACGCATGGATTAATAGTTACAATTTTGCAAAAATAATTATTAGACCTCATTGGGCGAGATGTAGTTTGCAGCATATAAATATAGTTTTTAGTTTTTTAGTGTTATTTTTAGTTTAGCTATATTTTCCGTTGTGCTTCTGATTTCAAGACCAATTATTTTTTATTTTATTATGATCCATAGAAGGTCCTCCAAAGGAAGATTAACCAACGGAATTAAGTGCACAAATTAAGAAATGTGTATTGTCATTTTTGCCTTTCTCAAAATAATAAATTTTTCTTAACTTTGTCTACTATATGAAGGGTCGTTTCTTGCAAGTATCCAATCAACATTTGACAAATTGGAATGAAGCAAATTTTGATTGGATTATTGCAAAAAAAAGTGCCCTTAGTCAAAAACCGACGATTAATGAACCTACAAGAGCCTGTTTCATCATTGGTATTAAACATCTTCAGGACTCTGCCTTACAATATTCTCTATCTCTCTTGGAGGACCTTGCAGTACTGATAATGCTCTAAATTCACCACAATTTCCAGAAAACCAAGAACGCTTCTTCCTCTACCTAATAGTAAGCGTAGCAGCTGGTCTTCTCCTCCTACTCACTTTCCTAGTAAGCCGGTTACTCTTACAACGCCATCGTGCAAGAAAAGAGGCTAAATTCCACGCTACAAACATCTCGGAAAACACCCTTCCCAATGGCTTCACAGATGACATTAGTGAAGTAGATGCTGACATAGATTTGACTACTCCACTACCAGGGCCAGTTCCGTCGGTTACCATCCACTCCCCTCCAATGGGAAGCATCGCCGAGGTGGTACGGTACCCCCATGTGCACTCCCATACTCTACGCCGGCCTCCACAGGCTATGGAAACTGATTTGCCAAGGAGTTTGAGCAGCGCGTCCAACACTCATTATTACTATGGATGACCCGACTGCCCGGGGCGCGGAGGAGCTATTCCACAGTCACCGACGTCTCCCGCGTGCCCGGGGCAGCGCACCTACTGCTTCTAGTGCTGCAGAGTGCCAAGACATTCAGTGCACGCCATTTTTATTGAACCAGACCAAAGATACATTCACCTCTAGACTTTTGTCAAAGACTATCGATTTATTGTTAATGTTTATTTTGCTGTGTCGCGGACGAAGGAACACCCAGTAATCATCACTAGATGATGGAAATCACCTGTTCAAAATGTAACCTAAGATCATAGAAACCTGTTCCACTAAGTGATCAAAGGCACTATCAGAAAAGTCTAACTATTCATTTGTCCACCCAAGATATGCAATAAAATGTTTCGAATTATTAATATAGTTGTTATGTATTACTGAGTGTTCCAGTTTCAGTGCCATGTAGAAAGATTTAGACTGACTATCCTGCTGACACGAATTTATTGTTTATATCGAGGTCAAAATGAACTTTTAAAATGTTTTAGAGCATATAAGTACGTGTACTTGAATATAAAAATATTTTATTGAATAGAACTCTTTCTATTCTATATTCTATATTCTTTCATTCTTCTATTTCAAAATTTAGTTATAAAAATAGTCAAATATTCAGAAAGAGTCATTATAATTATTGATAAACCAATTTCTACCACATTTTCTGCAATATTTCCAGATCTTTTATACCTTACTTGATTGGTAAAAGATTGATAGAAATTATATATGTATATGTGGGTGCTACTTTTTTTTATTAAGTAGGAAATTCCACTCAACATGGAGATAGCAATCTGTAGTTCTCATACTCCTATAAATCTATTTAACACTGTAATTTATTGGTTCATAAGTTATAATTTTCTCAATAACAAGGTCCCCGGATTTAAGTTAGGGACCTATCCCTCTAAAGTTATGGACAAATACCATGTCAACAGCCTACAAACTTTATGAAATATTTTAGTTGTGGAAATGCAAAGATAAATCATAGTTATAGTAGGGATACTAACTTCATAGTTAAACTATCAAGATTTAGACAGAGAGAGAGAGAGAGAGAGAGGGAGAGAGAGAGAGAGAGAGAGGGAGAGAGAGAGAGAGAGAGAGAGTCTGGCCATCTATGATTTAATATATGAATCATACCTAACTGAATGAAATTAAAGAAGTTTAAAAAGAAATGATTCATACCTCAATGCATCCAAGGAACTAGAGGATCTAGATCTTGTGTGAGGTAGAGACTATGTATTATTAATATATGTGGCACCCACAAACATCTATTTGTCTCTTAACAAAACCAGTAGGATAATTAAAATTAGGATTTTTTTATAACAATTTTTTAAAAATATGTTCCTATCATTCAAGTTTAATTTCTCTCTTGCCATATTAGGTGCCAATTTGAAATTTTATTTTGACTTTAATATAAACAGCTGTACATAATGTATAATTGTTTGAGGTTATTACAACTTTTACAAAAATCACCTGAGTTTTTAACAAATATGCGAAAATGGACTCATGTAAAGGACTTGTTGATTTGTAATGTGTAAAATATTACATACAAATTATTTATAAAATGCACTTTATAGTATTAAATCTGTAAAGATATATTCTATGGAAAGTACCATATACTGTATTATAGATGTACAAAATCGTATTAATTCTTTTGTTTCTATTTATTATGTTGAACTTGCTAAAAGGTAAAAGAGTGGAAAATCTCAGTGTATGCCACGTTTGTTGCAATTTGTAATTGATGTTAAATTGTTCTTCACTGATTTAATGTTTAAATAATTGTTCTGTAATATAAATATTTGTTTATCCAACTACATACATGTGATAACCTGGGAAACTCGAATTCACAGATACTGGAAGTTTTCAGGTGTATATTTGTACATTTTGAAATAATTTAAACTATAGGTAACAGATTTTCCTAAATAATGTATTTCATATACAGTTAGCAGCATTATAGTCATTGTCTAACACAAAATTAAATAATTTATCAAATCTGATTATGATTAAACAGGACAAAATACGTATAGTTATTATTAAAATACGTGTAATATGTCTTTATGTTATTTATATAAAAATATGTGTTTATATAATAAAAACGAAAGTTAACCAAACAGTCTTGTTTTATTTAACATAATCCCAGCATTATTAAAAATACCAGCCACAATAAATAGCTCAGTGAAATTATATTTCCATCCGACGTACAGTACCCATTCTTCAATGATTGGCCAACAGCACATTGACATATACTATTTCTACATTTATAAGACCGATTCAGAACTATGGTACATTCTACTTCAGTCATACAAGGATCACCATATTCTACAAAATACTCTTGTAGTAAGTGCTCTATAAGCTACAAAACCCTCGACTTACTTTTGTTTTGATGACATATTTTAGAGACATCAATATAGCCTTCTTCACAAACACATCGTAGAGTGTCATTAGATCCATTATCAGATTCACCACATACAGAGTGTTCGAGATTTTCGCATTGTGCCTGGTCTTCGCAAGGTGTATCTAAACTATCAGCCACTGAAAAGAAGGCCTCATTATCAAAGAAGAGTTTTCTGGTTTTATTTATTAGTTAACTTATAATTTACTATATAGTTGTTAATATATAGTTTATTAATCATCAGTATTTAATTTAGTTGATGTTAGTAGATAGCAGCTGTTAGACAAGTAAAATTTATAGTTTAATTACATTATTTTTAAATAATTCATGTGGTTGGGTGAAAAATTGTTCTTTATATTCGAACCATGTAATACAATATTTCCTTTTCTACAGATTTTTTATCATTCAGTTACAGGGGTCAGTCTAAATTTGAAATACGTGACCAAACTTTGATGAAGTTTACTAAATTGAGGTAAATTTAGTGGAAAATTGTTATAACGTGTTTCTACCTTTTGTGTTTCATCTTAATCAATCAATCTAAAGTAACTTAGTCAAAGATTCAAAGACAGAATTTAAAATTTTAGAGACACGATCATTTAAATTTAGTATTACTCTTACTTTTCAAACATTTATTTTCTTTTCCTATATAGGTATTGTCACATGCACAAATACCTCCTACACAGCTTAAGTTATCAATATCGAAGCATGACACAGTCGCACATGAAGCTCCAATATCTAAAAATAACATTATATAAAACTCATGATTCTCTTAAATATTTTATCATTACTTACTGGGTATACAAATGTTATCGTCATTTCTTGAGAAATTTTCTAAGCACTGACATTTCTCATCTACACAAAGTTCATTAATATCACATTCGCTATCTTTCAGACAAATATCTAAAAATGGAAATATATTATTTGCAAAATACATATACGTATAGTATAGATACCTATATATATGTACATTTAGAAAGTAGTTTGATTGTGAATACTAAACCAGTAACACGGCTTTTAAAGTTCACATATTACCTTTTGTGTTCGACATTGGGTGACAGTAATAAGTAGTTTCATTAAACTCAGCAATGCTACTACATTGACAGGTATTAGATGTTGAATTGCAAAAGGAATAAGGACCCATCGCAGCACACCATTCGTTAGTAAGACAAATATGAGTATCTTGAATCATCGCTACAAATCATAGATAAGAACAAATGTAACTCTGTTGGAATTGGATGAAAATATAGTGTATTCTGAAACTTTCAGGATATTTAGCCATGTAAATACCATCACACTTACTTTTTATACAGTTTCTGTTAGCTTCATCGTTGAACCAGTAGTTTTTGCAGTAACAAGTTGAGTTCACTAACCGTCCAGGTTTGATTGGACAATCACTGTCTGTTTCATAACTAGCATATGGGTCGTGCATTCCTAATTCTGCTATGCATTGTTTATTATTTAAGAAGAAGCCCTGCTGGCAAGTGCAACTGCTGTTTCGGAAGCATATCGAGTTATTGCCTGTGCAATCATTATCATTGTCACAGTGATTTAAACCTGCAAATGTATATAAACGATTTTAAATAAATTACTTGTCTTTGTTGTTTTTGTCAACCACACCTTGTACACAATTCCCATTATACAAATAATGAGTATCTTCATTGCATCCACAAGTGTTATTCGATATATCACACAAAGAATTGGCCATATCTCTGCAGTCACTGTCTTTTTCACAGAATAGCTCGTCTAAAAAACCTATTAATTTGAAAATATTTCAATATATTTACCTTAGCATTTTACCTTGTTCATATGTTAAAATCTTAACCCTAGGTTGCACTTTCGCATCAAAACTGATTAAAACATTTTCGTTGGATGTATCATCATCTTTTATGCATTTTCCAAGGGTACATTCGTGTAAAGATGTCGGGCAGTCTAGATTTAAGGCACAATCTGCAACACCAATGAATTTTTAGACAAACACTTGAAATATTGATATAAATAATAACAGAAGACCATTTTTCCAAAGAGGAAAAAAGAGCTTGTTATTCATCATAAGATAAAGTCAATGATATCATACTTATATGCTTATGTATAAGTTCAATGGGTGCTTACCAATTTACCCTAGGTTATCCGTTTTCAATCGCCCTGTACCTACCTATAAAATACTTTTTCAAACACCAAACATACCTCCTCCTCCAAGAATAGAAGAAGTTTCTCTGCAATCAGGTCCTCTATCATAGTAGCCACTATTACAATTACAAATTCCAGAAGAGCAACTTAGGGATAACAGATCATAGCCGTTATAGCATTCATCACTTGACTCACACTCCTCTCCTTTATCAACATATTTTTGGCACTTTCCTTTGTACCATCTGAAATTCTCAGCGCAAATACAACGGTTGTGGCTACATTCTGAATGACTACCTAACCAGTCGCACTGTTGCTGCTCAGAACAGAACGCATTATATTCAGTCGCATCTGAAAAACTGACAAATAACGTTTTTGCCAAATTAAAACTTTAGATATTTACATTGCAAACATTGAGAACTTGTTTCGCTATAATAGGACAGAACATCGCACGTGCATAAGTCATTTATGCACAATTGGCTTGTACTGCAATCGGAGTTCCTTGAACAAGTTTCATTCAGCCCGTGTATACCTAAAACATCTAATATATTTAACTTGTTTTTGTGACGTTTTGTGTTGTAGTGTAGTGTTTTTTAAAGGCCACCTGCAATATGGGGAAATCAATCATTGTATTTTTACTGATTAGTTAAGATACACACCTGGTGTCTTATCTGTAGGTCTAGTTTATTAATTAACACATAAATAGACGGATTATTGAGCTGAGTAGTATCAAGTTTTGATAAAATTTGAAATTTATCATTACTGTTTTTACAGCACACACGCTCAAGTTTGAATCTATAATGCTCAATCGGTCAATGGAATAACTATAACAACTTGCCATGGTATCTACATATGCAACCCACATTGACAAGTCGTGGTCACGCGAATTGCATATTACGTTAAACTGACAGCGTATTCGACTGACCATCCTTCCTAGCAACTTCAACAACAAAGGATGGATCAAGGACATTTAAATGTCCTTGGGATGGATCTATTTTCAGAGCGCACTAAATGCAAATGCAAACCAGCCGAATTCGCTATGAATTTTAACCCTGTACAGGGCCGTAGATAAAGAGGGGTTTAGGGGATTCAACATTCAACCCTCCCCTGGACAAAACCTATTCTCTACTATATATTTACTAATAATATAATCGCTAATAAAAACAAACAGTAAATTATGTGTTCGAAACCCCCCTTATTGCCAACGACTAGCTACGGCCCTGACCCTTTATACATGTGTATATAAAGGCGATAAGTTACAATTCATAAAAGTTCTAGATTTTTATAATATCTCTATCTTAATGCTGAAGCCCGAAAGTCATAGACTTACGATGTTATAACTATTCAGTTATAACTATTCAATTCTCTAAAATTTCTACTTACTAACTAGAAATTTCTAATTACTAAGTAGAAATTTCTACTTACGAAGTAGAAATTTCAATATTTTTTCTTTAAAATTAGTGGCGTACATTGAACGCATTTTTTGTGTACTTTTTGGACAAAAAACTATTAGGAAAATCTAATTATTCCTCCTACCGGCTTCTATCCAAACGTCGTGGATTAAAGATATTTCTGAAATAGTCTACAATAGGCATATATACAGGGCTCTCAATGTCAGTCGGTACCTAGCTTGGATGATATATAATTTCAACAACTTTATCAATCAGCATTTTTAGTGTTTAAAATATAGTAGTAGTTGTTGTAAAGTAGAACATGGTTGTTGTCAAATATTAAGGTAAACTGTGACAAAATATAATAATAACAAAACCTTCTTACATAACCTGAAGATCAAATCCAAATCATTTTAAAGTTCATTTCTTTGTATGTCATCCAAGTAACGAGTTTGAACGCCCCATGCGCATGCCTTAACTCCAGTAAAGTAGAAATTTCTAGCTTGAAAGTAGAATTTTCTACTTAGTAACTAGAAATTTCTAGTTAATAGAAATTTTAGAGAATTTAATTTTTCTCTAATTCTTTAAAAATCAGTCTAGATTATTTACAATTATGTTCAAATTTCTACTTCATAAGTAGAAATTTCTGGTTAGTAAGTAGAAATATTCGAAATATTTCCATTTTATTTTGTAAACAGTTTTGGATTGACTACTTCTAAAATTATAAAATTTGAAAACGAGTTTTTTGTAAAATAAGCAACTGAATTTCATTCAGCACATACCTTAAATTTACCTTCTATTTTCAGTAATCATTAAAATATGTAGGTACTCACTTCTCAAAAACAGGAAGAACTCGAGGAGCACCACTAAGTAACTCATCATTCTGTATAGAGAGCATCAGTAACTAAACCAAGCCAATGACTGGAATCTTGGGTAGACACTACACTTGATTTTATATCAAAATTATCAATAAAAGATAATAGGTATGTGCCCACATGGTTCTAGCATTTACCTATCTTATTGTAATCACAAGTAGCAAAAATAATCTTTCCTTGCGCAGATATTATCAGGTAAGCAGGTGGGTAACTACAAATGAATCACTGTTAAATGATTTCGAAAATGAGATATAGAAAGCTGGACTTTGTTTTTTCCTTTTTTCCACAGCCTATACAACGTGTACCAGTAGTGCCAGATTGGTCAAGGGCTACAAACTAAAAATATTTTCAAATATACGGGGTGTTCCACTTCCCGTAGCCAGACACGAACTTTAATTTTTTAAATGGAAACATGTATTTTGTATATTTTTTTAGATTCTACGTGAAAAATAGAGAGTATTTTGTATAAAATAGTTCTATCATAAAATTCATAGTTCTTGAGATATTTAGTCTGAAAGATTTTTTGGTCGATATTGACCACTTACAATTTCTGGAATTGTCATGTTATCCTAACATCTGCTCAACTAATTTTTTGAACAAATTATTAGGAAAGGTGGCTCTTTACAATCCTATTTCAAAAAAGTGACCTTGATTGTACAGGGTGTACAAAAAGTGACTACCAATTTATAAATAGGAAAAATGAAAAATCTCGATAAATTCAAATACAACACCCTGTTAATTTTTACGTCAAAAGATGCAGAATTGAATTCCTTACAACTTTGATATTCCTGCTCCTATACCTAAACTCCTAAGTAAACTAAAAGTAGTTTCCCGTAAAATCTGAGTTTTATGAAAAAATGCATAGTTTGCAAATAACTTATCTACCTCATGGTAATTGTTCATTAGCAACTAGTATTTACCAAGCTTCAGATTTACAAAGATATCCTCGTACAAAATGTTTTGTAAAACTAAAGGAGAGGTTTGACAGAACGGCAAATGCTAATTACGAGAAGAATGCAAGAAGAACACAGGTATGTAGTAGTCAGAACAGCTAAATTAACATTGTAGTGCTAAGACAACAAAAGTAAATCAAGATTTATATCATTATTTAAATTTATAATTAACAGGCAACTACTCAAAATGTCGGGCCGTGTACGTCTTCAATGTATACTGTGCCATCTGCTGAAAATTTGTGCAAGTATCATAGATATAAAATAAGTATTTTTACTGTAAATAAAACTGTAACTACCATCTATGTTGCAAAAGGTAATGAAAATGAATGTAAGTTTAAAATATATAGATGGCGCTCCTTGAAATTCAAATAAATACAATATCTTGTAATAAAATAAATATTCTTTTATATATTTCATTTCACAGTGACATATTTTCTTTTCACTTAATAAAATAAAAAGCCAAGGGAACCTGACAAATATTTCAAGCTTACCTATATTCCCTATACGATAAAGAACAACTATTAAAACTAAAAATAACATTTATTTATTAAATAATATATACAAATCAATAAAAATTATAATTCTATTTTATAATCACAAGCTTTGTTACCCATATGGATCATGCAAACTCTGATTCGCTGTTGTACTTTTATAATTTCTGGATGAGGTGGTTTTGTATATTTATATAATATTTCCAATCCACTAATAAATTTTTTCATTGCATTTTCAAACTGATATGAACTATATAGAGCTTCTGCCACAGGTAACACATCGTCCAAAGCCTAAATAAACACAAGATCAAATCAAAGATAACCCTAGTAGCACGATATATTCTCTAGCACATCCAATGAACATGCACATACGATATCCTAGGGATATATCTGTGGACTTTTGAAGGGCATACAATTGTGATACAAATGTCACAACTTGGAACCTTATATTTTTTGTAGGTATATAGTGTCCGAGAATATCTAAAATATTTATTATTTTTTAAATATCGAAATATCTTGGAAAATTAAGTGGTTGCAAGGTGGGAAAAACTTACCATTAACCCTTTCAGATGAGGGAAAATGGTTGTAACATTATGACAGTAGCTACATGTCATAAACGGCTCATCATCATGGTGTACAGTAAACACAAACGGGCATCTGTCTGTCTGACACGGTATTCTTAGCTCATATTCGTTCATTTCGTCGAATGTATGCCACAATTCGACGCAAGGAGTGCATAAACACTCAAACCAGTAGTTGTTCTTCAGTATTTCTTGTCTTTTTTCAACAGGCATCGACATATAAAGAGGCCCATAGTTTTCGTAAATTGTATCACCGCTTTTGACAGGTTTTATCGTTCGTACGACTATTTTGTTTTTTATATTGTACCTAAAATGTAAAATCAATATAAGTTAGATTTTTTATTTTGGTTTACAGTATTCAAGGGCCCATTATAGAATTGGGAGAATATCAGTTTCACCAAATGAATATCAAACATCTCTATATAGACCAAACAAAAGAAAACTGTTTCAACCTACATCCAAGGTAGTTATACCCACTAATATACATTTTCTGCAACGGTCATATAGCTGTAACGGTCATATAGCTATACATATGTATAGATCGGTTATAATTTTATATATTTCATGTGTTCCTTCACTTCTTAATGATCAATAAGGTCTAAGGAGACATTAATATGTCGAAACAGCTGTCTGTTATTTGTTTTAGACTGTTTAACATTCATGTACCATTATTTATACCTTTCTGAAACATTGTTAAATATTTTGGACTTAGATATTGAAATTTATTTTCTTACCTGACAATGCTGGGATCACAGGAATGATTGAACAGAGCTAGTGTTGGGTACAATCCTGCACCTATAGTTGTATTTTCGTAATTACTTTGAAACCCTTTTATAATAGCGGGCTTTGAAGTATTTTGTAGCTCAGAAATTTCGTGAGCATTGAACTGCAATAACTGCAAATGTCTCAGAATTAATCCACCTATATATAACTCTTCATCTTTTAGCGTCCCATCCTGAGTTTCCGATGGAAAATATTTTCCAAATTTCAACAAACGCAACAGGTAAATAGCCATACAAGCATAGTGAACTAACTCTTCTTTTTTTCTGATAGTTTCATTTCTACATAGAAAAAACACGTTGTCATAATCATCATATCTATAAACTTTTTTCTTTGTAATATTCTTTTTGCAGTTGTCTTTTAAAAAATCTTTCAGTTTATTCTTTTTATCATTAAAATATGCAAATGGTCTCTGACTGATTATCCTTAAAGCCAAAAAACAGTTTACCGAAGCTCCAGATGTAAAAATAGACTCTAGGATAGAACATTCTGTTTTATGAAACGTTTTATTGGCTAATCTTTCACAATTGGCACAACAAAATACAACATTTCCGCAGGAACGACAGGCTATAGGTTGGTCTACACCACTACAACAATACTGACAATTTGTCAACACATGGGCAGAATCAACCACTGCACAATGTGCATTTTCTTCCACTATAATAGTGCCAGTTTCTATATCATCAATAGCAGTAGCAAACCTTCCTTGAACAGAGTCTTGTTCAAATTTAATCTTTGGATGTGCTGCTATGAATTCTTTTCCTCCAATGAAAATCTCCGAGTTTAGAGCTAGTACTAACTCTTGCTTGGGTGGAGGGGTGGTTCTTTTTTTCTCGCGACAAATTTCAATTTCTTTTATTTTGCTCTCTATAGTTTTTTCATCTAATTTACTATTCTTCACACTTGCGATAGATTCATTGTATGCCTCAACGGAAAGTCTCTCGTTCTGCAAAGCGTCGTAACATTTTGCTTTTCTCAACCATATTTTGTACTGCAGATGAGAAGGGTAGTTGCCAATTTCTGTCAGGTAGTCTATATCGTTGAAAACTTTTTTGTATTCTTTTAGTTCGTAATAGATCGCACTACGATTGGATATTAGTATCGTGAGCAGTTCTCTACCAGAAACTAAAAATATCGGTATATAAATACTTCAAAACAAAAGGCAGAATTATTAACTGTTTATATTTATTTTGATACTAAGCCAAGCAAATTAAATTTGATTATGTAGTTTAAATTACAAAGTATATGCTACATATTTTCTAATATTAACTACCTATCACAGATTTCTTGTAACCTAACAGCCTTTGGATAACAAGATCTTCCTGTCACACATGCGTGTATGAAATCGCTAACAAAAACAAGCGTCCTTCTAAATATTAAAGTTATATCAGAGACGTATAGAAAGATGTATAAGTCTCTGGTTATATCTAATATTTCACTCAGCGGTTATATCCTTTGCTGAATACTTAGTTTAAATACCAAGGATAACAGGAACTTCATTTTTATATGCCCTGTATCTCGAATATAAAATGATTTACGCCATATAGGTACCTACATTTATTAGAAAATTTTCATACTAAAAAGTTAGCCTCCTGTACAACCTGTATAATCGGTATTTATAGACAATGTTATAAATTTAACGAAAGAAAAAACAAATCTATGACCCTTGCCTCCAAAATATCTTAATATAGAAAAAAAAAATTAGGCGATATGCGAATTATACTAATCAATGTTTTAGAAGATTAGTTATTTGACTAATACTACAAAAATAAATAAAAAAACAATGTTATCTTTTTATTTAAATTCAACACATAATTAAATACTCTTGATAATTTGATATTATATTTGTAAAGGCTTGAGTTAATCACACGATACCTACATACCTGTATCTTGCGGGCATTTTATTATACCATTATTATAAGCTTTTAAGGCATTATCGTATTCTTTCTTGGCAAAATACGAATTACCCTTAATCTTTTCCTGCTGTGCTATTTCTATATCTTTGCCGTTATTCAATGAAATAGTTATCGGTATCTGAGCAGCCTTCTCATATAAAAGTTTAATTCTAGCTTCTTCATCTGTAGTTGCTCTAAAATTCGCAATACATGTATCCGTTAGCTTCCCTATTGTTTTCTCACAGTATTTTTGGAATAACGTTATGTCGTTTCTACTCAAATGGGTCTCGTCCATCTTAGAAATGTATGTATATTAAGAAACATTTACTACCTATCTATTTATCTGTGAAGTAGACCGGCTGATGGTATTTTTAGATCCATACTGCATTCTATTTTCGTAAACTATTAGATAGTTAATGCTGCATTATAAAAGAACATTGTATAAGATTTTTAAGGTATTTACAGCCCCTTGCATAGTCCCTTTTTACTACAACCCTTTCAAGTAGTCGAGTTATAATTTATTTTAGTAAATTAAAACCGTTTTAAAAATAAAAGCAGATGTAGGTATCATGAGGAGTATGCAATTTTATTTGCTTGATTTTTAAAAACAAAGTAGGTATCTAGTTATGTAGGTATACAGTTTTATCGTTAGTAGTTATACTTATACCTATAGGTACCAGTCTATTTATAGTTAAACGATAAAAAAATAATATGCTCGTTACAATACCTATGCTCATTAAATTTAAATGACCCGCCAAATTTACCCTAATTATCGTTAATAGTTTTCCTTTAATGAAAAAAAAAAAACATACTTTATTACTATAGGTATTTAATTATAAGTCTATTATAAATAATTAGAAGGACTGTTTTATGGTATATTTTTAATATTATTTATTGGTTTATTTAACTGTTACATCTTTCTTTATTATGATTCAATAAAGTTGTAATTTTCCTTGTTACTTATAACCTAGGAAGGTATCTACGCAAAGGATATGTCGAAAATAACTACTTTGGGTGCTATATGCACCCCCCCCCCCCCCAAAATTGAATTGGACATATCTTTAAAAATAATAAAGTTATTCCTTAGCGTACCTACCAAGGATATTATAGGTAACGAAGAAAATTAAAACTTTATTGAACCATAATATTTGATAATTTCATTAATAATTTATCTCTTGGTTAACTTTTTGGCTTAGTTCCTGAGAAAGATGTAAACAGTTAGGAGGGCCTTTAACTCAAGTAATAAATTTTTTTTAAAGGAATTTAGATTTTGAATTTAGGAATTTTCGCACATTACGATTGTCGCCTTGTATATATGTATCTGTATCCTTGTATATATTTTGTGTCTGTATCTGTCTGTCATAATCACAGTATATTAAACAATCAGAAAGGAAGTTCACCCAAATATGAATAAATTGTGTCAGCTAGATTCCCCCCTTCACTCAAACATAGCGTATTTATGAATAAAGTCGCTGAAAACATGGCGGATACTAGCTGTCAAACTATTTCATGCAATAAATATATAAACATAACCAATTTTATTTTTAATAATTACACTCCATTAAATTGTGAATTTAAACATGAATAGGAAATGAAAACGTGTATTAAACAATTGTAAACGCAATATAAATACCTATACCTAGTCAAATATTATGATTGTGAGACGCGTGGTAAAGTAAAAGTTGTCTTGTCAGTCGCTGTCGCTAACATCATGGCGCTGGATGAAAATTATAGATGACGGCGGGAAATGGGACCTTCCTTTCTGATTATTTTATATACTGTGGTCGTGACTGTCGTGTCGTGTTGATAATGACAATGTTGACCTCTGTGATGTTGACAGTAAAACAGAACTAAATAATAAAGTAAATATGAAATTTAATTCGATCTGATTATTTTATGATGTGTACGTGTATGATATTATTAATCCTTAGCAATACATAGATTTGCACACATTTCACTTAGATTACATTAACAATGTGTTCATTACAACTTCTTTCATTTAGCAAATATAAATAAAATGTTAATAATGTGTTTTTTAAACAGAATTTACAATGGGCGATAGCAGCGGAAATTTAAGACAAAGGCAATTATACAATGAAAAGTCTTTAAAAGCTAGTACAATGGTGGAAGGAGGAAATATCGTAAGTAACTGTCTTTATTCTTAACACAACGAATTTAAGGTTATGTTTTCAGGACGATGACAGCGGAGAGTTGTCTTCAGATACATGTGTTTTACTAAACAGAGGAGAAGCTTCCAAGACTGAGAGGATAGTCATACCTAGGGAACCATTATGGGCAACAGCGATTCAAATGTTCATACCATTCCTGCTAGCAGGATTCGGTATGGTAGCAGCAAGTTTACTACTAGATAAAGTTCAGCATTGGCCAGTGTTTCAAAACGTGACTGAAGTTTATATCCTTGTCCCTGCGTTACTAGGCTTAAAGGGGAATTTAGAAATGACTTTAGCATCTAGGCTTTCCACGCATGCAAATTTAGGAGATTTTGACAATCGTAAACAAAAATTAAGTTTAATAACAGGAAACATTGCCTTGATACTATGTCAAGCGATTGTTGTTGGATTTTTAGCGTCACTTGCGGCTGTTATATTTGGGTGGATACCAACTGGAGTGATTAACATTCAGCATGCTCTTTTACTGTGTGCCAGCAGCATTGTCACAGCATTTGGAGCCAGTTTTATATTGGGTTTAGTTATGGTAGGCGTTATAATGTTTTCACGCTACTTCAATATAAATCCTGATAATGTCGCCACTCCTATAGCTGCAAGTTTGGGCGATCTTACAACACTTGCGTGCCTATCTTGGTTATCGTCGATGTTTTACTACACCATGGACACGCATCCATATTTAACATCTAGTTTAATAGTTTTAGGTTTATCGCTAGTGCCAGTATGGGCTTGGATTGCCAGCCAAAATGAACATACACACAAAGTGCTCTTTACAGGGTGGAGCCCTGTTATAACTGCCATGGTTATAAGTAGCCTTGGTGGGTTAATTTTAGACTTTACCGTTTCGACTTTCAAAGGTGTAGCAGTTTTCCAACTAGTCATTAATGGTGTCGGAGGAAATCTGGTCGCAGTGCAAGCTAGTCGAATATCGACAGAACTGCATCGTATCGGGAATCCAGGACATTTACCTGATCATATGCAGATATGTATAAGTCCCTGTTCGGCGTTCTGTGATAAGCAAGAGACGAGTCATGCTGGAACAGCGCAAATGTTGATGCTTATGGTTATACCAGGACATTTAATTTTTTCGTATACCATCAGTTACTTACAAGCAGGGCATACATCGTTTACGCATCGTTTTATGCTTGTATACTTATTTGCTGCGCTTCTACAAGTGTTTTTATTGTTATATATCGCACAAGTTATGACGTTAAGCATGTGGAAACAAGGTGTCGACCCTGATAACTCTGCTATTCCATATTTAACTGCTCTCGGAGATTTATTAGGTACTTTGCTGCTAGGTATAGCGTTTCAGTTCCTTTATCTTATTGGAGACAGAGATAGTGATGTTGGGGATTGATATTTTGGTATTCTTTTCTAAATAAATGCCATAGTAAGGGGCCATATTCTTAATTTTGAAAGTGATAAAATTGTACAGACAATTTGTTATATTTGGAATCAAATCAGTATGGAAACTGAAGGAAAAATATGGGTGCTATATAGACATATTTGAATACCTAGGAAATTGTTTTCTATTGGAATTACATGCTTTAATTTCCAGTGATTTTCTTATTAAATTAAGTTTATGTATATCTCTACTAGTTAAAGTTGATTAAAGTTTTAAACCGTGATATTTTGTATCCTTATAAAAATTATGTATAAATTTTTAATAAATATCATTTCTTGTAGTCTTCTGTATGAAACAAATAAAACATATTTAGGTATCAATGTTGAAAACATAAATAAATATATTATAATCTTTGTTTAAACAAAGCTATTGTTTTTTGTTATTCCTATAATAAAAAAGTAGTACACAATAGAAAATGCATGTATAATATACTTTTTAAAAAACATTTGACATTAACTTTTTTGGTGTAAGAATCCATTCTGTGTAGGTATCTTAAAATTTACCAAAATTACACAATCACAAAATGTTTATAATAAATTTTATTGGAAATACAAAATACCTATAGCAGGTACAAGTTTCCTATCTACAAAATGATGAACATAAGTATATAACTTCTTGACCAATATTTAGATAAAGTATGTAAGAATTTGACAATTATTTTTAGAAAGTTTTATATTGCTGATTAAAATACCTATATTTACATATTCAATACTAATTTGACCCATTTTTGATATTACCTGTAGGCATTAACTATTTATATTTAATTTATTGGTGACTTGTACCATCATCAATAATGTGATAACTTATCTTATAGATTAGCTATTTAAACATACAAACACAGTGGAATGAACCTAACAGTATTAAATTGCATATTTATATTTAAATCCAAGATTATTTTTGTTCATATATAATTAAAAAATCCCACCCGTATGCGCCATCTAGTTTCTAATCGAGAAACTATCTGTTTAATATGTAGAGAACCCTACTTTCAATTCTGTGTGCCATCTAGTTTCTAAACAAAGAACTATATGTTTAATATGCAGAGATCCTACTTTCAATTCTATTATAATTATGTAAGTGTACATATGAGTTTGTAAAACATAGATTTTAAATTGAAATTGAAATGTATTATTTATTTTGAGATTTGATATCCTTACAAAAGAACCTAATTTATTTATTGGTGTATGAATACATATCTCAGAAACCAAATTCGTAGCCATTATTTGCTTCTAATTTTAAATGAAAAGAATTCTAATAGTAATTCTCGTGTAGGGAATCGTTTTTCTTCTGTTGTTTTCTTTTCTTCTATTCCAAAGATTATATATACATTTCTATGTAGGGCAGAGGCGGCTTTATTACTGATTAATATATTTTATTTTTCAATTCTTTATATCAATTCTGCGTATTGTTAATAGTAATAGTTTATATCCATATCTTTTCTTGTATTTTATTATGTTTTGTTTGATTTGCATATTTTTACATTTCTTATTTCTTTCTATCTACTTTTTAAATTTTATTTCACGATCAGTGTATTTTCTCATCTTCTTATATATTGTAAATAAATAAATGCATATATTCATAGGTAACTTTCAAAGTTTGAAACACAAGTCCAATAGTTCTATGAGTAAAACAACCCATATTTTCTACTAAATTGAAGTATTTACCTATTAAATTAAATATTTTAAGAATACAATAAGTTTATAGAACATACATTTTTATTTACATCTTATATTTCACAGATTAACAGTGAGTGTAATTTTGCTCATAACTTAAAAACGCACTGTACAATTCGGAGGAAAGGTTAGATCACAGCATTTTGAGAGATAATCTTCTACGTAAGGGAATATTAACGAAACGTGCTCATATGATTATATTAAGTGGCGGAACTAACCTTTTGTGTTTTAAACAAGATGCAAGATCTAAGCAAGCAAATTTCACTTAATAAGTCATTAAATATTGTAACCACGTTGTGGCAAAATTTACGGAAGGAAGCATGCGGGAAGATCACTGAATTTGGACACCAATGAGACAGAGAAACCCAAGGCTTTTGCTCATAGCAAATTCACGGGCCATTTTAAATGACACTATGAAGGCGTAATAGTATAATGACCATAATAACTTCAAGCTATTGCTGAACAATTGCGCATGAAACAGTTTGGAGTAAGACATATCATTGAAAGGTGCAATATACTTCTTTTGACACCAACTTGTTGGTCTTGCTTCCAGCTCAGACTGAACCCTCTTTCTTCTACCAGAAAATACTAAGTTGATTTATATGACGCCAGTGTAGTGTGCAAGGTATTAAATGTATAGAAACGAGGAGTATGTTTGAAAATGATTTTGTATTCAGTCTTAGAACCAGGACCAAAAAAGTGTGCAGATGACCACAGGGTGAGTGATTTTCCATACGGACATATATCAGTCTTCTTCTTCCTCTTCAAGTTTTAGCACAATACGTATAATTTATCCACCAAGTGTACATTTACTTTATAAACCATATTCATTTTTGCTCTAGATATATACCTACCTATATATAGTACATAATAATCAACGACAAAGAGCGTGACAAATCTTAAGGTATGAAATATATAGACAGGAAATTTGCTATTATTTTCAATGATATGACTTGGAGACTACTTCTTAAAAAGATATAATATAAATTAATCGACTTAAATATTTAATAATATTCGTTCTTCTCCTTATTTTGTAATCAAATATGCTACATCAATAGTTAATATTTTTTACTTATATAGATGATTAACTTGTACCAAAATTGAGTTCAATTTAATAATAACAGGTAGGTACTTGAGTTATCTAAAAATAGGTACATTTATGTCGCAAAATTTAAGCCTAACTAAAAATTTAAATTCATCATTCATCCACCAATAAGTAATTTGACTGTATATGCCTTATAACCATGAAATTTAGGAAGGATTGTTTTAAATTTCACCTGAAAATGTGTAACGATATCTTTATCAAGTCACCAATTATCGAATTAACACACTGTATAGAACCATAAGTGTATCCCAAAGCCTGATTATCATTACCTCAGTTAATGTAGAAGAACTAATTGTCACTCACAGTCCACGGCGTGACAAATTATTATAATACAAAACAAAAAATTCTCCTGTTTTTCACACCATAACAATTAGAACTAGTAATAAAAATGCACAAAGTAAATTACGTAATAATGCAATTGAAACATTTCTGTAGAACGCCAGATTTTCCACACTTGATAATATAATTAGTTTGGTGTACCACAAGGTTCCCTCAGTAACCTCGTATTCACCTTTGAAACAGATTTTTTATTACAGACTTGTTGTAATTTGCGACTGAGCTTTTGATATCTGTATATATACGTATACTGCTGTATAAAATTACTGTCTTACGTAGTCTTCTGTTTTTCTATGTTTTTCATAAAGAACGGAACATTTGAAACTTTTCCAATATCTCGTTTTTTGAAATATCTCCAGAGAACA
Organism: Pogonocherus hispidulus; assembly: GCA_963924545.1. Lineage (NCBI taxonomy): Eukaryota > Metazoa > Arthropoda > Insecta > Coleoptera > Cerambycidae > Pogonocherus > Pogonocherus hispidulus. The sequence goes on from OZ004701.1 coordinate 303,651, forward strand.
TTAAATGTAGGCAAACAGTCAAATATGAAATGGTATATATAAATAAACGACAAACTAATCAATAACTAAACTCACGCAATCTGCAAGTCTTCCAAACCACCCTATAATAATATAAAAGATATTTCAATTCAGTGCTAGTTACCAAATGTTGAGATACTGGGAATACTAATGATACATTCTATGCATATATTAAAAGAACCATAAGCTCCTTCAATTTGTTCTAAATTTATCATTGCCCTAGACAACAGTATGCAATGTAGTCCCTACTAAGTAATGCACTTATACTGTAATTTCCCAACTGATCTAAGTGACCCATATTGCATAGGCGTTACGCTAAAGAGCCTATTATATTAGATGCAGTTACTGCATAACACAACTAGATTTCTATTTTACAACAACCTTTTACAATCAGGAATTAGAATATTTGGTATTGGTGTTTATTTACTATTAGGTATCCTATTATTATTATGATTATTATTATTATTGTTACTATTTAAGAATACGAGCTATCACAAAAGCTTGTAGCCGTAGCCGTAGCGTATAGTCTTATTTAAGTACAAGAACTTAATATAGGGTACCTACCTATTTTAAAAGTGTAACATCCAAAAGAAATCTGAGTACCTATAAACTATAATCTGATTGGAGAGTTTTTGGATGAAGCATAACATTATTGGACTCTTTATTTGATTTTAAGGGATAATATTGGAATCCAATTAGAACCTACTGGAATCTACCCAAAATATTATTACCATTCAGCTTGGATCTTATTAAAAATAATATACAGAAGTCAATATGATCTCTAAGTCAATAATATGTAGGTCATTGATAATTGGACACAAGTCTATGAGCCATATTTACTGAAATAGAATTAGTCTTTTTCAAAAACTGACCATAACTTCTCATCAGTAGCATTAACTTATAATTTCAGATGTAGACAGACATAGATATAGATGCATATATTTCTATTAGATCTTTTTATATCATATTTCTTTACCATAACCTTCAATCTTTCTGCATTTTATTTCAAGTAATGTAACTCCATTGATTTTGCTGATGCTCAGTTTCTATATTTATGTTCCCAGAATTTAAGTAGGTACCTTTTTGAGTGGTACTCAAAAAGGAGTATCTCGTTCGGTATATTTCAGTGGGTCAGATAAACGATATGAAATTATCTCTATAACAGTACTGTGCAATTTACTAAGCTCTAGTTTATTTCACGCATTGGGGTCATTGGCTAGTGCAGGAGCAATGTTGATGCTCCAAACAAGAATGTTTATTCCTTCAATGAATCAAAATGTTAAATTAAAAAGCAGGGCCTTGATAAGAAACACAACAAAGTGTTATGGATCTGTAGTAGACAACGCCAAAAATAGACTTTCCAGTCATAAATAGTCTCTTTCCAATGACGTCATCAAATGTAAATAACCTCACAACCCCCTAAGTGGTCCTTTGTGCCCGTAAGATATTTTTCTAAAATTGATAGCTTCTGTCAGTGTATTGCGCAACATGGTGTGAATTAAACTATTGAAGTCTTCCACTTCCACTTTATTCGCATAAAAAGGAAGGAAATTATCCCCAAATACTATGCAGACTTATGCTTAAATTCGTAGAACAGAATTGGAAGCTTGTTTAATACTCAGTGGATCAGATAATTTTCAAATGTTATCAAATTAGAAGGGTATTAGGGAATAACAATTTCTTACTGTTTTTTTATTATACCTACATGGTGTCTTTATTTCCAAATTGAACATATTGTTATTTACGGCCCTGTATAATTATTGATGCTACAAGTGTGTAGACGTTTTGCCGCATAAAATACGATTTTACTTAAAACTCTAAATGAATGATTTCTAGAAACTTTTAGATTTGAATTAATTAAACTTGATATTCGAATATCTTTCTTTTGCGTATTTACCAATATTTTCAGCTTTTTCTTGAACGTCAAGGGTAGACGTAATTATTTTCGCCCACCCGTTATTATGTAAAAGGCAACCCCTATACGCAGACGTATCACCCTTGGTAACAACCTGTGGGATGATCTGAAGTCCAGAAAATACAAGGCACAATCAATATAATCAGTATAACACAGAATGTAGTCGATTCGACACTGAAAAGGCTTTTTGGCCTAACATCCCGTTAAGTATTTTTATCGTAAAAAACGTACTAACGCACAGTTCACTTATTCAACGAAGGTATGTGACATTTGGCTAAATCATCGCTTATTCATCATACCAAACCTATGTTCCCATATTTTGTAGATTAACTTAGTTCCTCTCTTTATCGTATTAAAAAAATGGTCATTACATTTATGCTACCTTTTAGTATTTCATCAGTTTGTCACCGGTTTTTTCATATACCACAACCCACGTGTTTGTATGTATTGATTTTAATCGTGGTGATGACATGATAGTCCCTAAAATCCTCTACAAAACTTTGTATGATCTACATGATAATATATTCTCAACAAAAGTAGTGAAATAATGATGCACTGTCAAAAAATCATGCTCTTTAAAGTGTCATACTGACTGTGTCTGAAGCAACAAGTGGGTTTTCCATCATTTTGAATGAATTAGGTACTCGGTATATACAAGTACTGAACTGTAGTTCAGATTTTGAAATAGTAGTGAAATAGTTTTTTGAACAGGTAGGTATAGTATAATTTTTAAGGTTCTATAATATAGGCCCTAAAAGTTATTAACTTTTAAGAAAAATGGCAGAAAAAATTCAGTATAACAATTATAATAATTTCACCTACTTCATTATATAATCATTATAAATCATATAACGTTTATATCATACATAACAAAAGTTATTTTACATGATCTGAAGTAAAAAAATTCAGGGTGTTGAAAGTAAGATTTGTTAGTGTTTATTTGAGTTTTCTAAAATTTAACACTTGACACATTACTTGCACTTAAAGCATATAAAACATAATAATACTTTTCAATTTTGTCCTATATTTGTTGTATGTAGTATCGTAATATCTATGGTTTTCAGTAAAAACTAAACCATCAATTATATCAAAATTGAATACATAATCTGCCAAAAAAGCATTTTAATTATATTTGCCCCTCTGGAAAATTTTCTGGTGACGGCCGTGCCTAAAATTATTAACTACATTTGCGAATATATTCAAATTTAATTTTTTACAATTAATATTTATCAAAAAGGTTAAATACTTTGATAATATAAATATATTCATAACCTTTCTCAAAAATATACTCCATATAAAAATTTAAATTATTACTTTACTAGATTTTAATAAGTTGCATGTCAACCCATATGTAATGTAACACTTCAAAATGGTTAATAAAACCAAGACATTCAATACCTTAGTGTATCAAGTCACGTCCACGTATTGTTTTTCTTATTTTATGCAAAAATAGTTATATTATAATAACCAAACGACAAGTACCTAATTAACAAAGAAAAGACTATGTGACTGGAACTAATATACCTACTGGACATTTTTATTAGTAAGTTGCATAGTAGTTCTGTTTGGGTGTTAAAATATCCTCATTTATGTGATGTAAATAAAGTACCTACCTATCGTGACATTTAACATTATTTTAAATAAGTGTATTTAAATTTTGTAATTTTGGTATTCTTTACTAGATGCATTTATGCAAAATGTCCAATAAATATTAATTGGTTAGTTGTGGGTTTGTGGTAATTAAAAAAAATTATTATATCATAGTCATTGTACTTCAGTCATTAAAAAATACTCAGCACAATATCGTCCAAACGCTACAGGACAGGACGTCTTAAAGACCTAGAAAAAATCAAATCTATATTTTCGGCAGCTTGATAAAAAAAAATGAGATAGTCGTCAGCCTCAGTTTAATTCATAATAATATAGCACATAGAATGAAGTCCCTGGTCCTGAGATATACTTGCATATCTCTACCTTCGACAGACCCATTCCCAAGACCCGCCCATCAGGCACGATATACACACTAGGCAGACCCAACTAGATCAGGTAAACCTGGTATCAGGTAGATAAACCTTCAACTTTGGATTAGAAAATTCACCATTGGAAATACTCGTTCTAAAGAATGACCTTCATTGTTCATTATGCTTCTCCTTTTAAAACTTTGAGAATCAGATTTAAAATCACTAGATAGATACATGATAGAGAGAGTACTACTCTGTTCTACAAGACCTTTTTCTCCTAAACTACTGATAGTACTGATCAGTAGCTAATCATAGAAACACGAATTTGACGTACGGCCATTGGATCATTTTTTTTATTTAACCAACTCCCTACCTAGTCTTTCCATAGATTAGTGTTTACGATGTTGTTTACTCATAATTTTTTGAAAGTGATTTCGTTTTGCAGAGAAGAAAGCTTTGGATATGGATGGAAAGCCATGGGCAGTACCAATCATGTTCAGCACATTCCAAAAAGTCCGCCGGAGATATCCAGTCCTTCAAGTGCCTTCGAGACAAATCCTGCAATAGACATGGAAATAAGTTTAGTTAACTCACAAGAAAGCAGCGACAACGATAATGGCCGACTTCCAGACGTCGTGGTCGAGGCAAAAGTATGTAACGACGAGGAGTTAATGGGGGAAACATATTTTTCTATCGCAATACAAGTATTTATTCCTTTTTTAATCGCTGGGTTTGGAATGGTGTTCGCAGGACTTGTTCTAGACAAAATACAGGTAAGTCTTATCTTCCGCAACAATACACACAGTTCATGGTGTTCCACAAACACAGTTTATACAACCATTTACAGCTGGTTTTGACAAAGGGAAAATGTGAGGCTACTTTTTAAAATTTCAGCCATTTTCTATCCTCACTTTTTTGCCCAATGAATGAAAATGTTACAGGAAGAGTTACACATACAACATGGATATATATATCATAATTATCATATAACAATTATAATATTTTTACACCTAAATATTTCAATGTCTCTTGTTTTATGGATTTTCAAAATTAGCAATCTTGGAATTTATGAAAAGACGAGGACACAGTATATAATTACGCTATTAAGAAAATGTGTTATTCTGATTAGATAATAGTTACAGAACTATTCTATTTATTCAACTCAAACATTTTTTATAAAACATTATAGCGTCCATCTTGTTATTATAACACCATTTAGATAAATTATGGCAAAAGTAAGAAGAAAAATTATCAAGATCAAGGCCAAATTTAAAATACCATGCGGTACATTTGTAACGTCACAAAAGTAGCGGTATTAATATTTTTCTGCCTGTACATATTTAAGAAAAATACAGTGTGTCCCAAAATGACAACAAAATTAATATCTTTTTCTAGTCGGAATTAAAAAAAAAAAAACAGGAACAGGTCAATTAATTTACAGAAATTGCCACTTATCTGCAATACTCGTATTTTCTATTTGTTTCTAGTCTTGAAAGGGGGTTGGAACCTTTGAAAGGGGGTTTGAAAACACTGAAAGGGGGGGGGGCTGAAAACACTGACGTAGTTTTCCACATAACACCAAAACACTATACTGCACTCGACGCGCGTTTCGCCAACAAAGTTGGCATCATCTGGAAATTATTAAAACTACATCTATACTAACAACGGGTCCTATTTATACCTAAATTATTTCTACCGTTCACCGTTTACCGTTTACTAGCCAATAAAGCGGGCTGTATGGGATTGGCCCTCTGTCACCATTCATCCTATTTTTAGATTTCGCAATTTCCAAACTCTCAAAAGCATCCAGTTGTCTGGAATTCCAAACAACTGGAATGGAGAATCTGGAATTTCGTTTCCAAAAAAGTGTCAATTTCTATATAATTGACTTTCAACTTTTTTTTAAACTCTCAATTAGAAAAAAAAACGTGAATTTTGTTCCCATCATTTTGCGATACACTGTATACAGTATGTATCTAAAATGCTGCTAATACATGCAGAAATATAAAAAAATGTATGCTATAAAATATATGATTTGTTAAATTAAAGTTATTTAGACATATTTTTTATTAGGACTTACTTAATTTTTAGTATTCTGTCAATGTGTCAATACATAAGTACCTTTTTTTAGCACTGGCCAGTATTTGAGGAAATAACAGAGTTAGTAATATTAATTCCGGCCCTACTAGGCTTGAAAGGGAATTTAGAAATGACCTTGGCCTCAAGGTTATCCACGCAAGCCAATTTAGGTCATATGGATACGGCCAAACAAAAAATTAGTATTATAGTAGGCAATCTAACTCTTATTCAGGTATGCATTCCATCTAAATACTCATATAATATATACATTCATTATGTTTATAACCACATAAAACACAGACCTAGTATACAGTGTTATTCAGAATTTATCCATAATAAAATTTGGGGATGTTCAACATACATGTAGAAATGTGGTACCTAGTGCAAAAAAAATTTTTTTGGCGGCTTCTGACAACTATTTGAAAATGTTTCATTGCACGCCGCTGGATACTGGTCCACTGTAATGGAGTGACCTTGGGACTGACAATGCAAACTGGCTAGCACGAAAAAAACTTCGGAAGTTCTGAGAGTATACCGACACCCGGCGCAAAAAAGATTTGCAGCGTTTTTACTTTAAAATAAACTTAAAGATAGATAGATGTGACCAAAGTGACGTGTCTTTAAAATGAATAAAATTTTGTTACACTAATTTTGAAGAATTGCGGTACTTGATTACTAGGTATTAGAAACATGAAATTTATAAAAAATTTGCACATACCTTGTTACAAAAGCTGTTCGAAATTTTGTCTCTAAAGCTATCCAATTTTGCCGCACTAAAGCGAATGTTCCTCCTGTTTGCTGATCTTGTAAACGCAAATTATTAAGTAAATTGGGGATTTTCAGCATTTTGCTGCAACAACCACTCACAAAACCTAACTCGTAATTGATAATCCACTGGTAACTGTCCATTAACTCAGCATTACTGTACACATGAGCCATTTTGAAAATTTTACAGTTTAACACTCCTACGATAAATAAAACACCGGCACTAGACACACACACACTAGAGAAGACACAGATAGACTGATGACTGAATAGACAATAGAGATATTATACCCGCTCCAACTGTATTCGCTCGGTCGTCGTTCGAGGTACAAAAACTTGTTTACTTTTTTTACCACATTTTTAGGAATGTGGTAGGTATATCAGATTTTGAAGTACAGTTGCCCATCTACGTAGTCCTTTATAATGGTATAACTTTAAACATTGTTTACGGGAAATCCTAAGACTTTTATTATAAATTTTTTGGTGATATCGATTTCTTATTGAAAGATGCACATATCCTCAAAGTTTTAGAGATAAGTTCTGAATAACCCTGTATAAAAAAATTTCATCCAAAGAAAAGAAGGGTCTATTGTTGATCTCAACATTATTGAATCAACTTATAATAAGCTTTACGAAATGTTCTTACCGTCTTTATCGTTATTATTAATATTCGTTGTTATTACTCAGAGTTATAACTTGCTCCAATTGATGGTTTATATTTTTCAGTGTCAAGCAATTGTTGTGGGTTTCCTTGGAGCAGTAGTAGCAGTTGTTATGGGAGGAATAAAGAGCAATGATGTTGAATTAGATCACGCTTATCTTTTATGTGCCAGTAGTTTAGTAACAGTTTCTATTGCGAGTTTGGTACTTGGAATAATTACTGCTGGCGTTATAGTATTATCCAGACATTGTCGCATAAATCCTGATAATGTAGCAACTCCCATAGCAGCTAGTCTAGGAGATATCACGTCGCTCACATTATTGTCATGGATTTCCACTATATTGTATGATTCAATAGGTAAGTAGGTACTGGATTTATTACCAATAATCTTCAAGAAAAAATTTAAGAAATCAAAAAGTCGAGAGCTGAAAGTTCATGTTAATTGTAGTTGTTTTATTATACAGTATGTCCCAAAATGATGGAACAAATCATATTTTTCTTCTAGGTGAGATTAAAAATAAACGCTGAACGCTTTTAAAGACAAATTCAGCGATATAAGGTTATACCTACTTCTTTATGTCATATGTCAATTACGATTTTTACGTTTCGAGCTGATTCCAGCCATGGAATTAATTTTTCCTAACCCTATAATAAGTTAATAAGGGGTATCTATATACTATGAAATATAGAGCGTCCTATTTAAAAAAAATGTCGGTAATGCTATAATCCCGTCAAACATGGCTCAAAAAAATAGAGAAATATTCCAGAAAAGCAGAAATTTCTATATATAGGAAAAAAAATTAATTGTGTTGCATCTTTTTGGGGCACCCTATATATTCTAAAATCTCAAAGAGCACAAGACGTGATAAAGACTTTTTTTAGATTAAAATTATTATAGATCGTCTAAAAACCTAAAAAATACATCTTATGTAGACGTCTAATACGTCTTCTAAAGATATCCATTGCAACATCTATAAAATATGACACGTACCTTACCTACAATAAATTTTATCTTACATAAAAAGTGAGGGGGACGTATTATGGATGTTTTAGACAAAAATCTTGTTCATGTGGCGTGTACCTATTTGAAATACCCATATTTTACTATTTAGTTGACATTTGTCTACCATTTTCTAGGAACTCTTTACAAATAGTTATCTAGAAACAATATTTTATATCAATAAAAGTTAATCTGTATAATTGCAGCTTTGGGATATCATAATTTAATATTGAATATCAATATTCTCAGGACATATCAGGGGCTGATTTTTATTTAATATTTCAGGGACTCAGGATTGGTTGGCGCCAGTTATAATCGCTGGTTATCTTCTGGCTATACCGTTGTGGGTGTGGATAGCTAAGAGAAACCTACAAACAAGAGACGTATTGTATCATGGTTGGACTCCAGTAATGGGAGCCATGTTAATAAGTTCTATGGGCGGCCTAATTTTAGACTTCATGGTATCAAGATTTGAGGGTATAGCTGTATTCCAACCAGTCATCAATGGAGTTGGTGGAAATTTAGTAGCAGTTCAAGCTAGTAGAATATCAACAGCTTTGCACAAGCAAGCTGAGTTAGGCATATTGACGTCTGAAAATAATGCCGATGAAGACACAGTTATATTCATATCACCAGTTACTGGATTCTGTGGTAAAGGCATGCATGCGCGTACTACCCGAGTTCTAATGTCCATGGTTGTGCCTGGACATATTATTTTCATATATACTATTGACTATATGAAGGATGGAGATACGTCTCTAAGCCCATGGTTTGTGGTAGTGTATCTATGTGCAGCGGTAATGCAAGTAGCCACTTTACTCTATGTTGCCTATATCATGATCCACTGGATGTGGAAGAGGAAGATAGATCCAGACAATTCAGCTATTCCTTACTTGACATCTATAGGAGATCTTCTTGGAATATCTTTACTAGCGATGGCTTTCCAGTTCCTGTATCTTATTTCAGACCATGATCCTGAAGCTGGAGACTAATAAAGTAGCTCCCTGCCCTTTGACTTTTTGTTGAGTAGACCTGATTCCTCATACCTCCTCAGTCTCTGTGTTGTGATAAATAAATCGACAATAGGTGTAGATGTAGGTATTGAATTATATAGATAACCAGAGAGAAGTTCTGTAGATAAATATTATATTATTTTATTATTAGTAATAACTTTTGTTTTATTTGTCTTGGAAATATTTTTGTTAATTACATGCATTTTATTTTTACCTAGTTATTTGTTTATCCCATATGCTCCAGGTTCAGTTCTAATATTCTTTTAACAGTAACCTACAAAATGTATCCTTGACGAGGGTTGGAACCTTTGGTGTGAAGATAACACTGACGTAATTTTTCACATAACTCCAAAACATTATACTGCACTCGACGCGCGTATCGCCAACCAAGTTGACATCATCTAGAGAATATTAAAACTGAATCAGTCGTTATTATCTCCAGATGATGCCAACTTCGTTGAAGTACTAAAAATAGGTACCTAAGTACCTAGGTACCTACCAAGATCTAGGTAACAAATGGTAATAATCTAACTCTATTTTTTTATTGTCTGGATGTCTCGTTTTACTTTACTCATTTTAGTTAGTCAATTTAGAACAGCCAATTCTTACATATGTAGGTATTAATAATAAATAATATATTCTATATCCTCAGATTAACCTTATACTCGTATATCCCATGGTTCCTACACAAGACAAATCAAATAATCAAATAAATGTTCCTAATACCGTTCACAGATTATAGAGAGCTAATACCGTTACCCGTACCACTAATTGGTGTAAGTTTAGTTGCATATCCAATGTAATGGTAATAAGTTATACGAAAATATAGTTTTGAACGTATTTGAAAGTATATAATTACAAAATAAAATTAAAAATGGATAATTAAATTAGTTCATAAGTATTATTGAACCAATGAATTTAATTACTAATTAATTTAGAAATGATTGCCTATTAAATTTTATTGACGATAATAAAGCGACCTGTTTTATCTCTTATCTCAGAATTAAATGTGCCACGATTGTTGGTGGGAGGGGAGTAGCCATTACCATTACAAATTTTTATATCATTCCGTCAGAGATATGTCACTTCTGTCAGTGAATTCGTGAAAGTACCTTTTCTAGGTTGTTTATTAGGTGAACTGTGACAAAAAAGTGCGAAAATGTTTAGCTGGATATCCAAGGACAATAATAAACAAGAGATATACCAAAATGTGGTCGAAGGACTCAAGCAGATTTACAAACACAAACTTCTACCTCTGGAGGAACATTATCAGTTCCATGATTTTCATTCCCCGAAGCTTGAAGACTCGGATTTCGATGCGAATCCCATGATACTTCTTGTTGGACAATACTCTACAGGAAAAACCACCTTTATAAAATATTTGCTGGAAAGGGAGTTTCCTGGCATACGGATTGGACCAGAACCTACGACTGATAGATTCATCGCAGTGATGTATGATGAGAAAGAAGGTATGATACCTGGTAATGCTCTTGTTGTAGATCCAAAAAGACAGTTTAGACCTCTCTCAAAATTTGGCAATGCCTTTTTAAATCGTCTTCAATGTTCCTTAGTAAACTCTCCAGTATTACAGAATATTTCGATTATAGACACCCCTGGTATTTTATCTGGCGAAAAGCAAAGGGTTGATCGAGGTTATGACTTTACTGGGGTTTTAGAATGGTTTGCCGAAAGAGTTGATAGAATAATTTTGTTGTTCGATGCTCATAAACTGGATATTTCGGATGAGTTCCGTAGGTCAATTGAGGCGTTACGAGGGCATGACGATAAAATTCGGATTGTTCTTAACAAGGCTGATATGATAGACCATCAACAACTTATGAGAGTTTACGGGGCTCTTATGTGGTCGCTAGGCAAAGTTTTGCAAACTCCTGAAGTTGCTAGAGTTTACATTGGTTCATTTTGGGACCAACCTTTGCGTTACGATGTTAATCGAAGATTATTTGAAGATGAGGAACAAGACTTATTTAAAGACCTACAATCTCTACCTAGAAACGCTGCATTAAGAAAACTTAATGATTTAATAAAACGAGCACGATTAGCTAAGGTACACGCATATATTATAGCGGAATTAAGGAAAGAAATGCCTTCTGTGTTTGGAAAAGATTCCAAAAAGAAAGATTTAATTAGGAATTTGTCACATATTTATGAGAAGCTTCAGCGAGAACATCAAATATCACCTGGAGATTTTCCTGAAATAAAAAAAATGCAAGATGTTTTAATCAATATGGATTTTAGCAAATTCAATCCTCTGAAACCTAAACTATTAGATATTGTCGATCGTATGTTAGCTGACGATATTTCCATTTTAATGGCCAAAATTCCAATGGAAGATAAAGCTACTAATAACGGTGATGTACAAGGCGGTGCATTTATTAATGTTGATGACACTGCTTCACCGTTTGGATACAAACGGGGTGAAGGTATAGATGCAGGGGCAGGTGAATTAGATTGGATAGTTAGCAGAGAAAAACCAAAGTATGACGACATATTCAGAAGTCTCAGTCCTACCGATGGCAAAGTCACTGGAATGGGTAAGATTTTCTGTTTTATGCTGTATACCTAATAAAAATTAAATGACTGTTACGGTGATTAAATACAACAAGATTTTATTATCAGTAAAAATGTAGGTCAACTATTATATGCTCTAGTACTTAGGAGGTTTAATGCAAGCTGGAAAAAATTTAACACTAATTAAGTGGTTTACATAAAACAAACTGTGGTAAAAATTTCTTTTTAAATTAATTTGTTTCATAATGTTTCTATAATTAATTTTAATTGTTAAAAATTTATAACTTTCTGATGATAAATTCATATAAGCTTAATCATCAATTATTACAGGTAAAAAGATGACCTGATAATGATAATATTGTTTGTATAATATAAATCATTTGATAGAAATTTTATTGTTCTGTCAGTTTAGTGGAAATACCTGTTATGTAACTTTAAATATATTCTATGATTAGATAACTACCTACCTTCCAATTAGGCTGAACAATTTTTTGAAAAACTGACTGATGTTTTTAGTATTTATCCATTTAATTATTGATTATTTTAAAAACGTACCTGAACACGTAATAGAGTATCGAAAAATACTGCAAATTGGTAATTATTTTAATTTAGAAAATTTTAAATCAAAGTAGCAAATGTTTAACTGTTTTTGTGACATAGAAAAGCTGCTGCATAACTTTTAAAACTTCCACTTCTAGAATTAATTACCACTAATATAATAATATGGTTAACAAAAAACAGATATGAAGACCTTTCGAGGAATTTTTGATAATTTTATGGATTTCTCATATTTTTATATAAAATGAATAAAGTGTAAAGTGAAAATTTTGTAAATAAAATTCAACATATCGATATCAAACGAAGTGCCAAAAATTAGCCTGAACTGGCTTACTAAATAAAATTAGGTTGTAAAATAAGTCTTATCAAGTTATTTGCCTTATTACAGGTTGCAAAACTCATAAAATTTTATGATTCGTGTTTCTGAGGTGTTTTTACTATTTGTTTAAGCAGAATATATCACAATTTAATCGAAATGATAGCATATCAATTTCTCCAGTGTTTATCTAATACCTACCTATTAAGTAACTGTTTCATAACCTGTCATATGATATAAATATCTATTACATCTACAAGTTTTGCATTGAAAAATTTATGCAGAAGCTAGTTTTCATTCACATTAATTTAATCACTTATCAGTGTAGTAATTTCAATTGTATGCATTAACTTACTTTCCCTCAAGCTAAAATTACTTGTTTTATGTTAAATTTCTCCTATAAACTCAATAATTACTTAATGATTAATTAATACAAAAATTCCTTGTTAATGTGCGCATTTATGTAAGTGAATTGCAAAGAACTTTTATTTTTATTATTCAAATTTGCACCTGACTAAATTTTTAAAATCGTGGGGCATATGACAAGTTAAATTTACACAGTTAATTATATTTGTTGCATAACAAATTGGGTTCCCTGTTTATATTGAGTTACATAAAGTTCCTGATGTTCAAGGTATTAACAATGTACTTATATAAAAGTTACATTTTATTTTATTTGTTCAAATATTTTTTTTAAATTAATAACTCTGTGTGTACAGTGTACACTTTTAGATACAATTTGTTATCTGCAGCACGACATAAATTTGATAAGAGGTACGTTGTTACCGAATTGTTGCTATTTTCTAAAAATATGGGAAAAATCATCAAATAAAAACTCCATGAAAAAGTGTATAGGCTTCAAAATGCTCGAAATCGAAAATAAAATGACAATTTTCTCTATATGTGTATATTCCCTAATTAGTGAAGGAGGTTTTCCAGGTTTATTTATTCCAGTGCTCTGCCTTCCCAATTATTGTGATAATAACTGCCCGTTCTCCCACACATATCATGTTAAAAACTGAACACCCTATATATGAGATAAAGATCTAGTGAATGATTGATGAGTAGTAGAAAGTACAAAAGCAAAGTTAAAAATGTTTATCATGTTACCTACCTACAGCATAAATCTGAAACATCAATCAGTGATTATTTTTAGATCTTTAGTAAATAAACTGGAATGGATTTGCCACTTTTTCTGAATCTTCCATGGGTTATAAATTTGTCTGAGTGTTGTCTCTATTATCGTATTTATTTAACATTTATAAGTAGGTGCATATTATATAATTCGATTTCGGAGTAACATTTTTTAATACAACTTTTGTAGTTTTTAGACATATTTTTTATCTTTATTAACTTGGAACATTTCACCTTCATATTTTATTAGTACATTTCTTGGATGAGGTGATGCAATTTTACTGATTTATAATTTGGTAAAAGCTTAATAATTTGTTGGTGATCTTTTTATGATCCAACTTTCAGTATAACTTGAACTACTTGGAATTTCGACAGCATATTTAATAGTTGACATGGTTTATTAGAGATTTAAATAATCGTAAAATAAATTTAAGTCTGCAGATATCCCTAAATATTTATCTGTGGAATATGCTCTTGATAATTTTTATTTCTTTATGTATAATTTAACAGTTTTCCATGTTATTTGCACTAAGTAATTATTTTTGAGAAGGAGGATGATTCAGTCAGTTCCTTGTATCGATTTAGCCAACTTTCTTAGTTGATCTAGATATTGGTGAAATTCTTATTAGCCAAAGTATCCGAAATTTATAAATATATGATTTATTTATGATGATTTGAAAATTAGTTGTAAGTAATTGGAATTCACAATTTGAAAATTAAGACACTAAAAAATCATATAATATTTATTTAGTGTAGTATCATTGTTTTCTTTGTGTAAATTGAACTTTTATATTTAGGTATCTAAAACCAATGACAATAGCCAATTTCGGTTTTAGAAAAGACAGAGTTTATATTGTTAATTTTGACACAGCTCTTATCGTTGTCGAATGATCTTATAAAAACGACCACTTTGTACATACAGCATTTTCTTCAAAAAACTGAAACTGTATAGGTAATTGTACTTTTTATTAAGTGTTATTTTAAATAAATACTAGCATTAATTCACTTCTCAGTGTGTAACAACTAGAAAACACGAATAAATAATTTTTTCTCAGTTCATTTTCTAATTTAATTCTATCTTATCATGTCCTGTTTAAACTGCGTTAAATTTACATGTCCTGATAGCATAAATGTGTGAGCGTATGTCATGGCTAAATAGAGTATTTAAATAATTTTTTATTTACAGCCGCCAAGTCTGAGATGGTTAAGTCCAAACTGCCAAACTCAGTTCTGAGTAAAGTATGGAAGTTAGCAGACGTTGACAAAGACGGTATGCTAGACGAGGACGAATTTGCCCTAGCTATGCATTTGATTAATATTAAAATTGATGGTAACGACTTGCCGGCCGAATTACCCACCCACTTAGTGCCACCTTCAAAACGTTGATTTTCCATGATTTTTACGATCCACAAGTGCTATTTATTATTAGATTGTGCCTGTTTTGTCAACTATGTACAAACACAATT